>CANSZD010002944.1:1037500-1637500 GCA_947648045.1 Beta corolliflora | reverse complement strand
TCCGATATAACGTGGACTCAACTTTCCTTTTCTACCGAACCTCATTACTCCCTTGGTTGGCGAAACTTTCAGCAACACTTTTTCTCCAACTTCAAACTCTAAATCCCGTCTCCTTTGATCAGCATACGATTTTTGTCGATCCTGAGTTGCTTTCATACGCTCATGATCAACTTCACCTCGTTGGTAGTCTCTTCTATCATTTCTGGTCCCAAATTCAACGACTCGTTCACATCGCTCCAACATATAGGACTTCTACATTTCCGTCCATACAATGCCTCATAAGGAGCCATTCCTATGCTCGAGTGATAACTGTTGTTGTACGAGAACTCAATGTACATCAAATGATCATCCCAATATCCTCCGAAATCCATCACACATGCTCTCAACATATCCTCCAAGGTTTGAATGGTTCTCTCCGTTTGACCATCTGTTGCTGGGTGGAAGGCTGTGCTGAATTTCAATAGTGTACCCACGGGTGTCTGAAGCTGTTTCCAGAACTTAGATAAGAATCTCGAGTCCCTATCTGAAACGATATCCTTCGGAACACCATGTAGCCTAACGACCTCATTAAAGTAAGCATTGGCCAACTGTTTCAACGACCAAGTATCCTTCATTGCCACGAATCTTGCCGTCTTAGTCAAACGGTCCACTATTACCCATATTGCATTCTTTCCCGACCTCGTTTGCGGTAACCCCATGATGAAATTCATAGAGATAGATTCCCATTTCCATCTCGGCACTGCCAAAGGTTGCAATTTCCCTCCGGGCTTCATATGCTGTATTTTCACCTTCTAGCATGTTAAACATTTTGCGACAAAGTCGGCTACTTCTTGCTTCATCCTAGGCCACCAAAAATGCTTTTTCAAATCCTTATAAAGCTTATCTCCTCCTGGATGTATGGAATACGGCGAACTATGGGCTTCCCTTAGAATTCTCGTCTTGAGTTCCTCATCTTGTGGCACACACAATCTCCGTTTATACTTTGCAACGCCATTGCCGTCGATCTCGAACTCCGGTGCTTGACCACTTTCTTTCATCTCTCTTAACTTGCTTAACCACTTATCTGTTGCTTGTTTCACCCGAATCTCCTCAAATATGTCCGGTCCAACAGTAAGAGCATTCAATTGAGCTTTCACATAACCGGGCTCAACTAGTTCCAAACTCAATCTCTTGATCTCTTCACACAATTCATCTGCCAAAATCAACACGTTTAGCGAATGAGCACTCTTCCTACTCAACGCGTCAGCTACTTTGTTCGCTTTTCCCTCTTGATACACTATCTTCTAATTATAGTCGTTTATAAGCTCGAGCCAGCGTCTCTGTCTCATATTCAACTCCTTTTGCGTATACAGATACTTCAAACTCTTGTGATCTGTATAGACCTTGCATTGCACTCCATACAAATAATGTCTCCAGATTTTCAGCACAAACACGATCGCTCCTAACTCCAAGTCATGAGTAGGGTGATTTTGCTCATGCGGTTTGAGTTGTCTCGACGCATAGGCCACTAATTTACCATGTTGCATCAAGACACACCCAAAACCTTTCTTTGAGGCATCACTGTAAACTTCAAATCCTTCTACTCCAGAGGGTAAAGTCAATACTGGGGCTGTTGTAAGTCTCTTCTTCAGCTCTTGAAATGCTTCCTCACACTTATCATCCCAATGAAATTTTGTTGTTTTCTTCATCAGGTTAGTGAGAGGTTGGGTCGTTCTCGAAAAATCTTTCACAAATCTCCGGTAATATCCAGCTAAACCCAAGAAACTCCTTACTTCGGTGACGTTCTTAGGTTGGGGCCAATCGGTCACTACTTGAATCTTCGATGGATCTACGGAAACGCCTTCTTTAGATATCACATGACCCAAAAATGAAACCTTTTCCAACCAAAATTCACACTTCGAGAACTTCGCGTACAATTGCTTTTCTCGAAGAATCTCCAACACTTTCCTCAACTGTTCCTCATGCTCTTCTCTATCCTTCGAGTACACTAATATATCGTCGATAAACACAATCACGAACTTATCCAGGTACGGCTGGAAAGTCCAATTCATGAGGTCCATGAAAGCTGCTGGCGCATTAGTGAGTCCAAAAGGCATAACTGTGAACTCATAATGGCCATATCTCGTACGAAAGGCTGTTTTCGGGATGTCCTCTTCAGTAATTCGTAGTTGGTGATAACCTGATCGTAAATCGATCCTGGAAAACATTGTTGCACCCTGAAGTTGATCGAACAAATCCTCGATCCTCAGGAGCGGATATTTATTCTTTACCGTGGCATTATTCAATTCCCTATAATCGATACACAACCTCAAAGATCCGTCTTTCTTCCGAACAAACAATACCGGGGCTCCCCAAGGCGAAACGCTAGGTCGAATGTACCCTTTATCCAACAACTCTTCTATTTGCACCTTCAACTCTTGCATTTCTGCAGGTGCCATTCGATACGGGGCCTTAGAGATAGAACCTGTTCCAGGGACTAAATCGATCTTAAAGCTCACTTCTCTCTCTGGTGGCATTCCTGGAAGCTCTTCGGGAAATACATCCGGAAACTCCCTTACTACCGGAATTTGAGTTAACTCCTCGTTTTCCACGCTTACGTCCCTTACTTGGCACAGGTAGACTGGGTAGCCTTTTCTAAGATAGGTTTGAAGGTTCAGGGCTGAGATTATCTTGACATCAGGTTGGAAGGTTATGCCTTTATAAGATATCCTATTTCCCTTTGGTCCTCTAAGAGATATTTTCTGGTTATGACACTCGATTTTGGCTTTATACTTAGCTAACCAATCCATTCCCAAGATAACGTCAAAGTCTTTTAGGTCAAAAAGGATAAGATCGGCCGGTAATTCAGTACCAGCTATGACAACAGGGATACTTTGGAAAAGAGATTTACAAGAAACAGTTTCACCGGTGGGTATGGCTATATTGGCTCGACAAGACTGGGTAGACTTGAGGGGATACTTATTAACAAAAGTGCTAGAAATAAAAGAATGAGACGCTCCGGAATCAAATAGTACATAAGCAAGGTTTGAGTTTACGAGAAAAGTACCCGTCACAACATTGGCATCACTGTCAGCTTCAATTCGGCTCATGACATTGATTCTTCCATTGGTGTGGCCTCCATTGCCATTCTTTCCAAAGTTTCCATTTCCACCTCCAAAAGAGCGGTTGTTCTGGTTCCCGTTCTGTGCAGCATTTCCTCCATTGGGGCGGTTGTTATTGAAGTTTTGAATTTTGTTTCCACCTCCATTGTTACCATTGTTCCCATTTGGTGCATTTTGAGCTTGCTTCTTGGGACAGTTGAACGATTTGTGACCTACTTCTCCACACTCGAAACACTTGATCCTTTCACCCTGACAAGTGAACCCTGGATGGCTCTTGGCACACTTCTTGCAAATAAAGTTCTTTTGGTTCCTATTTCCTTGTTGGGCCTGTTGTCCAGAATTCTGATTGTTGCGGTTGTTGTAGCGTCCACCATTGTTATTGTTGTTTCCACCATTGTTGGGCCTTTTGTCGTACCCTTGACTGTTGATGTTATCGGCAGGTTCCTTTCTTTTGTGTCTACCTAGCACATATCTCTCACGCTGTAAGATTCTCTCCAAATTCGAAGCTTTAGCATACGCTTCCGCGAAAGTGGTAGAGGTGCTACCTCCCATTCGAGTGTGAAGATCAAACTTAAGTCCGTCTTCAAACTTCTGGGCCTTAGTTCCTTCATCTGGCACTACATCGGGCAGAATCGAGCATACTCATTGAATTTTTGAGCGTACTCTTGCACACTCATGTTATAACTCTGGTTAAATCTACTAAACTCATTGTACTTTTGCCTACGAATGTGCTCGGGGAAGAATCGAGCCTTAATCGCTACCTTAAATGCTTCCCAGTTAAAGTTCTCTTGAGCTTTAACAGTAGGTCCTACACTTTCCCACCAAGTATCGGCATCTTCATGCAGATAAAAGGTTGCTTGGTCTACTTTCTGGGCCTCAGGCGTACCCGTGGCCGTGAAAATCTTTTCGAAGTCTCTTATCCAATTCTCGAGAAGTAGTGGGTCTTCTCTCCCAACAAAGGTTGGTGGTTTCAAAGCGGAAATCTTTTTCGCCATTGCAGCTTGCGGATCGTCTCCATGGTGGTTGTTGTTAATCTGGTTTTGAAGGACTAAGCCAAAGCTCTGAGCTAGTTGCTCGAGAGTCCTAAGTCGTGCTGCAACTTGTTCGGGAGTTTCGGCCATTTGGTTTTCTTGTCGCCTTGCTCTAGATCGCGTATAAACGTATTGCATAAGCTACCTGCGTTATTCACATTGTATTTCTACGATTCACATTGATTCTTATATAAAAGCTAATTCACATAATCATGGTTCACACCATCCATTCATTTCATACTCAATTCACATATCAAAAGTTCATCATTCATTTCACAATCAATTCACATGTCAAAAGTTCATCATTCATTACTCCAAAAGTGCCATAACAATTCGTTCATAGTAGCATAAGAGTTCTCAAATAGTTAAATAAGCATCAGTTGCATCATCATTAACTAAGTTAACACATTAATCGATCTTTTTCGACTTTAATTAGAAATCTAAGGGTCAGGGCTAGAGATATGGGTTTCTAGTCAGCGTACTCGGACGGATCCTCGTCTTCACCTTCATCTCCGTCTCCATCTCCATTGAGATTTACAACGGGTGAGGCATGGTTGCTTCCTACTTCTTCATCGTCACTATGGTTGGGTTCCTCGTCATCAGTGGGTAAATAGTCATTAAGCCACTTGGCCCTAGCATCAAGCATTCTTTTCTCCAGGTAACCCAACGTGAGATACCACTTCCCTTTCAATGTGTATCGTTCATAGTTTGGTCTTCCATTTTTCAGAATATCAGAGTATTCGCTCTTGATTCCGGCATAAGGACCATCATTGGGAAGAGTGTGAATCAAAACATCGGCTTGTTTAGGTGGCGTGAGGTAATCTGAATGCCCGTGGCCTTCATTGAGGTGGTAACACTTCATTGTTAAACGTAACCTGTAAATATAAGTTGAAACAGACTCTCCTACCCTCATTCTTAGAAGGTAAGGTCCTTGACGAGGGTTCTGGTGCATATCCTGGCGGTCAATCGTGTCTTGGCCATCTAATACAATAAACAATTAATAAGTACCTTTAACGAGTACTTTCATACATGTACACATAACCCATTCGTACCCATACTAAACCCTTAGTTCACATTTTAATCGTAATTCATTTTTCCTAAATATTTTTATTATCTTGACTTCCTAAACCAATTTTAAGTTTAACCCTATTTGATTCATTTCCCTAATTAATATATTTTAATAATTTTAATCTTTCCCTAGTTAATCTAAACTCCGCTCTGATACCACTTTGTAACACCCCCGCCAACCCGGACCCTTTTTCATTTAATAAAACTCGAGATGGGGGAAAATCCACGAGGGTTCGAATCAACGGGCGTGCTACCGCCGCACTTATCTCCTTGGAAATAAATGCAAGGCTAAATTAAAGCATACTAAATTTAAAATAAATTAATCCTTGCAACCAAGTAAATCGTTCATTAAATATTACTAATGACTTAAATGTTTCAGAGTTCCAGCGGAAGCTAAATCATAAGCTAAGTGGATGATAACTCTAAATGATCTCCCTTTTGTTCCCCCGTCGATCACCCACCTGCACAAATGCATTGAAAAGAAACAAGAGAGACAAGCTCCCAAAAATCAGAAAAACTGAGTAATTCCAACTCCATCCCGTAAAATACTTAAGTTGAAAATACTTTGTAAAATAGTAGGTTAATAGGGTTAGAAAGCATAACATATATACACATATATATACAATGAATAGTCACATAATTAATTCAATTATTCAAGGAGAGGAAAGAGAACGCCAGTAAGCCGGGGTCAATCCCCTGTAACCACTTACTTCAACATTGTAGGCCGGGGTCAATCCCCTGTAACCACCTACGGATAACATAATGGCCATAATAACAGAGTCCCTAGTGTGCACACCCCTTCTACTTGGATCACAACAAGATAGAAGGAAGACAAGTAACAGAAAATCAGCATAGTAACCAGAGAACCTGTAGGGGCCGCTGAACCTCTCATACAGGGCAACCTGTTCATCATTTCCCTCCGATATTTCACTTTACGTGATTAACATCTTTTAAATTTCAAGTCATCACATAAATCACGTACACAATTATGTCATCTTGTTCAATCCAGTGTGAACATATTCAATCCATCATAATCTCAATCCATTCATAGTGGTTTCAATAACTCATTTCATAAACACAACCGTCACTTGAGTTCATTTATCACTTCAGATTCATAATCATTTCATTATCACAAGTTCTTATCAATTTCAACTTTCATAAAGTCTCACTATTAATAACAATAATAATATTCATGATAATCATAATGATATATAGTAATAATAATAACAATAATAATCATAATAATAATAATAATAATAATAATAATATAATAATAATAATAATAATAATAATAATCATAACATTATTAAATGACATTAACCGATTTTAATAACGTTATAATAAACATATTTGTCATATCGTATATCGTCCATAGTCATGATTCATAATCGAAGTCGATAGTCGTCGTCCATTTTGTCATTCATATTCATAATCAGCATTAAGTCGGTAATCCATAATTATAGTCCATGCTTATATACTTTATAAGCACATAATAATCACATAATCAATTCGTTTTACACTAACGGGATCTATGTTTAGATGGACATCAGAGATTACCTCGTAACGCGTGCCCAAAAGTTAGATTCACGAACCGATTAACACTATTGATATTCCTCGTCTACGCAATCGGAATCTACATTAGACGTTAACGATATCTAAGTTAGTTACCTAAATAACCCCTTTTTATATAAAATAAACAATTTAAATAATTTAAATAAATTAAAAAATTCTTAATGATTTAAGACAGTTTATAAATCAAAGTTTATAGTTTTCAAATCAATTATGAAATCATTTTAAGTACTCAAATATAACTTCAACTTAATTTTTATTAACTTAAACAATTATTTTAAACATAAAAACTTCTTACTTTGTTTTAGAAAATTTAAGAAATATTTTCAAGTTATAAGAGGCTAAATTAATCTAAAATGTACCAACCTAATAAAGTAAGTCAATTTAGGAAAGTCAATTATTTTGTTTTTAAAAAAAACATAAACTAATAAAACAAATAAAAGGAAGAAGGGTGAGAATACTGATTCTTTGAATTAGTTTAACAAACTGAAAAAAAACGAAGGAAGAAAGTCAGGGGAAGGGACGAATCAGGGGAGAAGAAGAGGGTGGCGCTGGGCGGCGGATTCAGGCGAGGCAAGGTGGTGTGGTCAGGCGACGGGATTCAGGTGGTGGGGTGCGAGTGAGGGAGGCTGGACGCGATTGAAGGGCGACAGCAGGGGCTGTGCGAAGGGAAGGAAGGGCTGGTTGGCGGTTGGGTGGCGTAGGAGATGGTGGTGCTGCGGTGGTTTTCTGGGTGGTCGAGGTGGTTCGAGGTGATTCGAGTGGTGAAGTCAGGCGGTTCGTTTGTGTAACAGTGAAGATGTTAATGGTGGGTTGTAATTAAATTTTTATTTTCAAAACAAAAAAAAAATCAGAAATTTAGGAAGAATAGAAAGGAATTGAAGCAAACCTTTTTTTTAGATTGTTTGCTTGGGCAATTGGGTGTGTTTGGGTTGCTATTTATAGAGCAAATTTTCTGAATTTGTAAAGCTTAGTCAACCTCCATTAATGGAGGAAGTGTGGTGTGAGATTTTGTTTTCTGATTTTGGGCAGAAGAGTTGAGGTTGGGGTTGAATTTGTGCTTGATTTTCAAAGTTCTCTGACAAGAACTGCTGAGTTTGTGGAAAAATTTGATCTTTGGCTCTGTTTGATTTGTGTGCGTGAGGAAGGAGGAAGATGGTGATCTGGTGATCACGCTTCTTTCTTTTTTTTTTAATTTTATTTTCCTTTTTCTTTTTGGCTAAAAGACATATGGCTATGGACTTGTATTTGGGCTTTAGATTACTAAAATGGATGGACAACTTGTACAAGGATACCCATAACCAAAAAAATGAAGAGTTTAATTTACCATAGTTAAATTATTTAGAAATAATCATTTAAATAAAACTTGTTAAATAAATCAAAACTAAATGAAATTATTATTTTAATAAACATAGTTATCAAATAAAATCGCATTATCATAAAATAAATTTTAAGTGGAAATAATATTAAATAATCTTTGAAAATTCGGGGTATTATAGTAAAGCGGCAGGAGCTCTGGAAATTGAGGCGAAATTAGACTCGCTCTTGGTCATCAGTCAAGTCAACGGGGATTTTGAATGTAAAGAAGCATCGATGAGCAAATATATGCGTCTGATCAAAGATGAGATTAACCCTTTGAATCGATTTGTTCTCAACCAAGTGCCAAGGTCAGAAAATCATCAAGCAGATGCTCTCTCTAAATTGGCTAGCTCGGCTGAAGGAGATGCGCCAAGAACAGTGTTTTGGGAAGTCAAACCCAAAAAGAGCATTGATCAAGAACAGATTATGTTTCTTAGCCGCGGGGCTGTCTGGATGGAGCCTATTATAGAATACAAGAAGACGGGACGGTTGCCTCCAGACCCTGTAGAGGCTAAGTATGTGAAAGCTAGAGACAAATGGTTTGAATTATGGGATGAGACTCTTTACAAGAGGTCATTCAATCGTCTTCTCCTCAAGTGCATCACCAGGGAAGAAGGTCTAGAGGTTCTGAAGGAACTCCATGAAGGAGCTTGTGCATCTCACATTGGGGGAAGAGCATTGGGAGAAAAGGCTTTAAGGACTGGATATTACTGGCCTACCTTAAAGGAAGATGCCCTCGTCTATGCAAAAAGTGCGACGGTTGTCGAAGCACGGAAATGCGCATCGAAGCCGTCCAACTACCTAACTCCTATCTTGTTCCCTCTGCCTTTTGCCAAATGGGGCATGGATATTCTAGGACCTTTCCCTGTGGCCGCTGGGCAAAAGAAGTTTGTGATAGTGCTTGTGGACTACTTCACTAAATGGATAGAGGCTGAAGCCATGCGAGGTATAACAACAAACGACATCAAGGGCTTTATTTGGAAAAACATTATAACTCGTTTTGGCATGCCACAGTCCATCGTCTTTGATAATGGCCCACAGTTCGAAACGACTAAACTGAAAGATTGGTTGGCAGAAAGAGAAATCAAGGCTCACTTCGCTGCAGTCGCCCACCCACAAGCCAATGGGCAAGTAGAGTCCTTCAACAAGATTTTATCCAATGGAATCAAAAGGAAGTTGGATAATGCCAAGGGGCAATGGGTTGAAGAACTGCAGCTAGTGTTATGGTCCATCAGAACAACCGCCAAAAATTCTACAGGGGAGACACCCTTCATGTTAGTTTATGGCACTGAAGCCGTCTTGCCCATTGAGATTGAAGAACCCACCCTGCGAGTCATGTTGTACACAGAAGAGGCCAACTGGGCTGCATTGTGCACGGCTTTGGATCAAGTACCAGAAGTCAGGGGCAATGCCTTACTAAGAATGCAATTGTACAAACTGCGAATGGCTCGGGAGTTTAACAAGAGAGTCGCTAGACGACCACTCAAGGTGGGGGATCCTGTTCTAAGGAAGATTGGGGCAGTTGGACGAGCTAAAGAGATGGGGAAGCTAACACCAAATTGGGAAGGACCTAATCAGATTATCCAAGAGGTGCGCAGTGGAACTTTTCGTCTCCAAGATCTGGATGGACGAGTTATACAGCGCACTTGAAACTCAGATAACCTGAAGAAGTACCACGTCTAACTCAATTCATCGTCAAGAATCTAGCTGTTATTTGTAGTAAGTCCAAAGTACCACGGCACATGCAAAAAAAAAAAAAAAAAAAGAATTGTAGACATGTATCTTGGCATTCAGTCAAACAAAATTCATATAATACAATTCCTACTTTCTTATCGCCTTTGTTTACTTTCACCAAGTTAGTTCTCTTTGGGACATTAAATCAGTTACTAGTCTAAAAGAGACAGTAACTTGGGACAAAAGCACACAAAACAATAGAGCGTCAAAAATACTCACTTCCATGCCGAACATCACTCCCTCGAGGAGACCGGCCAAAAGTATAACAACCTAAAGGTTGACAATACATAAATGGCAATCAATTTAACTCAATCTCTAGTAAGGGAAACGTCAAGGTCTCTAAGAGAAGGCTGACCAGAAATAAGCCCTTAGTAGAGGATACTTACTTTCACATACGCGGACAGCTAAGTAGTAAAAACCCTAGTAACGGATCACTACTTCCGGACGAGTGTTGTTCCCTCAAGGAAAGCGGCTAAGCCATGGTCAGACCATGTATCTAAAGCTCGTCCTTAGCGGTTTCAGTAGGCTTGGCCAATGTTGGCCGCTCTCCTTCTTGGACTATGGCTTGTCCACTATCTACTGTTGAGCCTAGCCCAAGAAGGGGGGATAAGACAAGCCTATAGGACGAGCCATAAGAGGGATTCGTCCTAAAAACCAGGATGAACCAGGCAATAAGTACTGCAGGACGAGTGTTACCAACTCGAGAAAAACGGCTAAAAACGTGGCTAGTCCACAAAACCATATGCATTGGCCGCTTTCTCCCTTGGGGGTAAGACCCGTCTAAATGAGAAGACCATCTAAAGTTCCAGGACGAATGTCACTAAGTACTTGGATACTCTGGAAAGATTCACAATCGTCCAAAGATAAGGATGGAAATCTTCCCCTATACTTATTTTACAATCCAAAGACCCATAGTCGTCCAAGGACAAGGATGGCAATTTTCTCCTATGTGTGTTTTGCAAATCGTCCAAATACCCGGCCGAGTCTCTTTTTGTACTTGGCTACATTTTGTAAAGACTCTAGACCGTCCAAGGGCAAGGACTCTAGACCGTCCAAGGGAAAGGATCAGGGTTGGCAAGCTTACTCTATTTATAATTTTGTAGACTGTCCAAAAGTCCAAGACGAATCTCTTCTTGTACTTGGATGCATTTTGAAAAGATTTATGATCGTCTAAAGGCAAGGATGCCGCTCTTTACTTAAAAATCTGTGAGGAACATCCAGCATTCGGGACGAGGCACATTTTATACTTAGTCAGATTTGTAATTCAAGAGGAGAAGAGACAAGCAATTGGCAAAAAGTCATTCATATATATACTTGGCAAAAGGTTTACAATCTAAGACTAGAAGAGTTAAAGCTACAACGGCAAACAAGCCAAGAAACTTAGGAAAATAAACCTAAAACTAGGCATCATCTTCAGCGCGAGTTTCTTGGTCGTCTTCAGGGTTCTCCTCCTCAGCTGCAGATTCGTCGTCCGAGTCCAAAAATTCCGGAGGTTCCTCGGCACATACCATAGCACGATGATCACTCTCTTGATATTCCAGACGACGAATGAAGCTGGGGACCTCAGAAGGCTCAGCCAGCATCTCAAAGGCCTTGACGGCCCAGTCTTTAGACGTTTCGACGACTTGAGCCAAGCCTTCATTGGCGTCGTTAAAGGCACTGGCCGCTTCCCCTTCCAAACGGGCAGTCCTCGCCCTTAGGAGGATGTTCTCCCTTCTCAGTTGAACGGCGGCAAGAAGAGCAACATCTCTTTCACCCTTCAGATCAGTAGAAACAGCATCTATAACCATCTTCAAATGGTCCAGCTCCTTGTATAGATCTTTGATAGTAACAAGATAATTCTTGTTTTTGGACTCCAGGTTAGCTGACCTCTTCTCCAAAGCATCCAGGGATTGACGATGAAGGGCATTAACCATCTCAATGTCATGGATGGCCTTGTCGCCTGCCGTTGTAGCAAGGTGGACGAGCTTCTTGTTCTCTTTTCGAAGCTCTCTCGCCCACTCTTCAGTAAGCATGCTGCGAGCAAAAAGCTGGGACAATGAAAAAAAACAAATCATTAGACGAGTTACAAAAACGAAAAAATATACACAAGTATTAAACAAAAGCGGCAGTAAGTTATACCTCAGCAGCCAGTTGAGACATGTAGCCCACATGCCCGGCCGATGCCCCCCTTAATCCTTTGATATAGGATTCAGGGTAACATTTGAAGAGCTCCTGCTTAAGCCGATCTTTTTATGCCTTTGACATTTTGGCAAAAGCAGGAGAAGACTCCTCGTCCGAGTCAATGGTGGGAAAAGCTGAGGGTAAGGCGGGGCCTTTGCCCTTATCTGAAAGAGGGGGAGAGTCAGTTATCTTGATGGGAAAGACGATGGCTTGTCTATTGGACGGACTCATGGACCGTCCGCCAACCCGCACCGTCCTAACTATATTCGGATAATACGACTCACCAGACGAAATAGATGCCGTCCTAATAGCTAGTGGCATCTGCGGCACCAGCTTGGCCACCGAGCCGATGAAGCCCGGGTAGTTCCCAGCCGCCGTCTCCGACTCTAGAATAACCAAAGCCAAGGAAGACTCTGGTCTGGCCTCAGCAGAATCCGCTGGCAGGACGTCCAACTGACCAGCAAGATCCTCAATTTTCTCCCCCTCGGCAGGGGCAGCAGCTGAAGGCTCCTTTTTCAAGGCCTTGTCCTTTGGTGGCAGCATGCTTTTCTCCCCACCCCCACCGGCAGAAGTCGTCTTCTCTGGCCTCTTTCTTGTAAAGCCCTTAGGCTTTTTTCGCGGGAGGCTGGTCCGCGGCCGCTGCAGGCCTCTTCTTGGACGAAGACGACTTCCCAGGTGGAAGCTTGTTTGTAGGAGTATTTTTCTGCAAAGCATGAACAAGTTATCAAATTGGTCGTGCAAGGGACAAAAGTTATAATTCCAATTACGATGCTTCAGACGAAAATCACCCAAAGAAGGAAGGCGTCCTATAATGGGCACCTCCTTTCCTAAGGGAACCTCGTCTGAAGAAAATTCTAAATACAGACGAAGACGATGCAAAGGAGGAAGCCGTCCAAAAGAAGACGGACTAAAAGAAATCAACTCCTCGTCTAAATTTAGAACTTAAGGTTTCTCAGACGAGAATGGCCCAAAGAAGGTGGCCGTCCAAGCATGGACGCCTTCCTTCTTCAGGTGATTCTCGTCCAGAGAGATGAAACCTATCTTGGACGAATCCAAATAATACTCATCCAAAGTTGATCCGGTCTCCAGACGAGAATTGCCCAAAAGAGGTGGTCGTCCAATCATGGACGTCTTCCTTCTTCGGGTAATCCTCGTCCAAAGGGAGGGACAACGACTTGGACGAGTCCCGACTCGTCCAAAGGTGTCATATATCTCAGATGAGAATGACCCAAAGAAGGTGGACGTCCATGCTTGGACGCTTTCCTTCTTTGGGTGACCCTCGTCCAATGGTTGGATACAAATCCTAGACGAGTTAGATCGATCCTCGTCCCAAAAAAAAAAAAAAAAATATATATATATATATGTTTACCAGAGTTTCAGCCCTTTTCTCGGCACTGCCCTTGGCGTACTCCTTCCATAAGTTGTCTGTGAATTTGGACATACTTATATCTCCCGTCCAAGAAGCTTTAAGACGTGCTCTGGCTGAGTCTGCAAAAATGAGATGAAAAATGTTTAATCTAGTGTGTACTATGGACGAAGAGTTTTACTTGGAGAATTTGAACGTATACCTTTATCTTCGGCCAACCGCAAACCGGTGACAACTAGGAAGTCATCATGGTAAAACATTTCTTTAAAGGGTATCCAGTTAGCTGGTCCCTTAAAAGATCGCTGGCCGGGCCTAGAGTACTCCTTAATTCTAAAGTACTTCACAACCTCCTCGTCAAAGCTATCCTCCAACTCCAGCCAGGATTGCTTCCGCCCAGTATTCGTGACGGATCGATTATAAAATATATAGCTCTCAGTGGCATAGTCGTTGGCCGCTCTAAAGAAAATGAAGTCGGCCTTCCACTCATGCATCTTCGACGGCTTGCCCCAAGCCGTCATGAAGCCGGGGCGGTTGCAGATGCTGAGCCATGCCCCGTCCACGGCCCCAGGTACCTTAGCCACGTAGTGAATATGGGTAAAGGCTGGGAGAGAAAGAGCTAGGCCGTGCAGCTCGCAGACGGCAATAAACGTCAGAACGTTGTGCCAAGCATTTGGAGCCAGCTGATTATGGCCTATATGTAGTAGTGCAGCACTTGCTCTATAAACTCATGGAGAGGGAACCTTAATCCCGCGTCCAAGGCCAGCTTGTAGACGGCGAAGTGGTTCTTTGGGGCACTCAGAATTGTCGCGTCTTTATTTGGGATAACAAAGGAGAAGCCCGACATGGGCATATAGGAAGATAAATAACTAGGGTCTGGTCCTACTTTCTCTAGCCATTTGCGATTAACCAAAATGAAGCCGAGGTCAGAAAGGGGACCTAATCGTCTTCTAATTTCCGACGAAGTTGTAGAGGCTTCGTCCGATTCTTCGGAAGCGTCAGATTCACTGCCGTTATTACTTTCGCCGGTCTCCTCCATATCGACGTCCCTGCCAGAAGGACTGGCCTGAGGGTTTATTTCGGAGTCGTCTAAATTATGGTCAGAGGAAGGAGGCCCGCCCAAAGGCTCAGCACTTTGGACCTCTCTTGCCTCATCTGGCACCCGTCCAGTAGATTCCTCCATATCTGAGCTATTTGACGGGATTATTACCTTTCGTCTTAGACGGGCCGTTTGCTTGACGCGCGCCAGATTACCCTGCACAGGTAAAGACTGGGTCGTCTGACTTTCTCGGCCAAAACCACAAAAAATATATACTCGGCCAGAAGAGGCCCAACTCTAGAATGTGCCGAAGAAGAAGTATCGGTTCTAGGGTCAAGACGAGCTCTTGGTCGGCTAGGATTATTTGACGAAGAAGATTCCATTTTATTGATTTTCTAAGAAAAAATAAAGAATAAAGAATGAAAAGAAAAAAGAAAAGATACCTGCTAAAGCGCCTGGACGATTCGGTGAAGAAAGTTGAGGTTGGACGATCTCTCTCTCTCTCTAGAAAAATTTGCAGAGTTTCTCTCTCTAAGAAAATTCGTTCAAAAATGATTAAATGTCCTCACATCAACGTTATTTATAGGGGGGTAAGAAACATGTGGAGCCGGTCAAGGATGACCGAAGGGAGGATAAAACGGTCGGTTATGACCGGTAAAACCCAGGAAAAGACGCGTCATTTTCTTCATTTCAAATAAATCTACCTTGGGTAAAAAAGCCTTAACCGTCAGATGGGCCAAATGAAGCTACCTTGGGTAAAAGGGCCTTAACCGTCAGATGGGCCAAATGAAGCTACCTTGGGTAAAAGGGCCTTAATCGTCAGATGGGCCAACAGTGAAAACCCTTTTAGGGGCAAATGTTGTAGCCCAACATCTACGGTTCCTTTGAAGACACCTGGGCTCATCAGAGCCGTACGCGTGTCCTCCCCTAGTGAATAGAGAAAAAAGATTTAATCTTTGGGTTATCCTCAGTTGGGTTAAAAGGCTACTTTTCTGGCCCAAAAGGTAGTCAGAGCCCAACCCTGTGAGGTGGCTGCAGGAGAGTGGCTGATGAACCCTCACAAATCATGGCCTGCCACGTGTCATGATTTGATTCCATAGCCAATCAGAGGCCACTATTCTAGGGCAGATTTTAAGGATAGCTGTCATCTTGCTATCACAATAAATACCCCAGAAATCAGGAGAAATGGCATTCAATGCAAACAGTGTAAACTTACTCGGTAAAAATACTTTCTCACTTTCTCTCTCTAGATCTACTTTTCTCTTTACAACTCCTGATATCTGACTTAAGCTTCGGAGGGGGAACCACCACCCAAACCTCCAGGGTGGGTCCCTTTTTGCAGGTTCGGGAGCGACTCAGGCTTGGACTAGGTTGATTCAGACATTTGTTGCACAAGTCTCCAAGGAAGAACATCTAAGGGATACTAGTTTACTTGCTAGACAAGAAAGCTCAGCCTACAGCTTACTTGCTGGACAAGCGGACTAAACACATTCTATAATATGCACTAAGAAACTAGCAGTTAAAAAGTGACCATTATAATCTCATCAATAGTTAAAACACTATGACATGAACCAAAATTACATCAAAAATAATTTAATTGAGAATGTAATTTTTTTTTTATTAAATTATTAGTAAATGTAAGTAATTTTATAAATTACCATATTGAAATGATTTTGTAGATATAGAAAAATAATTGAATTTTAGTAATTTTGTTGAGTTTAGTCGTCAAAGTAAGTTGGTTTGAAAAATTGCGTCAAATTAGGTAGATTTTATTTTCAGATCAATTAGAATTCGAGTTGAACCAGATATTTACTGGGCCTAATTGGGTTTTGGGTTAATATCTGGTTTAGTTCGGTCGGGTTCGGGGTTGAATGCATGTCTGTGTGGTCAGGTCAGAATATAATCTAGCCGGGTGCCGGTCAGGTCTGGGTAATCCCATGTCAGGTTTCGGTCAGGTCTGGGGACTGACCCTCACATGTCGAACCAGGTTCAAGTCAGGTCAGTATCAGGTTGACCCAGCGGTCAGATCTGTTTCTGACACCACTAATTAAACTAGACCTTTTTAGTTGTTACGTCTGTAATCTTTCCCTTTCTAAAATAATAATCCTCTAAAGAAGAAGAAGAAGAAGAAAAGAAATTCAACAACAAAAAGTTCCACACACACTCCTTAATTTATCCATGGGAAAGTATGATAGTCGTTAAGTTCCTTTAATACGTGGAAAGGTGATAATAAGATTGATCATGAAAAATTTAGTGGTACGAATGTGTATAGAATTGAAATATGAGTCCATAATTATTCTAAATTATTGAATTTTCCTGATCATATTTATTAAGATATTTTAGGCGCATTTGGGACCGATAAAATAATAATCAAATCTACTCCTTTTTTGTTCAACTGTGACTTTTACATTTATCAATGTATAACATTAGTCATTAATTTCTTTAATATCAATTAGTAACTACAAAAAGATTAAAAAATTGACATGAATTATCCCAATTTTCACCTATCTTCTCAAAATAATCCAAATTTTAGATTGTTCTAGAATAATCCCAACTTTTAGGGGACCTTCTCAAAATAATCCAAATTATTATTTTTCTTGCCTATGTCAATCCATTTTTGAGCTATAATATATAGAAAATCAATATTTCGAATTATAATGAGAAAGCGCCCTTTAAATTTGGAATTATTTTAGAATAATCCTAATTTGGGATTATTTTGACAAGATAGGTAAAGTTGGGATTATTCATGTCAATTTTTCCTATAAAAGTTTGGCCATTATATAAACGTACTGATATGAACCTGGATAGGTAAAAGATATTTATGTAATTTTAATGGATAGTTCTTAGAAGGCAACAACCACTATATTTGATTTTAATGGCAACGACACTGAAATCCAAGTTAACAACCTGTTTGAACTCTTAACAAGAATTCTCTCAAAGGTTTAATCACAAACAACGCGTGTTGCATACAACCGGCCACACGCGAAATTATAGGTGCGGCCCCACACGCGACACCCTGTCAGCCCGTCAGCTCATTTTCAAATGGTCATATCTCACTCGTTTCTTATCGGAATCGAGCTTTTGATCAGGCGTTGGAAAGCTATCGAGCTAAATTTTCATCTCCAACTTGAATCTTCCAAGAATATTAAGTGTTCTGTGAGATATGACCATTTCAAGTTGACCCTTGTGCACAAACCCTTATGATCAAATGGAGTTACTCTTATGAACAAATGGAGTTACTTGTATGAATATATGGTTACTTTGAGCAGTAAAAGGGTGTTACTCATAAACAAATGTGGTTACTTTTATTACAAAAGGGAATACTAATCAGTTTACTTTTGTGAACGAATGAGGTTACTCATATGAAGAAAATGGGTTACTTTTGTGAACAATTGGGGTAACTTGATCAAATAGGGTCATCGTATGATTAATAAGGTTAATATTGTAAATTAATGAGGTTACTCGTATGAAAAAATGAGGTTACTTTTGTAAACAATTGAGGTTACTAGTATGATTAAATAGGGTCGTCTTATTATTTAGTGAGGTTATACTTATTTGAAAAAATGGGTTTAGTTTAGTGAACAATTGGGGTTACTTGTATGATTAAATAGGGTTGTCATATGATTAAATGAGGTTACTCATGTGAACGAATGAGGTTACCCGTATGAATAAATGAGGTTACTTTTGTGAATAATTGGGGTTACTCATATGATTAAATAGGGGAGTCATATGATTAAGTGAGGTTACTTGTATGAAGAAATGGAGTTACTTTTGTGAACAATTGGGGATACTCGTCCGATTAAATAGGGTCGTCGTATGATTAAGAGAGGTTACTCGTATGAAGAAATGGGGTTACTCATATGACTAAATATGGTTACTCGTATTGATAAATGATGTTTATTTTTGTGAACATATTGAGTTACTCGTATGAATAGATAAGGTTACTCGTATTGATAAATGGGGGTTACTTTTGTAAACAATTGGGGTTACTGATATGAATAAATGAGGTTAGTAGTATGAATAAATGAGGTTACTCATAAGATTAAACTAGATTATTCGTATGATTAAAATAGGTTACTCGATCATAAGATTAAACAAGGTTACTCCAAAAACTAAATGAAGTTACTGAAAAAATAAATGAGGTTACTTATATAATATTTTAAGGTTACACGTAACAATAGGAGTGGTAATTCTTATAAACAAAATGGGGTTACTTATGTGAACAAAATGGGGTTACTCATATAATTAAATGAGGTTAATGATATGAATAAATGATGTTATTGGTATGAATAAATAAGGTTACTTATAAGGTTACTCAGGGTTACATTAAAACAGGTTACTAAAAAACTAGGTTACGCAGAGATTGTAAACGTTGATATTTCATTCATGACTACCTTTCATGAGTCATGACTTCTATTTTCTCTCCTACCTCTACTATTTCTAAGGTTCGTCATCTCACATCTGAAATATATAAGATGTCAAAAAAAATCTGAAATATATCATCACAGGTGCATCCTCGGGCATGGTGAGGTTTATCCATCTTCCTTTGTATTGGCTAGAACACTTCATTTCATTGTGCAATTAACTTTTCACATATTTTATTAACACTAATTATGAATATTTTGACAAATTCGTTTCCGGAAAAGCCATCACCATTGCTACCATGCCCTAGGTCTTGATACCTCGTCGAAGATTTCGACAAATTCGTGTGGGCCGAATTCCTCTTCATCAATGGAGCAAGAGTGAAAATTCGAACTCCAGGTATTAAAACAGGAAGAAGGAAGAGAGCGAGAAAACAGGGTTTGCTACTTTGAAGCAACGAAGAAGACAGAAACGTTGTGATGTATTTTGGACTCGGGCTCTTTATATGAGCGCTCTGAAGCGCGCTTGGGCTCCTTATATGGGTCGGCCACACAGATTCTTATAGATGTGGCCGGCCACATATTAGAATTTGTTTTTGAAGCCCGCCGCCCGAAGCCCTTGCCCGTAGCCCGAAGCACGATCACCACCACACCAGCGACGAAAACCACCACGAGAACAAACTAAACACGAGCAAAGAACCCGAACTGGAAGACGAAAATTCAGGAGGAGCCCGAATCCGAAGCCCGAAACCACAGAAGCTTCGGCCATGAACGACAGCCAATCAGCCACCACCCACACCGCGAGCAACCAATCCCAAGCTGACTAAATCCGATCTATCTCGAACAAAATGGAACGAAAACATCGGCGACGAGAAACGAAATAAGGGGCTAGAGAGAACAAAGTCCGACTGAGGACAGAGAAATTTGACTAAAATGAAAATAACTAAGCCATAGCAATGGCTACATCTAAGAAGAAGATGAAGAAAGGGGAGGCTAGGGTTACAATTTCTTTAGAAATTGATTTGGGGCTTTTTTTGTTAGGGTTTACTTTAGGAGGAATTTCTAGAGAGAAGGCAGAGCCTCTCTCTCTAGAATCATGTATTCACACTTACACTTCAACACAAGTATAATCTCCTAAAATGTCTCCTTTAAAAATAAAACCTCATGTCTATATTTATAGGAAAATAATCTTGTTTCATACCCCAACTAGGAAAAGGAAACTAAATAACCAACTTAATATAAATCACCTATTATGTAACTAATGAACTAAAATAGCCCACTTATTATATATGAAAAGTTTGGATACCCAAGGGCCCATAACTAATAGATTAACTTAAACTAAATAATTTTTAACACGTAAAACGCACGCTTTTTAAGCCATACATTGAATCGAATCCAATATTTATAAATATTAGCATTTGTTTTCATCTATTAGTAGGAAAAAAAATTATGTGAATAGTACAAAATGCAAAGTGGAGCAGCTAAAAAAAGATGGAGAGTGTATAAGATTATATTTGTAACATTAGACTCGTTCTAAAAAGTAATTTAGTATAGAAATTAAATTAATGATATATTTTTAAAAAAAAAACAATCTAGAGAAATCAAGTTAATACAATAGTATATCGCAAAGAGAAATTATATTATTATTATAGTTGATTAAATATGTGGATACCAATTAATTTAGTTAGTAAAGTCTTATGTATGTTAAACTGAAGGCTTGAGATCATAACTCGTCTAGATTAGTGCACTCTATAGTTCTGTACTCACAAAAAAGTACGTAGCTGATACTCTCTCTGTTCTTTTTTGTTCTACCCATTTTTCGTAATTATCTTCCTAATTCATTACAAACTTAATTATAAAAAGTTGGTATTTTGATAATATATATTAAGAAGGATTTAAGATCTCACATTATTATGTTACTCTTTACATGTAAATTTCAAAAATGGTCAATTTTACAATGTTTGATGATGTTTCGTTAAAAGTCGTTTTGGAATGAAATGGAATGGATATGACACTATACAAAATGATTGAAAAGAAAAAGTTGTTTGGACGAGGTACCTAAGGTATAGATGTATAGAACCTCACAACTACACTTGTCCTAAAATGACCTAACCTAACCCTACCCGACCAGATTTTCTTGGGTTTTCAACAAGATTTTTCGACCTGTAAACCTGAAATGACTCGAACTCGATGAACTCGGAAATTTTGGGTTAGGTTTAGGGTTGAACCTCACCCGATTGGATTGACCTGAAATTCTAATAAAATTTTTAAAAAATAATATTTTTTTCATTGTAAAGTGTAATATTTTAAATATTATGACTAATAAATAATCAAACATAATTATATAACATGAAATTAATGTTTATTTTCACATCAAATGGAATATCTTTGACTTGTTATTATAACGGAATATAATTTGTGGTACCAATGTATCGTTATTAATCTCAATTTTACCATCTTTATTGGTTTGAATCATATATATGTCACTAATATGATTATTATCTAATACTAAAGATGAAATAATAATTAAAAAATATTTTGTAAACAAAATAATTGTATATGAAATATAGGAAAGTAAAAAAGTTGATAAAAGGCGTCATGGACCCGTAGTTTGAACCTAACACGACCCGTAACCTGTATGACCTATATTTGATCCGACCCAAAAATACACTCGATTGGTATTTGACTCTACCCTTATTTACTATTGGAGAGTCTACACACCTACAAATTTCCCATCCCTACATACATCAGTTGAATCTCCAACCTATTACCTCCTTATAAATTTAATTGAGATTCTCATACCTCCCTTCATAATAATGGCCAAATTCATACTTCCAATGAATCAAACAACTCAAGAAAAAGTAAAAAGTTTCCGATCCATACCATATAGTTCCCATTCTTGTACTTCTGTATTCCAAATAATATTTCAGTCAAACGTTCAAAAATATATTAATATAAAGAAATCATAAATTAGTGATAAACGGTGAGATAGAGAGAACGCTCCATGCGCCAGACACAAGCCTATTTATCTTCTTCACACGATTCTCGGATTTGTTTTTCTATAAATAGACCTCGTGTTCTATGAACGTTTTAGCATGACGCTTCCATACACTTTTTGTTAGGACTCTATATGATAAGTTGGATAGGATTATTATTCCTAGTTATTGTTAGTTTATGACTCTTGTCCTTTAGGGTGTATAAATATTATTTTGATGATTAATGAGAAGATGATTGAACTTGAACCTAACTTAGCATGGTATCAAGTGACAGATATTAATTTTTTCTCCCGACAAACCGAACCCAGATTCGACCATCACCGAAGCTTCCCAAACACATCGACCACAAAGAACTTCGAACCATACCTGGAGCTTTCTTCTTCGATCTGCTCCCTTTGATCAATCATCATTGATTCTCCGATTAGAAATTACTCTCATGGATCTCGTCACATCATTATGACGGAACCACCGACAATTCCACCCCGAAACCTGACCCAGTATATTTTCTGGGCTCCAATGATAATCCAGGATATTTAATTACTCCAATTCAGTTGAAAGATGACAACTTTGACGAATGGTCTCGTGCGATACGTATGTCCCTCAACGCCAAGCGTAAACTTGGTTTTCTTGATGGCACCATACCCAAGCCTACCTCTACTGAACGCCTTGCCGATTGGAGTACCGTTCATTCAATGCTCACGTCGTGGCTCTTAAACACGATTTCTCCTCATCTGCGTTCTTCTGTTTCTTGCTTTGAAGACGCCCATGAATTGTGGAAGCACTTGAAGGAACGGTTCTGTGTCTCTAATGGCACAAGGATTTGTCAAATCAAATCCTAGATTAGTGATTGCAAGTAAAAACCGGGGGAATCATTATCCGATTACTATGGCCGCCTCCAACGCTTGTGGGATGAACTCGCATCACAAGAAGTGGTGCCGATTTGCTCGACTGGTGGCTCGAGTTGTCAGGTGCTTCGTTTCTTCGAACAATTGCGTGCACAGGATCGCTTGCACCGTTTTATGATTAGCCTGGATGATATCTATGGCCCCCTTCGGTCAACAATTTTAGCCCAAGATCCCTTGCCCACGGTGACTAGGGCTTATCAGTATGTGGCACAGGAGGAACTATTAAGAGGCCCTGCTGCCTCGTCGTTGCCCAATCCGGGTGATGCTCTCGCCTTTAAGGTTGATTCTCGCACCAAAGATCGAACTTTAGTGACTCTCTCCTCTGTTCTCACTGCTATCGTGAAGGCCACGATGCCACGGGCTACTTCCAACTGATCGGGTACCCGGAGTAGTGGGGTGACCGGCCCCGTGGCCCGCGTGGCAGCGCATGGAGGAAGGACTGGACGTGGCCGCAGTGCGCAGACTACCCGAGCCAACAAGGCTATGGCGGGTGGTTCAGGTGAAAAAACAGGCGATGCTGGGGAGCCTCGACCTCTCAACCGCGGGATTCGGTGAGCGCGGGGCTTGCCGACATTGCTACTGAACAGTGGCAATATCTCTTGGATTTGCTGAACTTACCTAAACCAAAAGATCGTCTGAACGGTGAGTTTTTATGGATTTTAGATACAGGTGCTGCACATCATGTTACAGGCACGTTTTCGCAATTGCGTGCGGCTCGGAAAATTAATGGGTGTCCGGTTGGTTTACCGAATGGTAGTTAAGCAAAGCTACACGTGAGGGAAATGTGATTCTCCCTGGCTATGTAAAAATTACTAATAATCTATTCGTGCCTAATCTTATTTGTAATTTGATTTCCATTCCGCAGTTATTAGATTCTGCGAATTGTATTGTCCAATTCACTAAAACATTGTGTGTATTACAGGACCGCGAGACGAGGACACTGATTTGAGCGGGTGAGCGGGAAGATGGACTTTTCTTTTTTCGGGGCGTTCCAAAGGTGCAAATCATGACTGTGGATGGACTGGCATCGATAGATATCTGGCATAAGGGTTTGGGTCACCCTTTGGAGAACGTTTTGCGTCATTTACCGTGTGTGAGTCCATCTAGTATTAGTAGTTGCAATAAGGATGGGTGTGACGTTTGTTTTCAAGCCCATTAACCTAGAACTAGTTTTCCTAGTAGTGATAGTAGAGCAAGTCGTATTTTTGAATTAATTCATTGTGATTTATGGGGCCCCTATCGAACTAAGTCTGCTTGTGGTGCTTCCTATTTTCTAACAATAGTTGATGATTTTTCCCGTACTGTTTGGACGTATTTATTATATAATTAATTGGAAGTTGATGTTATGTTCTTGCACTTTGTGGCTTTTATAGGCAGACAATTTAATCAGAAAATAAAATATGTTCGCAGTGACAATGGAACGGAATTTAATTGTCTGTGCCCCTATTTTGTGCAACAAGGGATAATTTTTGAAACTTCTTGTACTAAAACACCACAACAAAATGGTCGAGCTGAACGTAAGCGTAAACATATTTAAAATGTTGCCCGGGCTTTGAGATTTCAAGCTAATCTCCCTTTAAAATTTTGGGGTGATTGTATTAAAGCTGCCTGTCACTTAATAAACCATACTCGCTCTATTGTTCTAGATTATAAAACCCTCTATGAGTGTTTATATGGCAAGCCCCCAACTATGACTGATATAAGAATTTTTGGTTGCCTATGTTATGCTTATAATTTGAACCATGGGAGTGACAAATTTGCAAGTCGGAGTCATCGTTGTGTGTTTGTTGGATATTCATTTACTCAGAAAGGTTGGAAATTATATGACTTAGACACTAAGAGATATTTTTTTTCCCCGGCTGTGAAGTTTTTAGAACATAAATTTCCTTTTGGTGTGCCTGATACATTGTCGGATTCGAATAATGAAACTAAGGCTGTGGAGATTGAATTTTGTGAGGAAGAGATGTTTATGCCCCTTGTTGAGGTTCCCGTGCTGATGAAGGGGGACTTGCTGCCACAAGGGGTGGGGCGCAGGATGTGCGCCTGGATGCCGCACCTACACGTGTGGATGAGGTGGACGCCGAGGCCAGGGAGCCTCGTGTAGTGATGCCTAGTAGGGCGCCGAGTGAGGTGGTCCCTCGCGTGGCACCGGAGGGTGGCGTGGGGGTCCAGGGAGGGAGTTCAGAGGATGGTGTTGCGGTGTTGGGTCGGGGAAGACGAACAAAAGTTTCGAACAAAAGATTGCAGGATTATGTGACTCATACTATAGTGAAAAAGAAAAGTTCATCTGCTCAGGCACCTGTTTCATCGACGTCCTCAGGTACTCCCTATCCTATTACACATTATGTTAGTTGTGACAAATTTTCTGACAAACATCGCAGATATCTAGCAGCTATAACTGCAGGGCACCCTCTGAAGTCTTTTAAAGAAGCTATGAAGCATGAGGGGTGGCGTGAAGCCATGGGGACTGAGATAAAAGCTCTGGAGGATCATAGCACTTGGGAATTGCAACCACTACCTCCTGGCAAGAAGGCATTGGGAAGTAAGTGGGTGTACACAGAAAAATATGATGAGCAGGGAAGATTGCAGCGTTTGAAGGCCAGATTGGTTATATATGGTCATCATCATGTGGAAGGTATTGATTATACTGAAACTTTTGCCCCTGTAGCAAAAATGACCACAGTTCGTACTTTCCTAGCTATTGCAGTTGTGAAAAAGTGGGATATTCATCAGGTGGATGTCCATAATGCATTTTTACATGATGATCTGGAGGAAGAAGTATATATGAAAATTCCTACTGGTTTTCAGGAAGGAAATACTAATCTGGTGTACAGGATGAAAAAAATCATTGTATGGTTTAAAGCAGGCACCCAGGTGTTGGTTTGCCAAGTTGGCTACTGCTCAGAAGGCCTATGGATTTAAGCAGTCTTATTCTGACTATTCTCTGTTAGGGGTGTTCATGGGTGGTTAACCGTCCCGAAACAATATTTCGGTTCGGTAACCGAAAGTTTTGGTTCGCTCTTTTTGCGAACCGTAACCGTAACCGTTTAAATCGGTTACCGTCTAGCGGTTAACCGTTCTTTTCGGTACGGTTTTTCGGTTAACCATTAACCGTTATTCAAGTTATAATATTATATTTTACTTAATGTAAATATATATTTTCTAATTTTTTGTGCATATACTTTAATATTATATATACTCTAATATAAATGTATTATAAAGTGGATAATAAATCCATTGGAAGACATAATAACACTAATAATTTACTCCATTTCTTAATTATAGTGTTTATATTAGTACTAAAGTTTCCAAATAATCACATACTTCCTCTAATTGTTCTTACTTAGTAACAAATATTAGAATTAAGGTAATTGTTGGAAAAAGTTTCAAACTAATTAAATAGAGGAAAAAATATTTCGGTTTTTCGGTTAACCGTTTACTCAAAAATCATAACCGTAACCGTACCGTTTAACCATTACTTTTACCGGTTCGGTAACCGTACCGTTAAAATTTTTTTTTACCTGTACGTTTACCACCCATTTAGACCGGTTTTTCGGTACGGTTTTTCGTTTTCGGTTTTTTATGAACACCCCTATTCTCTGTTCACTATGACCAGGAAAATTGTTCAGCTGAATGTTCTGATTTATGTTGATGATATGATTATTGCAGGGAATGATCAGGGAGCTTTACTGAACTTCAAAGCTTACCTTGGCAAATGTTTTAAAATGAAAGATTTAGGTGCTTTAAAATATTTCCTAGGCTTGGAAATTGCCAGGGGTCCTCAAGGAATATTTATGAGTCAACGAAAGTATGCTTCAGATATTATATCTGAGGCCGGTCTGCTTGGTGCCAAGCCTGCCGAGTTTCCTATGGAACATCATCATCAGCTTGCTTTAGCTGATGGTCCTCTTTTTGATGATGCAGAGAAATATCGTCGTCTGATGGGCAAGATGATTTATTTGGCTGTTACTAGGCCTGATCTTGCATATTCTGTTCATATCTTGTCACAGTTTATGCAGGCACCAAAAGTAGTTCATTGGGAGGCAGCTCTCCGAGTTGTCAGATATTTGAAGAAAAACCCAAGATAAGGTATCTTATTTCGTTCTGATAGTGATCTCCGTCTAGAAGGGTGGTGTGATTCTGATTGGGCTAGTTGTCCTATTACTCGGAGATCTCTGAGTGGATGATTTGTGTTGCTGGGCTATTCTCCAGTATCTTGGAAGACAAAGAAGCAGCCTATTGTATCCCGTTCTTCTGCCGAAGTAGAATCTCGTTCTATGGCTGCTATAGTTTGTGAATTAAAATGGCTAAAACAATTATTGGGTGATCTTGGAGTTCAGCATCCTGCAGGGATGAGATTATATTGTGATAGTTAGTCAGCTTTGTATATCACCAAGAATCATGTCTTCGATGAGCGCACTAAACATATTGAAGCAAATTGTCACTTTGTTAGAGATGCCGTGACTGCCGGTCTTGTTAGTCCGTCATATGTTCCTACTAAGTTTCAGTGGGCAGACATTTTTACTAAAGCTCTTGGTAGGACTCAGTTTGATTTTTTGTTCTCCAAGTTGGGTGTTCGTAATTTGCACGCTCTAACTTGAGGGAGGGTGTTAGGACTCTATATGATAAGTTAGATAGGATTATTATTTCTAGTTATTGTTCGTTTAGAACTCTTGTCCTTTAGGGTGTATAAATATTATTTTGATGATTAATGAGAAGATGATTGAACTTGAACCTAACTTAACACTTTCATATACAGTTCATACTACAAATACTCTCTCTACAAACACCATAATCAATTCAAATGAGGAATTTGTAAAGAAGGGTTTTCGTAATGGGGGGATTTTTACTCTTGATGCTTCTACATCAAATCTGGAATTAATGTAACTCACCCAAATTTCGTTCTTTTTGCAAAACAAAACTCTTGAGAAACTTGAGAGTATTACCGCTACGTGATAACGGTAAAGAATTTAATACTAACTACTAACTGAACTTTAAACTAATGCAGCGGAATAACTGAAATAACGAACTCTTTATTGATATAAACTTTATTATTCAACTATGACAATGGAAAATAGGAAATAAAATAACGACTACTGAACTAATTATTATTCCTCAATAGCTCCCCCATTTGAAGTATGCATCATATCAACTTGTAAATTCTGCTCGCCAAAATAGGGTCATCACAGGGACAAAGCCATAAAACAAAACAAAAGCGTATCAGTGAAAATACTGAGTACATGTATATGCGGAATATTAAAATACTTTATTTAATAAAACATTTGAAATATTTAATTTCAAAAAACCTTTCTTGGATACTTGATAATACTTGAATAATATAAAGTATGTAACTTTAATAAAAATCATTTTTCCTTGCCTAGGTACCTTTCCTAAAGTGTGCACACCCCCCAAGTTTAGTATTCCTTACTGAGTCTATTACGAGGGGTTACTACCTTGTTTACATGACTTATACAAAAAGTACATGGGTAAATAATATAATGGCTACCGTTCTTGCTAATAAATAACAAGTTGTTGCCTGGGTAGATAATAATAATAATAATAATAATAATAATAATAATAATAATAATAATAATAATAATAATAATAATAATAATAATAATAATAATAATAATAATAATAATAATAATAATAATAATAACTACCGTCTTGCTAATAAATAACAAGCCGTTGCTTCTTTATAATTGCGATCGTAAAAGATCATATATCTAATATTCAAAATAATCCTCCTTTAAAAAGAATAGTAATACTTATAAACTAGGTATAAATAAAATAACTCGCTCAAGGAGTATTCTTTGGAAAATAATAATAGTTCAAAAACGCTCCTTTTTAAACATCTAAACATGAATTTAAAGATCAAACTCCTTCTAAAATATTTGAATATAGATTCAAAGATCAAACTCTATAATAATATTAAACTAAAGACATGATTCAAAGTTCATAAATAAAATTCATAAACATTCAAACATGTTCATACAAAACTCGTGAAGTTCAAAATAAAACTCATAAAAACATGCACTTCAATCTAAAATATTTTCCTAAAAATATGATACTACCTTTGCAAAATAATTATTAAAGATCTGCACATACACGCGCCTTAAAATTAAAAGACTCCTAATGGCGAAAGAGAAAGGGTAGGCTAAAAGGGAGAGAGAGTTTAAACTTGAGAAAAAAGATGTATTCATCAAATTTGGTGTGAAAAATATGAGGGGTGGAGGCCCCTATTTATACTAGTGGGATAGGTGGAGTCGTACTAGGACTCGAAAACTAAAAGATGGGTTTAAGAGAAACGGTAAATAGTTTTAGCTAAGATCCAACTACTTTTTACGATCTCTAAGATTGGGGAGAAATATAAATTATCCCCTAAGACATATAATCTAGAAGCTAAATTAATCAAAGATCAAAAGTAAAACTCACCAAAAAATTTGATAATACCAACTCACTGGCGTGAGTTGCCGGCGATCAAATTTTTTTTATTTCTTTTCTTTTCTTTTTGTAAATCTTTTTGAAGTTATTTTAAAACACTTTTCTTTTTATTTAAATAAACTACTTGGATTAGAATTAGTAAACTTAGGCCCAAAATTTTTTTGGGTTAGAATTTATTTTAAATACCCTTAATATTTTTTAAAATTCTTTTTTAAAAGCCTTTTTAATAAATAAAATCCTTTTTAATAAATACGACCTTTTTAAAATTATGAATAATAACTTACTAAAAAATACGGAGTATTACATAAGACCCCCCTTAAAAGAAGTTTCGTCCTCGAAACTTGAAGTACGCAAGTAAGAAATAAAGCAAGTAATTCACATATACTAAAAAATTTCTATTAAAGTAAGTTGGCTTACTTAATTACTCATAAAATAAGTAAAAAATAGTTCAAAAATAGTGTTATAAGTTAAAAGCGTGAAACTTTATCGCATTCTACCCCCTTAAAAGGAGTTACGTCTCGCTAAGGCTGAAAACTTGTCTTAAAATTATTTACCAACTTTGTAATACAAACAATATAAGAATCGTTGCTGGAATGGAAATGGAATAACAAAATCACTAGATAGATAATACTTTCAAAAATATCTTTGGGCTTTGAAAAACAATAACCTCGTTTTCAAGGTATTAATAATAAAAGTATTTGCCTTCAATAATAAGTCAACATAATAACGAAAATATTTAAATAAGTCGAAAAGAGTAGTTTATGACAAACTGAAAAGTTAATAGAATTTGAGTAGGAAAATTTTCCAGATTCTAGAATAGTAAAAAAAATTACACGTTGATACTAAAGACAAGTATTGCAAGAATAAGATTTGAGGCAAATACTATATATTATGAAAATGCTATAATATAGTAAGAACAAAAGAATTTTATAAACCATTTCGTAAACTTTCCTCAAAATACAATATTCAAATGTGTCTTTTTTCCCAAAAAAAATACCTTTTTCTTTCTCCTCAAAATTTAATCAGTTTCACAAAACTCATGAACATCTCACAATGAATATCATCAAAATAACCCTTGATTATACTATATTACAAATAAAATCAAATCAATTCATCATTCATAGGCAACACTTGTTAGTATAATAACACAACATATACTTGAAGAAAATACTATTCCTTACTTATATCTTCAAAACTAGGGCTCCATAAAAATCTAAATTTTTCTTAAAGTATCATAATCAATATATTTCCAAAATAGACAAAAGTCAACTAGTAAGACAATTAATAAACAATCTTGCCTGAAATTCATATAATCTTCATTTCAATAAAATTAGCTCCTTCAAATAATATATACTCAATGCTTAAATCCATAAGACAAAAAAAACGACTACTATTTTAAAAATCAATTACCTTGATTGACTAATTTCTTCCCTTTTCTCCTTCATTAAGCTTCCGATTTTTTTCCCAAAAGTATATTTCTTCCATTATTAGAGTCACTTAACTCCTTCCCCTCAAAAAAAGAGTCACTTAACTCCTTTAAATTGATATACCCAATCCTTTATAACTTATTGTAACAAACAACTTATAAAAATAACAATTATTGTGAATACAATATCACTCAAGTAGGAGTTTAAGACTACTCCCAAAAATGATCGATACTCCATTTGACACTCAATAATCCGCAAAATCAACTTATCATACATTTAGAGAGTTCTAGTATATTACTTCCACCTTTTAAAACAAAAAGGATCTAAAGGAACCTACTAAAAGTTCAAATATGGTCTTACTTCGTACTTCTTTGCTTAACTATAACAATGATAACTCCTTCAAAGATATTTGTGGTTCAGCATAGAGTAATATTCCTTAATTTCCCCTCAAAAAAAAATTCCTTACTTAAATCAGGCTTCAAATATGGTATACATGTATGCTAAGGTCCTCATAATATCCCTTACTCTATCACCTTTTTATGGTTATATCTATATCAAAGTTAAAATGGTGTTGGCTATAACCATAAACATAATATATAACATATCTAAATCCTGATAATTTGAGCAAACTAGTATAAACCATTGATCTCCTACCTCTTCTTTCAACAAATAATGAAATTTCCCTTCGTTACCCATGTCACTAAATATTAAAGGTCATCCAGCTGACTAAACTTCAAATGACTAATTTTTCACATTAGCACATAGCATAAGGTATTGTCTCCTTCATTCCTATTAAAAAGAACATAACTACTAAACTTCTTTCCTTCAAAGGAATAAACCATAACAAACTTCACCTTTAATGAATCTAAAATTAGTCAACTAGGCTTACTTTGAAGTCGTAGGTTCTCCCAACACTTATAAATCAATAAAATACAAATATGCATACTTTATACATTTCATATAAATCACTTTGCATAAATTGGATCACATGCATACACGTCATATAAAATTTTAAATTACCAAATTTAACTCATATATAGAAAATATCCATGCCAAAAAAATGCCTTAAGAGATAATAATATCCGAACTTGCAAATAAATTCATAATAATATGCCATGAAATACATAATAATAACTTTTTTTTTTGAAAGAGAAATTTCATTAATTGAAGGCTAAACGGCATCTACAATAGGTATTAAAGAAAAACAAGATACAATCAAACAATGTTACATCAAATTCGTCTTCGAATAAACTATAATGAACCAGATCGAGCAATACAGCGCATCCCCCTTGTATTTGCTGAATCAAGCAGCTATTGATGAGGAAGTCTATCATTCTGACATAGTTTGGAAAGAACATTCTTGATCGAGCCATGTTGATCACATCCGAGATTCCAATACCTTCATGTTGAGTCTCGAACTTCAACCAATGAAAACAATTTCTCATACCTAAAATCAAAAAAACCATACTCACAACTCCCATAGGGGAGCTGGAGATCTCCACAACAGAGACAAAAATCCCCATAACAGGGTTTGAAAAAATCTCATAAAGAGAGACTAATTTATTCAACAAAACTAGAAAATGAACTAAAAACTGAAAATAAAAGGGGAGAAGGGGCTTACCATGGATGAAATCATCCATGGCAGCCCCTAACTGATGAAAAAAGGGTAGGGGAGGCTAGGGTTTGAGAGAGAAGAGAGAGAGAGGAGGCTAGGGTTTTACGTTTTGATACTTGATACTTGCAGATTTGCAATTAGATCTACAATGAAAGCAAAAAATGATCTATAATGAACAATAAACTCTTTTTTTCGCTTATGAAAAATACAAATATTTTTCATATTAACTTGACAATAAGTCACACTTCCTTAAAATATATTCATACTAATCATATTTCTAATATAACAATAAATAACTAGACAATTCATACAAAAAAATTCAATACTTCATTATTAAAAAAAATATATTCCAGCTTTATAATTCGAAAAAATATATAGATATATAAGTAAAAATATGAATTATGTTTAGTATGCTCCTTGGCTGGCAAGTAAACTATTTCCCTTAAGATGTTCTTCAATTGGAGACTTGTGCAACAATGGCTGAATTTGTTCTATCCGAACCTGAGCTCCGTTCCCAAACCTGCAAAAAAGGGACCCACCCTGGAGGTTTGGGTGGTGGTTCCCCCTCCGAAGCTTAAGTCGGGAATCAGGAGTTTTAAGGAAAAAGTAGAGATAGAGAGAGAAAGTGAGAGAGTATTTCCACAGAGTAAGTTTACACTGTTTGCATTCAATTGCCTTTCTCCTGATTTCAGAGGTATTTATAGTGTTTGTGATATGATTGCTGCCCTTTTTGGTTACCCTAGAATAGGGGCACCTGATTGGCTAGGCAATCAAATCATGACACGTGGCAGGCTATGACTGGGGATGGATCATCAACCAATCACCTGCAGCCATTATAGGGATTTGGGCTCTGACTAACCTTTGGGGCAAAAGGTGAGCTTTTCCTCCCATCTGAGTATAACCCAATGGTTAAATCATTTTCCTTTATTTCCTCTGATGGGACACGTGTATGGTCCTGATGGATCCATGTGTCTCAAAAAGGGCCGTAGATATTTTAGGCTACCACATTTGCCCCTAAAAGGGTTTTCACTGTTGGCCTCTTCAACGGTTAAGGCCCTTTTACTTGAGGAAGTTACCTCAAATTCAAAAAGAGGCAAAGCCGCGTCATTTTTTGGGCCTTACCGGTCGTATTCGACCGTTTTAATCATTCCCGGTCAACTTTTAACCGGCTCAGCAGGTTTTTCACCCCCCCCATATATATGCTCCTTTTGTCTTTCATTAAATCATTTCACACCTTGAGAGAAATTTTCTAGAGAGAGAGGCTCTGCATCTTTTAGAGAGAGAGAGAGTGATCGTCCAATCTATGTTTTCTTCACCGAATCGTCCAAGCGTTCCGTCAGGTTTCTTTTCTTTCTTCTTTTTTGTTTTCCTTTATTCTTTATTTTTTCTTAGAAAATCAATAAAATGGATTCCTCTTCTTCGTCAAATAATCCTGGCCGATCAAGAGTTAGCCTTGACCCTAGAACCGATAATACTTCTTCTTCGGCGCATTCTAGAGTTGGGCCTATTCTGGCCGAATATGTATTTTTTTATGGTTTTGGCCGGCAAAGTCAGACGACCCAGTCATTATCTGTGCAGGGTAATCTGGCGCGCGTCAAGCAAACTGCCCGTCTAAGACGAAGAATAATTCTCTCGTCCTATAGCTCTGAAATGGAAGAATCTACTGGACGGGTTCCAGATAAAACGAGGGAGACCCAATGGGCTCAGCCTTTGGTTGGGCCTACTTCCCCTGATAATAGTGTTGGGGAGAATCTTGAAATAAACCCTGAGGCTAGTCCGTCGGGTAGGGATATCGATATGGAAGAAGCCGGCGAAGGTAATATAGAGGGTGATTCTGGCTCAGCTGAAGAATCGGACGAGCCTTCCACCACTTCGTCTGAAATTAGAAGACGCTTAGGTCCTTTTTCTGACCCTGCTTTTATCTTAGTCAATCGTAAGTGGTTAGAGAAAATAGGGCTTGATCCCAGCTACTTGTCCACCTATATGCCCATGCCGGGCTTCTCCTTCGTCATACCTAATAAAGAGGCTACGATTCTGAGTGCTCCCATTAATCACTTCGCCGTCTACAAGCTAGCCTTGGACGCGGGGTTATGGTTTCCCCTTCATGACTTCGTTGAACAAGTGCTTAGGCATTACAACATCGGCCATAATCAATTGGCGTCCAATGCTGGTACAACATTTTGACATTCATAGCCGTCTGCGAGCTGCGTGGCTTGGCTCTTTCTCTCCCGGCTTTTTCCCAAATTCACTACGCATCCAAGGTTCTAGGGACAGTGGATAGACGTGGCTCAGCATCTGCAATCGCCCCGGCTTTCTTACCGCTTGGGGCAAACCTTCGAAGATGCATGACAGGAAAGCCGACTTCATCTTTCTTCGAGCGGCCAACGACCACGTCACTGAGGGCTATCGTTTTCATAACCGGGCCATTATGAATACTGGGCGAGGGAGATCCTTTCTGGATCTAGAGGATAAGTATGACGAGGAAGTGGTGGAATACTTCAAAATAAAAGAGTATTCCAGAGCAGATAATACATCCTTTAAGGGGACAGCTAACTGGATCCCCTTGAAAGAGATGTTCTATGATGATAACTTCTTGGTTGCCGCCAACTTGCGGTTGGCCAAGGATAGAGGTATATTTTCAAAACTAAGTAAAATGCCCAGTCCAAGATGTGTGTTTGACTAACCCCTTTATTTCTTGTTTGTAGATTCACCCAGAGCACTCCTCAAAAGATCTTGGATGGGAGATATCAGCATGTCCAAGTTCACCGATAACTTATGGAAGGAGTTTGCCAAGACCAGCGCAGAGAAGAGGGCTGAAACTCTGGTAATTTTTTTTTTTTGGGCAAGGGTGGCTCGAGGAAGGAAGGTTTCCATAGTTGGACGGCTTCCTTCAACGAACCTTCCTCGTCTTGAATGGTATAATCGCCTTAGACGAGACCCAGGCTTGTCCGCCTAAGGTGGTGGCGTTAATCTTGGACGAGGGTCACTCGATGAAGGAAGGCGTCCATGCTTGGACGGCTTCCTTCTTCGAACCATCCTCGTCTGCGCTTTATAATGGCCTTGGACGGGGACCTGGCTGGTCCGCCCAAGGTAAATGCTTAATCTTGGACGAGGGTTACTTGAGGAAGGAAGATGTCCATGCTTGGACGGCTACCTTCTTCGAACCATTCTCGTCTAAGTTTTGTAATGGCCTTGGACGGAGACCTGGCGGGTCCGCCCAAAGTGATTGCTTGATCTTGGACAAGGGTTACTCGAGGAAGGAACGCGTCCATGCTTGGACGGCTTCCTTCTCCGAACCATACTCGTCTGGAGCATGAATGAAGCTTTGGACGAGGTTGTCTCATGCTTTGACGGCTTCATTCGTCGATCAACCCTCGTCTGGGGCTCAATAATTCATTGTAGCTATTCGTTCTTTGGACGATCATTTTCCTGACTTGTTGATTTTTGCAGAGAAGTGCCCCAACTAACAAAGCCCCACCGGGAAAGTCTTCTTCGTCTAAGAAGAGACCTGCAGCGGCTGGGGAACAGCAACCGACCAAAAAAGCCTAAGGGCTTTACAAAAAAGAAAACGGAGAAGACCACTCCAGCCGGCAAAGAGGCCGAGGGGAAGATTATCCGTCCTCCGAAGGACAAAGTCCTAAAGGAGGAGTCGTCCACCAATGCCTCGGCTGCGGAAGAGAAAAGGCTGGACTCGGTTCCTGTTGATCGGTTGAACACAATTGATAAATCTGAGGTTCGGCCAGACTCTGCTCTGGCGTTGGTGGTCCCTGAGCCATAAACGACTACTGAAGACAAACCAGCCTTCAGCGGCACGGTTGCCAAGCTGGTCTCACAGATGCCGCTTTCTATTAGAGCGGCGTCTCTATCTTCGGGTGAGTCGTATCATCCTAACATAGTTAGGACGCTGCGGGTCAGTGGACGTTCAATGAGTCCGTCCAACAGACAAGCAGTGATCATTCCTATCAAGAGAAATGACGCTGCGGCAAAAGACCTGCTTCTTCCTCGGCTGCTCCCACAGTGGACTCAGAGGAGGAGACTTCTGCCGCCTTTGCCAAGATGTCGAAGGCTGAACGTGAACGACTTAAGCATGAGCTGTTCAAGTGCTACCCTGAGTCCTACATAAAGGGCTTAAGGGGAGCATCAGCTGAGCATGTAGGTTACATGTCACAACTTGCTGCCGAGGTAAAGTTTGTTGCCACTACTATTTTTTGTACTTGTACAAATTTCTATTTACTTTGTCACTCGTCTAATGACTTGCTTGTTCTTCGTTATTTCAGCTTCTGGCTCGCAGAATTTTAACTGAGGAATGGGCGAGAGAGCATAGGAAAGAGAATAAGCAACTCGTCCATCAAGCTACAACGGCTGTCGACAAGGCCATGCACAACATTCAACTAGCGGAGACTCTCCATGGCCAGTCAAGGGAGGTGTGGGAGAAGAGGTCAGCCGAGCTGGAGGCCAACAACAAAAACTATCTTGTCGCTATCAACAAGATGTACAAGGAACAAGACCAATTGAAATTGGCTTTGGACACCGTCTCAGCCGAGTTGAAGGGCGAGAGAGATATTGCTCTTTTTGCCGCTGTTCAACTGAGGAGGGAAAATATTTTCCTAAGGGTGAAGAATGCTCGTCTGAAAAAGGAAGCGGTCCAGGCCTTTGATGACGCTAAGGAAGGCCTTAATCAGGTTATTGAGGCGTCCAAAGACTGGGCCGTCAAGGCTTTTGAGATGTTGGCAGAGCCTCATGAAGTCCCCAGCTTTGTACGACGTTTGGAATTTCAGGAGAGCATCCATCGTAATGGTGACTGTCAAGAGCCTCCAGAATTCCTGGACTCAGATGAAGAGGTTGCTGACGAGGAAGAGACTCCTGAGGACGACCAAGGAACAGATGCTGAATGACGTGCCTAGCTTTAGGTTTATTCTCCTAAGTTTCTTGGCTTGTTTGCCGTTGTAGCTTAGTCTTTTTCTTGTTTTTGCTTTAGACTAAGTTGTAAGCATTTATGATGAGTATATAATGAAGTGACTTTTTCGCCCATGCTTGTCCTTGCTTTTATTGCACTTAATTTTTTATCAACTGGGACTCGTCTTGTTCTTCTTGCACATCTTTGCAACTTAATTTAGCATTTATGAGGTGCCTGTCTTTGCCTTTGGACGATCTTCAAGCTTGGTTTAAGGGGTGAGTTTCGTCCTTGTCATTGGACGGTTTTCATCTTCCCTTAAAGAAGCTAAGTATAAATGAGACTTGACCTGATCTTTGGACGGTCTTCAAGCATAGTTAAGGGTGAGTTTCGTCCTTGTCTTTGGACGGTTTTCATCTTCCCTTAAAGAAGCTAAGTATAAATGAGACTCGTACTGATCTTTGGACGGTCTTCAAGCTTAGTTAAGGGTGAGTTTTATCCTTGTCTTTGGACGGTTTTCATCTTAAAGAAGCTAAGTATAAATGTGGCTCGTCCTTATCACTAGGGTCGTCCTAAATATTCGGAGGTTTAGCTGTTCCCCCCCCTTATTGGGCATAACTCATCTTTGTATCCTGGACGAGTTTTGCACCAAGAAGGAGAGCGGCCAACAGTGACCGAGCCACAACAAACTCCTTTATTTAGGACAAACTTAGATACCTGCTTGCAATGTGCATGTTTAGGACATGGATGGACGAACCTTGTTATGGCCGGCTTCCTGGAGGAAGCAACGCTCGTCTTGGAGTAGTGAACCCTTACTAGGGCCTTTACTACTTAGCTGACCTTGCATTTGAAAGTAAGATTCCTTTACTAAGGCTTGCTTATTTCTGGTCAGCTTCCTTTTAGAGACCATGACGTTTCTCTTACTAGAGATTACTGTCAATTGGTTGACCATATGTGTGATGTACCCTTTAGGTTTATTACACTTTGGCCGGTCTCTTTGAGGAAGTAATGTTCATCAGAGAAATGGGTATTCCCTGTTTTGAAGTCCATTGTCTATGTTTTACTTTGGACGTTTTATTGTTCTTTGTAATTTTGACTAAGTTAATGTCACTTTTAGACCACTAGACTAACTGGTGGTAAAAATGCCCCAAAGTGAACAACTTAGTAAAAAATAAAGGAACAATATAAGGAGGAAGTAGAAATTGTATTATATGAATTTTGTTTGACTAAGTGTCAAGATACATGTATACAATTCTTTTTCTCTTGTTTGTGCCGTGGCACTTGTTTGAGATTACAAACTACTTGTAGAATTCTTGGCAATTAACTGAGTCAGACGTGGTACTTCTTCAAAGTATCTGAGTTACAAGTGCGTAGTATTGGTCGTCCATCCATGTCTTGGAGACGAAATGTTCTGCTTCACACTTCCTGGACGATCAGATAGGCCCAATTTGGTGTTAGTTTTCACAACTCCTTAGCTCGTCCAACAGCCTCCATCTTTCTTAAAACCAAATCCCCTACCTTGAGTGGTCGTCTAGCGACTCTCTTGTTAAAGTCCCGAGCCATTCGCAGCTTGTACAATTGCATTCTTAGCAGGGCATTGCCCCTGACCTCTGGTACATGGTCCAAGGTCGTGCGTAATGCAGCCCAGTTGGCTTCTTCCGTGTACAGCATGACTCTCAGGGGGGGTTCTTCAATCTCAATGGGCAAGACGGCTTCCGTACCGTAGACCAACATGAATGGTGTCTCTCCTGTAGAGTTTTTGGCCGTGGTTCTAATGGACCATAACACCAGTTGTAGTTCTTCAACCCATAGTCCGTTGGCATTATCCAGCTTTCTTTTGATTCCATTTGATAGGATCTTGTTGAATGACTCTACTTGCCATTGGCTTGTGGGTGGGCGACTGCAGCAAAGTGGGCTTTGATTTCCCTTTCTGCCAACCAATCTTTCAGCTTAGGCGTTTCAAACTGTGGACCATTATCAAAGACGATGGACTGCGGCATGCAAAATCGAGTTATAATGCTCTTCCAAATAAAGCCCTTGACATCATTCGTTGTTATACCCCGCATGGCTTAAGCCTCTATCCATTTAGTGAAGGTCCCAGAATATCCATGCCCCATTTGGCAAAAGGAAGTGGGAACAAGATAGGAGTTAAGTAATTGGACGGCTTCTGATGCAGATTTTCGTGCTTCTGACAACTGTCGCACTTCTTTGCATAGGCAAGTGCATCTTCCTTTAAGGTAGGCCAGTAATACCCAGTCCTTAAAACCTTTTCCCACAGTGTTCTTCCCCCAATGTGGGATGCACAAGCTCCTTCATGGAGTTCCTTCAGTACTTCTAGTCCATCTTCCCTGGTGATACACTTGAGGAGATGATGATTGAATGACTTCTTGTAGAGGGTTTCATCCCACAACTCAAACCACTTGTCTTGGGCTTTTACGTACTTAGCCTCTACAGGATCTGAAGGCAGTCGTCCTATCTTCTTGAATTCTATGATAGGATCCATCCAAACTGCCCCTCGGCTGAGAAACATGACTTGCTCTTGGTCAATACTCTTTTTTGGTTTAACTTCCCAAAACACTGTTCTTGGTGTGTCACAGTCAGCTGAACTGGCCAATTTTGAGAGAGCATATGCTTGATGATTTTCTGACCTTGGTACTTGGTCGAGAACAAATCGTTTTAATGGCTCAATCTCATCCATGATCAGACGCATATATTTGCTCATTGACGCTTCCTTACATTCAAAATCTCCATTGACTTGACTGACAACTAAGAGAGAGTCCGATTTGGCCTCAATCTCTAAAGCCCCAGCTGCCTTACACATCTTGATCCCAGCCAGAAGTGCTTCATACTCCGCTTCGTTATTGGACGCTTGGAATTGGAACCTTAGCGCATATTTAAATTTATCTCCCTCTGGAGATTGACAAATAATTCCTGCCCCACATCCATTGACAGTGGACGATCCATCAACCATGAGCGTCCAATGCTTCCTTCCTTCGGCTAGATCAGGTATTGGCTCTATAGTTGGCCGAGTAAGCTCAATTATAAAATCTGCCAAAGCTTGCCCCTTAATAGCTTTCCTTGGTTCAAAAGATATGGCAAACATGTTCAATTCAACAGCCCACTTCAGCATTCGTCCAGCGGCTTCCATCTTTTGTAAGACTTGCTTCAGAGGTTGGTCAGAGGTTGGTCAGTGTAGACTAGTATACTGTGAGCCAAGAAGTAAGGCCTCAATTTCCTGCTGGCCATGACAAGTGTCAATCCAAACTTCTCGACCGGCGTGTATCTACACTCCGCGTCCTTGAGCACATGACTCACAAAGTATATTGGGATCTGCACTAAATCTCCCTCAGCCAGTAAAACAGCACTCACGGCCTGAGAGGACACGGCCAAGTACACAAACAGTGTTTCCCCCTCGGCTGGACTGACCAACCTAGGTAGCTGACGAAGGTGATCTTTGACTTGCTGAAGTGCTTATTCAGCTTCTGTTGTCCATTCAAACTTGGCTTTCTTCTTGATAGTAGCAAAAATATGATGACACTTGTCTCCGGACTTAGACAAGAAACGTCCAAGGGCAGCTAAGCAACCCGTCAGGTGCTGAACTTCCTTTATCTTGGACGGGGACCTCATGTCTAGAATAGCTTGGATTTTTTCAAGATTGGCTTCTATGCCCCTCTGATCCACTAAGAAGCTCAAGAACTTCCCCGCCAAAACACCAAAGACACATTTTTAGGGTTCAATTTCAGCTTGTACTTCCTGAGAGTTTCAAAGGTTTCTCTCAAATCACCAACATGGTCGCCCTCTTGCTGACTTTTGACAATCATGTCATATATATATACTTCCATATTCCTCCCCAATTGTGGCTGGAAGACTGTGTTGATCAGTCTTTGAAAAGTGGCTGGAGCATTTCTGAGGCCAAAAGGCATCCTCAGCCAACCATACAGTCCCTTCTCCGTGATGACAGACGTCTTGTCTTAGTCCTCCGGCCACATGGGTATTTGGTGAAACCCTGAATAAGCATCCATAAAGCTTAACAAAGCATGGCCAGCCGTGGAGTCTACCAGCTGATCTAACTTAGGCAAAGGGAAGCTGTCCCTAGGACAGGCCTTGTTGAGATCAGTGTAATCCACGTACATTCTCCATGTGCCATTGGGCTTTGGTACCATAACCACATTAGCAATCCAGTATGGGTAGTACGTTTCTCTGATAAAGCGTGATTCCAACAACTTCTGAACTTATTGGTCGACCGTCTGGTTCCTGGCCGGTCCTAGGTGCCTTTTCTTCTGACGAACAGGTTTTGAGCTGGGATCGACATTTAGCCGATGGACGGCTACCTCTGGATCAATTCCAGGCATTTCTTCAACACAATAAGCAAACACGTCTTGAAATTTTTTGACCAGGTTGATCAAAATGCCCCTCAAGCCAGGGGAGAGTGAAGATACAATCTTTAAGGTTCTTTCTGGACGAGCCTCGTCCAAACAAACATCTTCTGGGGCCTCCACCGGCTCTGGACGTTCTGTAGCCACGCCCATAATGGCCATCACTTCTCCAGACGAGGGTAGCTCTTCCTTAACGGGCACATACTTCCTTTTCTTGCTGGGAAGGTTTTCAGACGTTTTCCTTGAGCGAGCAACCTGTGTCTGGGGACTTTCAAGTGTCACTCTCAGAGAGGCCACTTGGTCCTTTACAACCTCGGACGCCTTCCCTTCGCCAGCAATCTTCGTCTGGTCTTGCTTGTCTGCCTTCCATGATGACGGCTTCAGAGTAGTTAGGTAGCATTCCCTAGCCGCCTGTTGGTCTCCATACAAGGAGCCAATTTGACCACCATCACATTCAAACTTCATGAGCATTAAGTGAGTTACTATCACAGCATTAACATGATTAAGAGTTGGTCGTCCAAGAATGACATTGTAAGCCGTCAAATCTCAGACAACCAAGAACTTGATGAACAAAGTTCGCGAGGCGTCCTTTTCCCCAACTCGAACGGGCAGCGTGACTGTCCCCATAGGATGAATGATTCCTCCCCCAAACCCAATGATTGCGTGATGGACAGGGACCAAGTTCTTCTCATCAAACCTCAGTCGAGATAGGCAGTCGGCACTAATGATGTCTGTGGAGCTTCCAGTATCAATTAGAATCCTCCTCACCCTCAAGTTAGCTATTTTCATCTCCCCCACCAAGGGATCATCATGGAGGTTCTCAGCCTCCCCCGATCTTGCTCGCTGACGACTACCTTGGGGAAGGGCTCAGCTTTTGTCTGGTCTGTTAACAAAATTTGGCCGAGCTCCCTAAGATAGTTCTTATGCCCTCTGCTAGTTGGCCCTCCAGCAGCAAATCCTCCCGAGATAACAAGGACAACATCGTCGTCAGTGCTTTCACTTTCCTTTTTCTTGCTCTGACGGTCATCTCGCTTCTGAAACTTCTTGCCCCCTTGGGGTAAGTATGAGTTCATCTTTCCTTTTCGAGCTAGATCCTCTAATGCCCTCTTAAGGTGTTTACATTCATTGGTCTCATGACCACAGTCTTTGTGAAAATGACAGTACTTGCTCGTGTCCCTATTCCTGTAAGGGGTCTTCATTTTAGCCGGAGCCTTTAGCTCATATTGGTCATTTATTTCCATAAGAATGGAGTATTGGTCCTTTCTAAATTCAATGGGATTGGCTGAAGAATCAGATTATTTCCTCTTGCTTCTCCTGGACGAAGTAGTTGTGGAGGTTATAGCCCAAGTATCAGCCTTTTTAGGGTTGCTCTTCTTTGGTGGAGCTACCTCTTCAAGCTTCTTGGACTCAGGGTGCTTTCCCTCCGCACATACTTCAGTGGCGTGTATAAACGCTTCGGCTTCTTTTAAGGCTTCGGCAAGAGTGGTGATTTTCTTCTTCACAAGGTCAAACTTAAAACTTCCTGGCCTCAATCCCCTGATGAAGGCGTCAAAGGCCACACCAGCATTGAGGTCTTGAATATGCAGGGCTTCTAGATTGAATCTTTTAACAAAACTTCTAAGGGCTTCCTTTGGTCCTTGGACGACCTTGCCCAAGTGCATGCTTGTTTTTTGCTCTTGCCGATTGGCAACAAAGTGACTGGTAAACAAGAAACTGAGTTCAGGGAAATTGTTGACTGAATTGGGGGGAAAATTGTTAAACCACTTCGGAGCTACTCCCTTCAGAGTAGCCGGGAAGTTCTTACACCAAGTAGCATCATCTACTCCTTGGACGTACATCTGATGCTTGTAAGCGGATTGGTGATCTTCTGGATCGATTGTTCCATCAAAAGGCTCTATGGTAGGGAGTTTTACCTTGGGAAAGGGGGGCGCCTCCATGATCCTGGCCGAGAATGGAGTAGGCCAGTTGATCCGGAGGGCTCCCAGATGTCCCTCAATGGGTATGAACTCCTTACGGTATTCTTTCAACACAGGATTAGATGAAGTGTTTGCAGGGGCTGGACGCCTATAAACCATTGGCTGAACCACCGTCTTCTCTTGTCTTGGACGAACAAGAGAGGGGCCCAAGCTTCTTCCTTCTGTTCTAGATGGTATCCTCAAGGAAGGGTCTCTCAAGTACGGTGTAGACCCAGTGGCCGACCGTTGTAATGCAGCAGCTCTCTTCGCCTCTAGGTAATCCCTGGCATCTGTTTCCATTCGGTGCCCGTTTGGACGAACATTATCCTGGGTTCTAACCACAGGGTTCCAGTCCATCTTCCTTCGCTGCTCGCTGCCTTCCGACTGCTTTTCTCTAGCTGCTCTCCTAGAGGGTTCCTGACGATCAGGTCGACTAGGACCTGGACAATTCTCTTGAGAACGCCCCCTAAGAGGAGCTGGGTTGTTAGCGGCTGGCTCCGGATCAATTTGGAAAAACAGCATGTTGTTCTTGATCTGTTCCTGCATGACTGTTGTCATCTTAGTCTGAAAGTCATTCAAGACGTTCTCTAGATGGGCAGCAGTCACTGGACGTTCAAGATTCTCCTGTATAATAGGTACTTGGCTTTGTCCAGGGACATTGATGATGGATGGAAGTCTATCCCTTCCTCGAGGCGGTCTCTCGTGATCTACTGTCTCCTCGACATTGATCTGAAAACTTCGATTTCTAGCCACGTTGGACGATTGACAGTCAGTCATCGTTGCGTCTCCCCATAGACGGCGCCAAATGTTTAGTATGCTCCTTGGCTGGCAAGTAAACTATTTTCCTTAAGATGTTCTTCAATTGGAGACTTGTGCAACGATGGCTGAATTTGTTCTATCCGAACCTGAGCTCCGTTCCCAAACCTGCAAAAAAGGGACCCACCCTGGAGGTTTGGGTGGTGATTCCCCCTCCGAAACTTAAGTCGGGAATCAGGAGTTTGAAGGAAAAAGTAGAGATAGAGAGAGAAAGTGACAGAGTATTTCCACAGAGTAAGTTTACACTGTTTGCATTCAATTGCCTTTCTCCTGATTTCAGAGGTATTTATAGTGTTTGTGATATGATTGCTGCCCTTTTTGGTTGCCCTAGAATAGGGGCACCTGATTGGCTAGGCAATCAAATCATGACACGTGGCAGGCTATGATTGGGGATGGATCATAAACCAATCACCTGCAGCCATTTTAGGGATTTGGGCTCTAACTAACCTTTGGGCCAAAAGGTGAGCTTTTCCTCCCATCTGAGTATAAGCCAATGGTTAAATCATTTTCCTTTATTATCTCTAATGGGACACGTGTATGGTCCTGATGGATCCATGTGTCTCTAAAAGAGCCGTAGATATTTTAGGCTACAACAAATCACATGTTGACATAATAGTCAGAACAAAAATAAAATTTTAACTGTAATTTTAATTAAAAAAATTCGAATTTTCTAAAAAAAAAATATTTTTCGTTTGATATTTTTGAAAAATACATATATACGTATAGGAACAAAAGAGTTATTTATTTGAGTACTAGGTTCATAGTGTATGAATAATTAGTCGAGTGAGTTCCCAGTAAAGAGAGGTGCGGCACAAACGGCCAACATAAGTGCCTAGTCTTTCCTAGCCAGAACTTTCCTGAGATTAATATTCCACACACCTATTCCATTCTTCAAAATATAAATCTAAAAATATTTATACTTAAAAATATAAGTATTTATGCTATAAAAAAAATTGCACATAAAATGTCGAAAGCAAATGCAAACAGAATGTGAAACTCTAGCTTATATGCCCTTTCTAAATCTACCCATACTCTCATTGATAGTTTATTTTATATGCATAAACCTGGAAAACTGATACCACTTTGTAACACCCCCAAATTTCTCTATTTTTGGAAAACATATTTTAATATAAAACTCTTGAGAAACTTGAAAGTATTACCGCCACGTGATAACGTTAAAGACTTTAATACTAACTATAATTGAACTTTAAATTAATACAGCGTAATAACTGAAATAACGAACTCTTTATTGATATAAACTTTATTATTCAACTATGACAATGGAAAATAGGAAATAAAATAATGACTACTGAACTAATTATTATTTCTCACTAGCTCCCCCATTTTAAGTATGCATCCTGTAAATTCTACTCGCCAAAATAGGGTCATCACAGGGATAAAGCCATAAAACCAAACAAAAGCGTGTCAGTAAAAATACTGAGTACATGTATATGCGGAATATTAAAACACTTTATTTAATTAAACATTTGAAATATTTAATTTTGAAAAACATTTCTTGGATACTTGATAATACTTGAATAATATAAAGTATACAACTTTAAAAAAAAACATTTTTCCTTGCCTAGGTACCTTTCCTAAAGTGTGCACACCCCCCAAGTTTATTACGAGGGGTTACTACCTTGTCCACATGACTTATACAAAAAGTACAAGGGTAAATAATATAATGGCTACCATTCTTACTAATAAATAACAAGCCGTTGCCTGGGTAAATAATAATAATAGCTACCGTTCTTGCTAATAAATAACAAGTCGTTGCCTCTTTATAATTGTGATCGTAAAAGATCATATATCTAATAAAATCCTTCGGAAATAATCCTCCTTTAAAAAGAATAGTAATACTTATAAATTAGGCATAAATAAAATAACTCGCTCAAGGAGTAACCTTTGGAAAATAATAATAGTTCAAAAACACTCCGTTTTAAACATTTAAACATGAATTTAAAGATCAAAATCCTTCTAAAATATTTGAATATAGATTCAAAGATCAAACTCTATAATAATATTAAACTAAAGACATGATTCAAAGTTCATAAATAAAGTTCGTAAACATTCAAACATGTTCATACAAAACTCGTGAAGTTCATAATAAAACTCATAAAAACATGCACTTCAATCCAAAATATTTTCCTAAAAACATGATACTACCTTTGCAAAACAATTATTAAAGATCTACACATACAGGCACATTGAAATTAAAAGACTACTAATGTAGAAAGAGAAAGGGTAGGCTAAAAGGAAGAGAGAGTTTAAACTTGAGAAAAGAGATGTATTCCTCAAATTTGGTGTGCAGAATATGAGGGGTGGAGGCCCCTATTTATACTAGTGTGATCGGTGGAGTCGTAGTAGGATTCGAAAACTAAAAGATGGTTTTAAGAGAAAAGATAAATAATTTTCGATAAGATCCAACTACTAATTACGATCATCTAACTAGGATTGGGAGAAATATAAATTATCCCCTAAGATATATAATCTAGAAGCTAAATTAATCAAAAGATAAAAAGTAAAACTCACCAAAAATTTTGAGGCAATCAAAATTTTTATTTTTCTTTTTTTCTTTTCTTTTTGTAAATCTATTTGGATTTATTTTAAAACACTTTAATTTTATTTAAATAAACAACTTGGATTAGAATTAGTAAACTCAGGCCCCAAATCTATTTGGGGTAGAATTTATTTTAAATACCCATAATATTTTATAAAAGTCTTTTTAAAAGCCTTTTTAATAAATACGACCTTTTTTAAATTATGAATAATAACTTACAAAAAAAAATACGGAGTATTACAATTAAGGTTGACAATCCTTTTCCAACCCTTGTTTTTTGTGAACCAAACATAGGCTTAGAGACATAACTCTTTCCCCAGATAATTAAAAAAACAAATGCATTATATTACCTCTGATTTGTAATACATACATGTTGACTTTCACACATGTCAATGCACTATTTTAACTATCAACATCTTTAACTGTTGATTAATAGAATTTATAAAAAATTGATATCTTAAAAATATATATTGAGACAAATCCAACAACATATTACACGATAACATTTGTTTGCATATATTAACATTAAAATGTGGTCAGAGTTAGTATATGAATGGTTTAAATTTTCCAATGTTGCGATTATTAAGAAATGGAGGTAATATATCCCCCGGCCCTGTTTGAGTTCAATCAAATTAAACATGACCTTATTAACTAGTTCAGGGTTGAATGAGAAAGATGGACTCGGAGCTAGCTGAAAAGCATGATATTAAGTTACATGCAATTTTTTATTATTTTAAAACATGGAAAATATGATAGAGTCGTTATAACCAGCTGCCGAAGGATCAACACCTCGTACATACTGAGACGGAACATCACCCTCAACCTCAGCAAACACATCAACTGCGCCCTAACAGACTCTCGATATCAATGTTCGGCCAATGTGGATGTGCTCCCATGACCATAGTTGCAGTTGCACTATCGACCCACCTAACTCACATGCACGACGACATGAAGCTTGGCAAGTATTACCGATATAAGTATGCGAGAAATGTGTTTCCCCAGCTATAATACGCCGCTGCATCCAGATTTCTCAACAATGGGAGATAAATTAGCTGCACGGTATCTCCAATCTTGTTCGCAAATAGTATGGATCCCATTAACACATGAATGTAGGCATGTGCCGATCTGTGCACAATCATGTAATCAGCATCGTCACACAAAAAGGCAAAGTGGGTCCTCAGCCAAGTCAATCTCAAAGAAGAGTCCTCTAGCACGGTTGTCACTCCATCGGGTTTAGTAGATCGTCTCCTTAACAACTTCTTAACCAAATTCGCCCAATATTCCTCACCAGACCCCATGACGGCCTACCATGATTTCTGACGCCTAGCAGCATGACAATGTCTTGTAGTGTGATAGTCGCCTCACCCATAGTCGAATGAAAAGTAAGTGTCTCCTGCCTCCATCTCTCAACTAACATAGTCAAAATACGTCGATTAAGCTCTAAACAACCACCTCTCAAGCGACGGATGCCACCAAAACCCGCTCGATGTACGTAATCGAGGACCCTTGGAGCAAGCTCCCTATCTCTCATAAGACTAAAAATGTGCAATCGACACGATAGAAACTTGTCTTCTACTCCCCTCCAAGCTCCTCACTTCTATGTGCCTCATAAAAGGTAAGAACGGAAGGGTCAATGGGACCCGGAATGAAGTTTCGGGCTAGGGGATCAGATAATTGAAAAACACAAGAAAAGTATTGGTAAGATGACCTCGCAATGAACAAATGCTACAAGAGTTTTTTCCACGCCTACCACTCTCACTTTAATAAAGTTCACCAACCTAATAATAGTAAATAGGATGTCTTGGTTCCTCCATTTCTCCAAAATTATCAAAATCCAATTCAAGGTCATGCAATTTCTCCAAAAACATCAAAATTCACATAATATACTACTAATTTAACTCCAATGTCGTAAATTTACAAAATTCCAACTATCTCAAGTTACTCGTACAAAACATACTACTAATTCAACTCTCAAATTTATAAATTTCAACTAAATATGTAACTGAATACCTATATTATCAATTATTCAATTATTTCTAACAGTTAAACTTTATTTAGCTTTGATAATTTTGAAAATTCAAAAAAAATTACAAAATGACCCAAGTTCGCTTTTCCGGCGACGAAGATACAGTGGGTTATGATGGAAATGCAGCAGAGACGTTTGGGAGTGACGACTTTGCTTTTTCGGTGTCGGCGATGAAGAAAGGGAGGGAAGGACAACAATGTAGGGAACTGGAAAAGAGAATAGTAGTATCAACGAAGGAGAGAAAAGAAAAGACTGTAAGAGTAGTAAATTTGGTGGTTTTTTTGTTCCCAGCTTTTATTTAATGAATAGCTACTTGAAGTAGTGGTTCAAGATAAAACAAACTACCACTTTACTTAGCAAACCATTACATTAAACTACCACTTGAAGTACCGGTTTTTTTTTTGGAAAATGAAAAAATAATTACGCAAAGAAATGCTTACATAGACGTACTAAGAGCATGAGTAGTAGTAAGACTAACTCTTAGTTGGTCTTATCATTTTTCCTTTTCTCTCTACTTTCCTCCTTTTTACACATCATATCCCACTAACTCTCCACTAACTCATCTTTTTTCTCACAATAAGTAGGTTAGTCTTAGTTGGTCTTTATACTTCTCTCTCCTACTTTACTATACCCCACCGTATACTCTATCTCCTACCCAAATCTTTATATTTTTATATGTACTAGATAATTTGTATCCATATTATGATTAGTGAGATATTATTCATTATTTATGCATTTCAATAATCTCTTATTTAATTAGTTAACTTAAGTGAAGTTAATTAAATTATGTTAAATAAGTTACGCTAATTAAATTATGTTAAACTAAGTTACACTACTCAAAATACATTAAATTAATATGCGCTAATTAAATTAATCAAATTCCGCTCATTAAATTACGTTAACTTGAAATTGTGATTAAAGAACATTGAATACAATACGTAAGATAGATAATTTTAAGAAACAAAAATACCAGAAATTTGAAATTAAATAATCTATAATCAAGTAAATAAAAGCTACTTAATCAACTTGACCATTGGCCCCAAACTTACGCCATATGTGCTCAGCCAAATTGCTTTTAAGTGAGATGTGTGTTTTGCCGTCTGGCATTTTGGCTGTTTTCTCCATGTATCCACCTAAATTTCGCCTCTCAACTCTTCTGCTGCACATGATGAATGGTTCTTCTACAGCTTGGTTAAATGGCCCCGCTCCATTTTGAGGTTGAACTTGATCATACTCGTTCGGGTCTTGATAATTCTAATAAGTGTCACACCTATCTTCAACAACGTTATTTTTCATGATAATACATGCCATGATTATTCTCCATAAAATGTGTTTATCCCATGCGAGAGTGGGGTTGCGTATGATTGCAAATCTAGCTTGCAATATCTGGGATGCACGATCTACATCTTGTTTAATCGCTTCATGATGCTGAGTGCATAATCTTTGCTTGAGGGTTTGAGGGAGCTTTATTGCAGGGATGAATGTTGACGATCTCGGGTAGATGTCATTTGTGAGATAATAACACATGTTATAAGTTGTTCCTTTAACTAAGAAATTAACTTCCAGAGCCTTTCCTTGTAGAACATTATCAAAGACTAAAGACCTCTACAATACGCTATATCATTGCATGGACTGGGGGTGCCAAAAAAACATGCATATCCATAAGTCAGTTGAAAGAACCGCTTCTAAGATTACTATTGTTGTTTTGCCTCTTCCATGATACATTCCTTTCCGACCCAAGGACAATTTTTCCAGTTCCAGTGCATGCAATTGATGCTTCCCGTCATGCCTGGGAAGCCTCGACGCTCGCGTTCATGTAAGAGACACTCAATATCAATTGATTTTTCCTTCCTCACGTATTCTGGTCCAAATTTATCAACAACCCCTTCGACAAAATGAAGAAGGCATTCTCTCACGGTACTTGAAGCAATTTTCAGGTACTCGTCAACAGCATCGGAAGATGAACCATATGCCAACATTCTTATAGTCGTTGTGCATTTTTGTAGTGAAGATGCACCCATCCTTCCACTGGCATCTTCCCTTTGCATCTTCCATTGTTACACCTTCTACAATGTGAAGGAAAACATGCTTGTGCATATGGAACCGTCGACGAAAAATGTTCTCTGGGTATAGAGGTCCGTTGTTGAAATAGTCATGAAATCATCTTTCATGAGCTTCTCGCACTTCCTGTGCACATATTTTTTGTGTGGGGTACAATTCTTCTTCATTATCATGCTCATCATCAATGGACTAACTCCATTCTATGTAATCTTGAACCATGTAAAAATCATAACCTGAACTAGAATAACTTGACTTATAGTTCATCTTTTGGGAAGTTTGCTGAAGTGGTGCTTAAAGTGGTATCTTTGCAAAGAAGTAAAAGAATGAAGAGAAGAATATGGATAGAGTTGTGGGTTTTTGGTTGAAGTTGTGTTCTATTATACAAGAAAAAACCTTCACTCATACATACATGGCTAAAATTCATTAACAGATTAGACATATCAATGCAATGTAGGAGCAGAATATACAATGTAAATTAGACATATCGATGCAATAACTATTTGCCATATTAGACATATCAATGCAATAACTATTTGCCATGCATATTATTCAATGTCAGGTGATCAGACATATCAATACAATAGTAATAACAATAATACATTGATATTCCGAAGTTATAATTAAAAACATAAATGTTCATAATTAAAATACGATAAAAATAAATTGTAAACTAAAACAAATTAAAAATATGAACATTAAACATGCTTATCCTTAAATTGTAGCATAAGTTTTTCATACATTTCTCACTCATCCGGATCAAGGGAAGGTTTAGCCATCGATATATTCCAAATTCTCAACTTTCTTTCTTCTTATTTCTTTGATTCACTTAAGGCATCACACTTCTTTTGATACTGAAGTAATTCTTCTTCCAAACTAATCCTTCTCTCAAATTCTAAAGAGGATGAGACCGCGGCTTGACTATGCCTTCCGCCCTTAACTTTCTTCACGCCATCCGGACGTTTTGAGCTCCGACCTTCTTCAATTGGATTATCTGGGCTTAACCAATTTGAGCTTCCGCCGCTCGTTTAGGTGTCATCCGCCCATCTGTCATAATCTCTTATAACATTCCATGCATGCTCCAATACAAACTGAGTCCCATTATTTGCCTTTCTCCAAAACTCACGGGCTACAGTCCTGACGTTTTCTACATTGTAGCCCTTCGTCCTCTTCGCCACCAAATACACCCCAACCCTTACGCTTACATCTCCATTAATTTTTTCAAACGATTAAAAACACATTTGAACGTCCTTTAGTGTGAGGCTGGATTAAGTCGTAGTAACTCTTCCACAAGAGTAAATACTCTACCCCATACACTATCACCATTATGGTTGGTTCCCTTCAACACGTCTCATTTGCACTCTATATATTGTAAGATGAGCGCATGATCTTCGTCTACACTCCACTGAAGCTTTGGTGTTGTGACTTTATTCGAAGAAGGAGCATTTTGAACTTCTTGTGGTCGAATGTCCACTACATCGTGTTCATGGTTTCTATTACTGCTTCCATCTCCTCCCGGAGTTAATGGAGATTACTCATGTTGTTTCAAATGTTGCAATGTGGGAAAAGATGGTTGATGTTGTTGATGTTGGAAATGCTTAGAATATTGTGGAGCTTGTTGTATGGATTGTTGAGAATTTTGGTTATTTGATTGGCTTAAAAAAAAATAAAAACATCTTTGAATAAGTTAAGTATTATTCTTATTGGGAATTTTTTAATCTCAATTAAAAAAAAATCATTTCGAAACTTTTTTTCTATTTAGAAGGAGCAAAGAAGTGAAATAATGCAGTGATTTTTGGAGTATTGTTCAATACATTCCCTGATAATATTGCTAATTTCGTTTGCTCTAATGGTTACCATGATTCTTTCTTATTTTTTTTTTTGGAAACAAAAAAAATAATACCTATGATTAGAAGGACTAGTAAGTTATTTCGTTCATCGCCAGATTTTGTAGAACACTTGGATCGATTTGGAAATCGTTTGGATAATTTTTTGGGTGATTTGGATTATTTTGGGAGTATAAGTGTTAGAATTATTTCCATAATTTGATTTTTGAATCCATTTATGAAAATTAATTAATATTGGCTTACTTAGAAGAATAAAACAAATTTAGGCAGGAGAAATTGATTAGAAAGAAAAATAGGTTGGGAAGAAGTGTGGTAAAATAATATCAAATTATTGGGCTTAAATTTATAAATAAACATATTTTATAAGCGTTGGTGTAATTTCTTTTTAATTAGAAACTGGTTTTTTTATTACTGTTACAAAATTCAAGAGCCTTAAAATAACCGTTGTAATGAAGAAGGAAAAAAATCAGCAAATACCTGCAGCAATCAGAGCCACACGGCTCAATGTTATTCGTGCGCTAACCCTTTTTTTCTGTTGAAATAAGCAAAACGCGAGGCTTCAGCTTTCTTTACTTCCTTTCACCCTTCAAAATGTCGTTTGACACTAGAATCAATTTTTAAAAAATAAAGTGGCCCAACTTTACTTGACACGTTGCAGCAAGTGATTTGCAGACGTCACGACATTCAAGGTGTCGTTGGTCTAGCAGTCCAGACCACCCCAAAGCTAGACCATATTTCCACAATGGTAAAACCATTTAAAGTTCGGTCTTCCTAATCTTAGACCAACTAAAATCATGCCATTACTCATGCGCTAAGGAAAAGAGGGTTGATATACACGTAACGGTTAGGGAATAACAGTTGCCCATAACAGGGGTAATTTTATAATTTGTATCTTACTCTCAACCTTAACACTACAAACAGCAGCATTTAATAAGAAATTTAAAATACAAGGACTTTGATATCTTCAAGAAAATGCAACTGAAAATCGAAACCTCCCAAATTCTTGCTTATTTTAATTTTCGGTTTTTTCACCTAATGCCCCCGAGTTTTCACGAAATTCACCGGGTACCTCGCACTTTTGAAAATACACGGGGTACCCCTCAGTTTCAACATAATACACCCAAATGCCCCTAGTGACTAATGGTGTTAACCACCGTTAGTCATTAACCTTAATTTTCTATTTTAAACCCTAATTAACCCTAACCCTAAACCTAAACCCTAACCCTAACCCCTAAACCTAAACCCTAACCCTAACCGTCCCCCACCCTTCCACCACCCCCTCCCCCCACCCTCCTACCACCCCCCACCCCCCAGCTCCCCCCTCCCCCACCCTCCCGCAGCCCCCCACCCCCGTCGACCCTCCCCCCAGCTCCCCTCCCAACACCCCTTCCCCACTTGTCTCGCGGCCCCCCACCCACCACCGCCCGCCAAGAACCCCCTTCCCAAACCCCCGCGCATCCCCGCCTCCCCCCCCACCCCTACCCCCTCGTCGCCCCTTCCCCCCACCCCCCACGCAGCCCCCACCCACCACCGCCTGCCAACCCCTTCCCAAACCCCGCGCATCCCTCGCCCCCCCCCCACCCCAATACCCCCTCTGCCGCACTTCCCCCCCCCCACGCAGCCCTAACTCGATTTCCCCCCCCCCAGTCGAATTTTCGCAGCAAACCCCTCCAATTTTCGCGGCCCACGCGAGTGAGAGGGAGGGAGAGATGAAAGCAACGCCGGGGGTGGCCGAACCGATTTCCGCAGCGTGAGTAGAGGGAGGGAGAGAAGAAAGCAACGCCGAGGGGGTGGGGGAGCGAAAATCGATGAGGGTCGGGGGGAGAAAATTCGACGGGGGGGGGGGGAGGGCGCGAGGGGGTACTGGGGTGGGGAGGGGAGCGGGTTTGGGAAGGGGGTTCTTGGGCGGTGGTGGGTGGGGGCGGGGCAAGCTGGGAAGGGGGGGGAGGGGGTGTTGGGAGTGGGCCGGGGGAGGTCGACGGGGCGGGGGGGAGGTGGGGGGAGGGGGCCGTCAAGGGTGGGGAGGGTGGAGGGAGGGGGGGGGTGGTGGAAGGGTGGGGGAGGGTTAGGGTTAGGGTTTAGGTTTAGGGGTTAGGGTTAGGGTTTAGGTTTAGGGGTTAGGGTTCGTGTTTAGGGTTAGGGTTAGGGTTTAGGTTTAGGGGTTAGGGTTCGTGTTTAGGGTTAGGGTTAGGGTTAATTAGGGTTTAAAATAGAAAATTAAGGTTAATGACTAACGGTGGTTAACATCGTTAGTCACTAGGGGCATTTGGGTGTATTATGTTGAAATTGAGGGGTACCCCGTGTATTTTCAAAAGTGCGAGGGTACCTCGTGAATAAACCGAAAACTCGGGGGCATTTGGTGAAAAAACCGTTTATTTTTTTCCCAGATGTGTAATCAACGTTGTTAAATTGCATACCATTACTCCAAAGAAAGTCACTAACTATATTAAATTCAATTACTATTACTATTATTTCCGAGTAATCAATGAACTCATTATATGAGCTACTTTATTGAAATGAATTAAACTCTTCCAGAGTAACAAGATCTTGATTATTATAAAATGACGGGGAAATAGTTACTTTGAACTCGTTAAATTAAGGAAGGCACTCAGTGTATTAAAAGGACTAAACAGGTACTATTCCGAAGTTAATGTACACATTTCATGATATGATGCAATTAGTCATTGATACAATATACAGTACATAGTGGTTGACATAATTGACCCCTCCAATGATATGATCTAATTAGTTTTCAATACAAGTGTTGCATGTCTTTATACAATACCGGTTCTCCTTACCTGAATTCCTATCCCGACTCTTGTAGTACTCATACATCAACCATTAAAAAAGTGTAATCGTGTAATAGTACATTGGTTATATGAGATACACACTAACAAAACTACTCATGAAGAACCAACTCGTTATATGAGTTTACTATAAATGTAATTAAGTCCTATATCAAAACGAATTAACAAAACTTATTCCAAAGTTATATGAATCACAATTTCGAAGTTATAAACTCACCCATTATAAACTAAGTCATTATATTAAAATGACTTAGTGTAACTATTCCAAAGTAAATGCACAACTCATGCTATGAAATAATTAACAGCTAATATAAAGAACATCGACCATGATACAATTAGCAGCAACTAACTCTGATATGATAAATGCATTAGCTGATATGATAAATTCATGGGATATTCCTATTGGTGACCTTGTGGTTTTGCAATTTCTTAATGGTGACCTTGTGCTTTTAAGATTATCATAAATAACCCTCTACTAATTAACCTTGCTTAAAAGTGACTTTATGAAGCCTTTTGCTGTTGAACACGGGTTATGTCCGTTAAATGCAAGTTATTTGAGTTAAACATGGTTAGACAGTAAATTAGGGTAAAGACTTTGAAGGACAATGGGTACGAGTATACATGGGGAAATGTGACGGTGAAGTTGGCAGAAGCTTTTGGATTTTGCTGGGGTATGGAGCGAGTAGTGCAAATTGCATATGAATTAAGCAAGGAAACAGTTTCCAAGTTAGAGAATCTAGATCACTATTGATCATGGCCTTAGCCTCCTGAAAGCTTGGAAGACCCTTATTTTGAATGGATCTGTTGGCCACTGGCATCAGTCCCTTGTTCTGAAGATGAACTTCAGTATATAGCTAGTCTTGACCCGTTTTATGATTTCAAGATGAGGGAGGAGCTACCCATGATTTGTGAGGCTTGCCTCCGGGTTTTGGTCCTTTGTATATTTTTTCTCAAGGAAGTTGCATCTTTTGGTTTTTGTCTTGCTGAAGTTGGTGACATGATGAACAGGGAGTTTCTTGATCATGCAGAGTAGTCGAGTAAGCTAGAGATCATATGCATTGAAGCTAGATCACTCTGGAAAGGTTGTCGAATGATGGTAAACACTAGTTCGAAAGATGGGGATGAGTTTCAATTTGATCTAGAAAGTGAGGTTTCTAATGGGGATTTAAGCAGAGTTTCAATTTGATCACTCTCTAACCATGGTTAACTCAAATAACTTGCATTTAGCGGACACATGTTGTGTTTAACAGCACACAATGCTTCATAAAGTCACTTTTAAGCATGGTTAATTAGTAGAGGGTTATTTATGATAACATTAAAAGCACAAGATCACCATTGGAAAATTGCAAAACTACAAGGTCACCAATGGGAATTTCCCTAAATTCATTAGCTGATATGAAAAATTCAATTGTTCTACGTCTTCATCCATCTTGGTGAGAGAGAAAGCTCAACGAGTATTTTTGTTTCTTGTTTTGTTCTATTTGGGGATTGTTATCGTTTGGAGACTTTCAACGGATTATATTGGATGATATTGGTTGTTTACCCTTTGCCCCTTTCTCTTTGAGACAAATTATGAAATTACCTCGGTTATGGGCAACCGCTGCCCAATAACAGTTATGCACATATACTCGTAAGGAAAATACTTTTAATTGTAGCGCAAAATAGGATATACTTTGCGTTTTAACGTTATAGGACGGTATTTGCGAAAAGAATCATAAAACTATAGCCGGCAAAATAGACCCATACCTGTTGATCCAACCCAAAAAATCCGGCCTGAAACCCGTTTTTCACCCGAAAGAGAACCGAAACCCGAAATAACTCGACCTGAATCTACCTAACCCAAAGTGAAACGAAAATAATAACCCGAACTCGAGCTGACCCGAAAACAATAAGGAAATATTTTTCATAAACATTAATTTATGTGTTTTATACTTTTATTTATTTGCTAGAAAAGAAAGCAGACCTTACCCGAATTGACCCGAACCAACCAGGTCCGATTGGAACCGACCCGATGTTGACCCGGCTCATCAAACCCGCACCTGACCCGAACACAAAGTTGACCCGAATATGACCCGACCCAGCTAGAATGACCCGTCCCGTACCCGACTTGTATGACTTGTTTGCCACCTTTACATTAAACTACTTTGAATTGATGGTCCACGTCACGATACCCACAGCTGAGGCCCGCACGCACACGCACACAGAGTGACTATTTGGAGTCTCAAACCTTAACCTTACCTATCACCCCTTTTTAAGAATTGCAAGTCATATGCAAAAAATAGTAGTTAGTACTTTTAGCAGACGTCAAAATCACCCGAAATTTCCAACATCCAAAGTTTAGAAACAATTTCAATTTATTAGCAGAAAAAACTAAGACAAAAGGGGTTCCTTTTTCTTTTTTAGTTCTATACTTTTGTCTCTAACAAGTAGCAACCATGTTGTTGCAGTCTAGTTTTGTAACTTTAACACCAAATTCAATGCAAAACTTCATATTTGAGGCGGATGATTATGAATTCGGCACATTTGATTGGTTTTTGTATGCGGGAATATCATGTTTTCTTGTAATATTTGCTGGGATTATGTCTGGTCTTACTCTTGGTTTAATGTCTCTTGGCCTCGTTGAGCTCGAAATTCTTCAGCGCAGTGGCACCTCTACTGAGAAGAAACAAGCAGGTTTTTTTTTTCTTTTTTTTTCTGGGTTTTTCTTAAATTTCTTTATTTATTTTTGGGTTTTTTTAAATTTCGAATTGGATGTCAAATGACCCAAAAGTGGTGTTTTTCATTTTTATTTCTATAATTTTTTTCCTGGTTTTTTCTTATTTTTCTTTAGATTTATATCTGGGTTTCTTAGTTGCCTTAATTTTCGAATTGGAAGTCAAATGAGCCAAGAATGGTGTTTTTCATTTTTTTCATTTTTTTTTTTTTGTAATTTTTTTCTCCTTCAATTACCATTGTATGAAGTTAATATCTATCTGCTGTCATAGTCAATTCTGCATTATGAGTTTATTTCAGGAATACTTTTTTTGTTAAAATTTTGCCAATGAGATTTTGTTGTGTTATTTTTTGTTAGAAGAGGCCAATCCCCCAACTTTTTTTTTTAGATATGTTATGATGGTTTAATCTTGAAACCTTCTTATATATTTTGGGTAATTTTTTCTGAATTTAATTGTGTATGGCCTTACCTTGGAAATTTTGTGTCAGTTTTCAAGTACTTGAATGTGACTGTTCTTGCTTTCTAGATGTCAGAACTCTTGATACTTCTTTTTGCATCCTATATCTGTTGTCGTTGACATTGATCCGATCACATTGACTTGCAATTAATCTATACTAAATGACCATTTTACCTTACTTTTTGAGTTAAAAAGGAGTCACTTGAAGAGTAGGTTCCGATTTGCCTCTTTGAGATTATATCACTACACTTGAAAGGAGACAACACAATCAAAAAGGGACCATATGAATAGTGAGACAGTCTCACGGTGAGGCGTTTCATTTGGTAATTTGCCATTGACTTGTTAGTAATTAGTCATGTTGGTTTGATATTTTAAATGGTTATTAATGGATAGTTTTGGTGGTACAATTGTCAATGATGAATAGTTCTGAAATTTCTATCAATAATTGTAGGTTTTCCAAAAGTAATGTTTTTGGTGTGTAAATGTGCTGATTGATTGAAGCTAATGAGTAGGTATAAAGTCACAAGTATACATGATGCTATCTTAATTGCAATTTATCTGATATGTTTTCAGTTATTATTATGATGCAACTTTGAGCATCAAACTGCACTACATTCTCTGTTCCTTTGTTTTGGGTTATAGAGAGTCATCAAGAGCAATGATGTAGCTGAGATCCATAACTAGGTCCTACAAGACTTTACCAACTAAACTAGCTTGCATCTATGCATTATGTTCTCCATGGTAACATGCACTACATATATATCATTGAGGAGTGATAAATACTCTATGAGATTTTGGACAAAGGTCTTATTTCTGTAGAATATTTTTGACAACTTAGTGTGGGGCTACTTTGTATAATTGCGACTGAATAGGGATAGTTTTGTAGAAAAAAAAAACTTAAGATCCCGGATATTGGTAAGTTTGTCTCGCTTGTCTATATTGGTACTTGGTAGTATCACCAAAAAATTTAGTCTAACTTGCATTGGGTTCACAATCTGGGACATTAGCCCCCAGGGGGCTTTCATGAAAAGCAGCAATCTAAAATGTAACATCTTAGCACCCAAAAAAAGGTGATATCTTCAGTAGCATTTTGTAGATGCACCTTCAAGTAGGCTTCAATGGGATATAGTAATGGAATTTTTCATTTACAGAATGTCTTGTTAATCTTTATAAATGATATGTTAGAATTTATTTTATCCTTTTTATCATTTCAGCTGTTATTCTACCAGTTGTCCAGAAGCAGCATCAGCTTCTTGTCACCTTGCTTTTATGTAATGCTTGTGCGATGGAAGTAAGTAATTTCTTGCAATTTCCCCCAGATCTAAATTGCAGACTTTCATTGTTCCAAGATCTTAAATGTTTCTTGCAGGCACTGCCCATATACTTGGATAAGATTTTCCATCCTTTTGTCGCAGTTGTGCTCTCTGTTACCTTTGTTCTAGCTTTTGGTGAGGTAGGTTTTTTTCCCCTTGTCAATAGTTTACAAATTTCTGTGTAGCAGGACTAATTTTTTCCCCTTATAATACCGGTCAGATAATTCCACAATCCATTTGTACAAGATATGGACTTGCTGTGGGTGCAAATTTTGTTTGGCTCGTGCGCATTCTTATGATAATTTGTTATCCCATATCTTATCCTATCGGGAAGGTAATCTTGTTTACTTTTATCTCAGACTTGATTTATCACAATTATTTGAGGCTTAATAGAGAATGCATCAACGGAAAAAACCAAGAATTTGACTCATGATAAAAGTGGCCTGAAAATCATGTTACCCTGAAAAGTACTGTTAGATTTTGTAAGTTGACAGTTCAGTTTTGAAATTTATATGGTGGAAGGAAGATAGCTGAATTGATGGGTAGGCAAGATGATGATAAGCTTTGCTGTTAGTTAAGGATTGGGAAAGGTGCAGCCTTTTTAGTGGCAGATTAGGTGACTGCAGTGACTTGATGGGTAGTTAATTCTACAGAATAAAACTGATATATAGAAGCCATTTTTTACAATTTGTACTAAAGTTTTTTTATGGCACCTCTTAACAAACGACGCAAATCGTTTTTTTTTTCCGTTATTACTTCAGCATGAGCTGCGTATCTCAATTTGGCAGGTTCTGGATGCAATACTTGGACATGATACTGTCTTATTTAGGCGAGCTCAACTAAAAGCCCTTGTCTCGATACATAGTATGGAGGTATTATTCTTATATGTTTGTACAAGGAGTAGCATTTATCATTTGGGCAGCTAAAGGAGTTTAATGTGAATGTATGTCTGACTCTCCCCTTTTTTCTTCAACATTTACTCTTTTTTAGGAAGGTAAGGGTGGAGAACTTACACATGATGAGACAATGATAATCAGTGGAGCACTGGATTTGACAGAGAAGGTGATGTTTCAACCCTTGGAAATGTTGCTTATCTGTGATTTAATATCTGCATCTTTTCTTATTAATTCTACATAGTCTACTGAATGGACTGACTATCTTTCTCACAGACTGCTGAAGAGGCGATGACACCCATAGAATCAACATTTTCCTTGGATGTAAACTCCAAGCTTGATTGGTAAGTTTGTTTCTAGGATTTTCTAATATTATATAATATATACCTCAACATTATCTCTTCTAAATATTTCTTCTGATGTGTATATGAAGCTAAGAAGATACATCTTGACCAACTATTTTGGTTGAGGGGATACTCGTTTAGTTTGTTTAGGAAAGTCTCAAAACAGAATTTGAGGTTAATGGTCTAGTTTGTTGCTTAAAGTGATCACAAGTCGGCTAATTAAGCAAAATATATAAACATTTTTCTAAATTACAGGGAAGCAATGGGAAAAATACTTGCACGTGGTCACAGTCGTGTTCCTGTATATTCTGGAAACCCAAGAAACATTATAGGACTGTTGCTGGTGGGTGAGAAAACTCGATGGAACTTGTGCAAGAATTAATAACTGTAAAGCTTATGTTTATCTTCTCATATCCATGGTCTAGGTGAAGAGCTTGCTCACAGTACGACCAGAAACTGAAACTCCAGTCAGCGCCGTTTCTATTCGCAGAATTCCTCGGTTAGTGCACACCACATTTCCTTACTTTTTATCTGAAGAGTTTTTGGGTTTCATGTTAGTGATTGTCAGACATGAAGTCTTTCAGGGTTCCAGGAGATATGCCCCTGTATGATATCCTCAATGAGTTTCAAAAGGGAAGCAGCCATATGGCTGCTGTGGTGAAGGTCAAAGGAAAAGGCAAAGGCATTCAACAAGTCAGCAACAAAGAATGTTTTGAAACAGAAAAAGCTGGCACTTTGAATACTGATTTATCAACCCCTTTGCTTCCTAAAGCTGATAAAATATCAGATTGTGTTGCTCTCGATATGGATCAGCAGCTATGGGCAGGAAAAAGAAATGATCAAATTCCTAGCCAAAATGATGACGCAACAAATGGCTTTCGTGATTTTCCCGAAGATGTTGAAGATGGTGATGTAATTGGCATTATTACCTTGGAAGATGTCTTTGAGGAACTCTTGCAGGTACACTTCACTCCTCATGTAACCCTTTTCTGTCGGAGAATGGATCTATGAACCTTAAACATTAGTTATCCTATTTCTTCTCAAAGCTGCTTTTAATAGAAGAGCACTCGATATTTACATCAAATAAAGTAGGTGTAGTCCCATTTCATGCTGCTTTGATTACATTTTTATTTGTTTCTTCCTCCGATTTTCTTTTATAAATTTTCTTTCGCCCCGCCCAATTACGTTTGAGGGTTAACAGTTGTTTCCATCATTTGGATGAAAATAAAATTCTTGGGTTTGTATTCTAAGCTGGATTCTTCATATCACAACTATTTCTTGTGCAGGAAGAGATTGTTGATGAGACTGATGTGTATGTTGATGTACATAAAAGGTAAGAGTATGGTAAAATCATTAAGCAGCGGATGTGGAATACATGTTAATTTGTTAATAGCCGAGAAAACATGTTACCTACAGGATTCGTGTGGCAGCGGCAGCAGCGGCATCATCCGTTGCAAGAACTCCACCAGGCCGTAAGCTAATTGGTCAAAAGGTGGTGAGTGACAGTATATTTGTTCTTTATATTGATTATGTGCTGTTTGTAGATAAAATAAAGGTGATGCACGTCAATAAGTGCTAGAGAGAAACTCAAGTAGAATTGAGATTAGGTTATCAAATGGCATATGCCCACCCAAGGCTCATCATTGGCATAGCCCTTAAAAGGAAACTGTAATCTAGCAGTCCTGATTCCCTAGTGGTGGGGTTAACTGTGTCATTATTGATTAGTTTGAACAAAAATGGTGGAGTGGAAGGGAGGGAAAGGAAAGAGAGGGAAGGGTAAGGAACAGGAGGGAAGGGGAAATGGGCTTGTGTTTTCTCTTTCCAACTTTAAAGGATTTGATGAATTATAGGGGAAGGATATTGGATCATCCTACCTTCCTCCCCTTCTCTCCCCCTCAATCCATATTCAAATTCTCTTATTTGAACAACATTGTGGGTCAGCCTGTAGTAGCTGTGAAAATTACTTTTCAACATTTGTAATATCTGCCTTCAACTATTACTGATAAGGTTTTCATTTTGTGGGTAATTTGGAAGTAGTGTTCCTACTTCTTTTAACTTATAAGGGGTAGATGGACCTCCCTCTGGTTGGTTCTAGATCACGGTTTTAAATCTTGGATGCACCACTGTTGCGAAACCACTTTTGCGGGAAATGCGGATGGTTTACAGCTGTTGCGGCCTTATATCTCGGTCGTGCTAAGCTCTAATACCTGTGCAATGCAGTCGCGATGGGTGATGCAACTGGGATAAAACCATGTTCTCTACAAGATGTCATGTGCTTTCTAGGTTCTCTGTCGAAGCTCTCAGTAACATTTTGTGGAAGTGACTGATCCTCCAACTTTTGTTAGGCGTTAAAGGAGGGTCAGACTCCAACACTTCTTCAATTTCCTCTTTTGGAGAATTATTATTTTCTTTCTCCCAATATTTCCCATTTTGTTTTTCCGTGATTAAACGGCTTCAATTTTATGGAATCTAAGTCAATTATTGCTGGCTTTACTTTTAAAGGAGGGCATAGCTTAAATGTAGCAGTTCCAGTTTAACCACCCTTTCGATCAGTTTGCTTTAAATTGCTGGGTTTTTGTTTGCATTGCGGAGATGTAAACGTCACTCTTTTCAGTGGAATTGCTCAATGCTTCTTTGGGTAACGGATCATTCATAAAGATAGTGTGCTGTGATCTTAACTTGTCTGCTAAATACTAATTTTCTGCTATTCTGTGCTCAGGGAGAGCAGAACAGGCACGTCCAAGTTGTGAAGAAATCCGAGCAAAACTTACGCAGCAAATGATACCCGTAAATCTTTTCTGTTCAATGATAAGAGCCATAATTACAACCAGTCTGAAATGTTATTTGTGTATTCCTCGATTCTCTTTGTAGCCAAATTCCCCTAGAAATTTCTTAGTAGTGTGAGGTGAGCTTAATCCTCTTCTATACTAAAGTTGTCGGATGCGATAATGAGTTGTAAAGTAGATCTGTATCTATTACGTTAGCAAACTAGTTCACTGATGTATTCCAAGTAGCAGAAAAAAGGGATCTAGTGATTTACTGTCAAATCAGTTGCATGTCTAGCACACCAAATTAACATGTCTTCAAAATGATTCACAAGATTTAACCTAGTTGCGGCAAACAAGATCAATCTCTCTCTTAAATCCCGGCCGACTCAAAACCCTAAAGTACTTCCCCCGCTGCCCAGCGCAGGCTCGCTGGTGGCCGGCCTGAGCACGCGTTGCCTATCCGGTTGCGGGGCAAGCCTACTCCTTTCCCCGTTATTCCTCTTCTCCCTTCTTCGTGTTCCCCCGTCGTTTTCCCTTCCCCCGCCGTTAACCTTCCCTGTGTTCCCCCGCTTTACCCCCGCCCTGTTTCCCGTGTTCCCCCCGTCACTCCCCCTTCCCCATCGTTCCCCTTCCCTAGAATCCTAGGAAGAAATTTCTGCTCAAGGACCTTGTGATTTCTCATATTGTAAACTTAGGGTTCTACAAGATGAAATGTGGCAACCTATCTCTGAAGATCACCCAGGTTTAACATCTCAACAGATTTCTTCTCATTATATCAGGTCTTTTTCTTCAAGACAAATAACCCCAACCCACCAAAAATCGCCCAAGATATGGTTCATTGGACTGGATCAGCAATAAGTTGGTTATCCTTTATAGATATGTAAGAGCTAGTCAAGCTCCCCTTAGTGTTTGTTTGTGTTTTGTTTCATGTTTAATTGTGTTAGGTTGTAATTCCATTTTTAATTAATGCAAATTTTCGCGATGTAAAAAAAAAAAAATTTGTCTTCTACTTTAAAGTCTCGAATGGCCGTTTATGTTTACTGATCAAGGGATTAAGGGATTGATGGGGAGCTGGCAAAAATTTGACTAAAGCTTGCATGATCTAAAACTAGTGTTCCGAAAATTGCAAATTTGAGCATGATTTTAGAGCATCAAACCTAAATGCTTTGTAAGTTGTAGACTCTAGTAGTCTAGTGACCTAATATAGTTTCGATGATGAGAAACTTAAGTAGTTAACTAACTTGAATTATAAGTTGTATGTGTGTAAGGATTGTTAATGGTAGGTAATGCATAAAGCATCAAGAATGGAGTATGCTCGATGTAGAAGATTTCGAGATGTATACATATCAAATAAGGTGAAGTATTGAGTGGAAACTCTAGAAGAGAAGAAGTCTAATTGTAAGAGTTGTTAAATAAAGTCATTTTTCTCTCTCTTTTGTCCAAGCTTTGTGGTCTAGCTATAGATTAATTAGAGTACTTGCTTCGATTTTTAATGGTTGCAATGTTTTGACTTTCACGCTTGTTGATACACTCTTTTGACCATTAATATCTCTAGTTGTCTATTTTGTGAAAATTATAAAAAGTTGAAATTATATATATATATATATACATACATATATATATATATATATATACATATATATATATATACATATATATATATATATACATATACATATATATATATATACATATACATATATATATATATACATATACATATATATATATACATATATATATATATACATATACATATATATATATATACATATACATATATATATATATATATATATATATATATATATATATATATACATATATATATATATATACATATACATATATATATATATATACATATACATATATATATATATATATATACATATATATATACATATACATATATATATACATATACATATATATATATATATATATATATATACATATACATATATATATACATATACATATACATATATATATACATATACATATATATATATATATACATATACATATATATATATACATATACATATATATATATATATACATATACATATACATATATATATATACATATACATATACATATATATATATATATATACATATACATATATATATATATATATACATATACATATATATATATATACATATATATATATATACATATACATATATATATATATATAAAATTTGTAATATATATTAATGGAAAATTCTATGTCAAAGTAAATATATGAAAGTGCAAAAGTCAAAATGTTGCAACTATTGAAAACGAATAAAGTAATTATCTTTGAGGAAAAATATGAGAACTGTCAAGCATGCTCCATTTTAGAGGACTTGGAAACAAAGACCTAATTGTGAGAAGATAAAAAATGAAAATCCAATGGCAATTCTGGAAACAAAGATCAAGGGTAATACTTAAAATTCTTTGTGAAAAATGCCAAAACAAGTTAAAGTGGAACAAGACACATGAGTATCTTTTTTTTATAGATGGGAGAGAGAATATATAATGTGGCATGCGAAAACATAAGAAAGAAAAGTTGTTGGGTAAGCCAATCATTGTGGGTAGCAACATATGAATCGTAGAAGGTATGTAATAGAGTTAGTGGAGAGTGAGGTAGAGAAAAGAGAAAATGAAGTGGAGGAAGAAAGAAAAGAAAAATGACGGGAATCCCCCACCAATGACATGCTATACTAACATCGGTCAACACAAGATATAATCGTGGACTCCAAAAAATACTTTCCTAGAAAAAGTATATGAGTGGAATAAAACAAGAGGGGATTACTTAAATACTACCTCCTTTTTGTTTTACTCTACACACTTTCCTTTTTAGGCTTTTATTTAGGACTTTTTAACTAGAATAATACAAATTTTTGCCCGTTCTCTCGCAATAATACAAACTTTTGATTATTTTTAAATAATACAAACTTTTGCCCAAAATTCCTCCAGTAGGGCAATGTGGCCTTTAACCTGTAAAACAGGTAAAAAAAAAAATTTAAAAACCCAAAATCTCTCTCTCTCCTCCCCTCCCCCTACCAACTGAAACCCCACCCCTCCCCCACCCTCCCCCCAAGGACAAAACCACCAGTCCACCCTCACCATCCCCTCCCCCACCACGAAACCGCGCTCCCAACCACCGTGAACACCATGTCTCCCTCCTCCACCCCGAAAAACACCACTTGCTCCCCTCCCCTACCCCCGAAAATACCACGCCTCGCTTCCCCCCCCCCGAAAACCACCCCCCACCACTCCTTCCTTCCCCCACCCCCAAAAACCACCCCCACCACTCCTTCACCCCCAAAAACCACCCCTTCCACTCCTTCACCCTTGAAAACCACCAAACCCGACCACCCCACCCCGAAAACCACCAATCCCACCACCCCCACCTCGAAAACCACCAGCATCTTTCTCTCCCCTTCCCCTAGAAAACCCAGCCTCGAGACTCCCTGCCTTAGAAAGCTTCAACCTCAATTTTCTAAGTCGAGCGATTTCTTTCTCGAAATCGAATTCTGGCGCAGGTGGCGCGTAATCCACTAGAGCCGTCGAAACGCAAGTAAGACGAAGAAGTGGAAGAAGAGAGAGAGTGAAAAGAGGAGAGAGAAACTAGGTGTTTCTTGAAATTTAGGAAAATGGAAGTGGGGTGGCTGCTGGTTAACTGGTTAACTCGCGAGTCACCATCAACAACTCGGTGCTTCATCTCGACATGGATGTTGTGTCTGGCCAGGGGAGGGGTAGGGTGGGGTGGGGTGGGGGAGAAAAAGAGTGGAGGGGACCAATAGAAGAAAGAAAAAAAAAAGGAAAATGTTGGGTTTTTTTTTGTTTTTCAAATTGAAATAAAAAATTAAAAAACAACCAATAAGATAATGACACGTGTCATAGTGACCTGCTACAACAAGTTACAACCGGTATTGGCCTACTAGGGGAATTTTGGGCAAAAGTTTGTATTATTGCGAGAGAACGGGCAAAAGTTTGTATTATTCTAGTTAAAAAATCCTATTTTTAATCAACAAATTTTCACTTTATAAAAAAATCAATAACATTTCTTATCATATTTGCCCACCTTTTCACATCATCTCTACACTCATATACTCTCTCTCCTCCAATATTTTATTGTCTCTTTTTACTTTTCCCAACTTACAATAAGCTTTTAGACACTCTCTTAGGCTCTCATACTCCATGTAAACTCTTTGGAAATAGAGGTAGTACTATACTAGCCATAATAAAAGTTGATATTTTAATATGCAAATCCAACAACCAACATCAGTAGAATTTGACTTTTGACCAAAGTGTTGCAATACTATAGAATATAGATTTATGATTAAGTGGAAACAAAACGAGATGAGATTACTCAAATATCAGCATAAGAGCATGTACAATGGTAGCAGCTCTCCAATGATCTCTCCACAGTTCTCTCTTCAAACTATTGTCAAAACTATATTTAAAAAACACCTTACAACTTTGTTTGCTGTGTGAGGGAGGTAGACCTTTTAAATTTCAGAACATTTTGGCAGAAGATCCCAGTTTCTTGGATAAGGTGACTATAGCTTGGAATTCCATTGATGATCATTACAAGCTTAGGCTCAAGCTTCAGGCTGTGAAAGGAGCAATGAAAAGTTTGCACAAAAATCATTACTCACAAGCCCATCTTAAAGCTGATGAGTGTAGAAGTAAGCTTGCAGATATTCAAGCTAATGCTGATTTAGCAAGTAATGAAGAGTTGCAACTTGCAGAGAAGGATTATATTGATCAGTTAAGGCACTGGTCAAGGGTGGAAGAGTGTATTTTAAGGCAGAAAGCAAGAGTTAACTAGCTATCCCTTGGTGACTCAAATACAAAATTCTTTTTCATTGTTGTTAAAGTTAGGAAAGCTAGAAATGCAATTAATGTGCTTCATAATAGCAATGATGATCTTTTAACTGCTAGAGAGGATATTCAGCAGGACATTATCGAGCTCTATAAAAAAATTGATGGGTACTTGTGCTACTTCCCTCCCTTCTATTGATCTTACAAACTATCAAATCAGTGAAGAAATTGAGTTTTGAAGCTTGTGCTTCTCTTAGTGAACCTGTTACTCATGAGGAGATTAATAGAGCTTTGTTCTCTATTGATGATTCAAAAGCTCCTGGTTTTGATAATTTCAATGCAGTGTTTTTCCAGAAGAGTTGGGATGTTATAAAAGCATATGTTTATGAAGGTATCATGGAATTTTTCCAAACCTCCTTTATTCATTACCCTATTAACATCACTGCTATAACTTTGGTTCCTAAAGTTACTCAAGCTCTTAACGCTAAGGACTTCAGACCAATTGCTTGTTGTTCAGTTTTGTATAAGATAAACTCTAAAATTATCACTCATCGGCTGCATCATTCATCAATGAGGTTGTTAACCCTGCTCAAGCTGGTTTTATTCCTGATAAGTTTATTGCAAATATATCCTGCTTACTACATAACTTGTTAAGGGTTATTCTAGGTTTCATGTCTCTCCTAGGTGTGTCATTAAGGTGGATATTAAAAAAGCATTTTATTCTGTAGAATGGGTGTTTTTGAAGAATGTGTTATTGGAGCTTGGTTTTCCTACAATCTGTGTTAGTTGGATTATGGCTTGTGTGAGAGGTGTTTCTTATTCTATCCCCCTGAATGGGATTCTCTCTCCTCCTTTTCAAGCTAAGAAAGGTCTCAGGCAAGGAGACCCTCTTTCTCCTTTCCTTTTTGCCTTGAGCATGGAGTATCTTAGTGGGTGTCTTGATGAATTAAAGGAGAATCCTGATTTCACTTTCCACTCAAAATGTGAGAGAATACACCTCACTCATCTCATCTTTGCTGATGATTTACTATTATTCTCTAGAGCTGACTTTAGTTTTATTACTGAGATAATGGCAGCCTTTCAAAAGTTCTCCTCAGCTTCAGGTTTGGAGGCTAGTATTAGAAAGAGTAACATCTATATTGCTGGAGTTGATGAGTTTGAAGCTGCAAATCTTGCTGCTGTGAATTTACCTATTAGGAAGTTGCCTTTCAAATATTTGGGAGTGCCTCTTTCCTCAAAAAAGTTAATTTTTTCTTAATGCAAAGAACTTATTGTTAAGATAACTGAAAGAGCTCAGGGTTGGATTGCAAAAACTCTTTCCTATGCGGGAAGATTACAGCTTGTTAGGGGCATCTTGAGTAGCATGGAGAATTATTGGGCTCAAATCTTCCATCTGTCAAAGAAGGTGATAAGAGCAGTGGAAGCAGTGTGTAGGAAAATCTTGTGGACTGGCAAGACTTTAGATTCAAAGAAGGCTCCTATTGCTTGGAGTAGCTTCTATAATCCTAAAGTTGCTGGAAGGTGCAATTTGATTAACATGGAAATTTGGAACAAGGCTGCCATCCTTAAGCTTCTTTGGGCTTTGGCTGTTAAAACATATAAGATGTGGGTTAAGTGGATCAATGCTTATTACTGATATCTATACTATTGTTGTTAGTAGCAACATTTCATGGCAGCTAAGGAAATTTCAGGGCACAAGAGAGTTGTTGCAAGAGATTGGTGGTTGGGACCCTGTGATGTATAATGGTAAATTCAGCATTAAGAGGGCTTATACTATTTGTACAGGGTAGTATGCAGAAAGTTCAATAGATCGAGGCTTGTGTGCAATAACAAGGCTAGTCCAAAAAGTAAGCTTATCCTTTGGTTGGCTATTCAGAACAGACTAGCCACTGCATATAGGCTTAGCAAGTGGAATGTGGATTTTAGTTTAATCTGCAAGTTGTGTCAACATGAGCATGAAAACATTCAGTGTTTGTTCTTTTAATGTTCTTATGCTGCTGAAGTGTGAAAGTGTATTCATGCAAAGTTTAATTTAAGCTATCAGAGGAGAACCTTCACTGAAGAATATAGAAAAGCTAACATTAAAGTACATGGAAAAGGAAGGACTTCAAGGCTATGTTATGCTTTTCACAGAAACGATCCATGCTGTTTGGATGCAAAGGAACAACAACAAAAATCCATGATATGTGTTCCCCTGTTTTGGTGAAAATATAATCTTTAGAGTGGCCTGTAATTACAATGATGCAGATAGTGCTTTTCTTGTATACTAATCAGTTTTATTTGCTTTGTTTAGCTTTGTTTGCCTCTATGTAGGCTTGATTGCAGGTGCTTCTGCATAGGCTTGTTTTCTTGGTGTTGTGGTGGTGTGCTTAGTTTGTACACTATAGTTTTTTTGGTTATTAATGACAATTTTGAATTGCCAAAAAAAAAAACACCCTATAGGCTACAGGCTACAGCAATAAAGCATTATAAAGAGCTTTCCATTCATTTTTCCCTATGTAATGGACTAAATAGTTCCCATGTTAATGAATCAAACTTATTCCTTTGCGCCATGTGTTACTAATTAATTGGTTAAGACAATGAAGAATCACTTTCCAATTCCCAAATGTATCTCCTCCAAGAGACTTTTCAAAGGGTCTTTATGGAAATATACAGAAGACATAACCATAAGTCCATTTGTTAGGTAAGAAGTAGCTCTCCATTTTCTCTCTCCTAAAAGAATTAGTTGAAAAGCCCTTCCAAAAACCCCATTGTACATTGTCTAAAAGGGCAAATTGAAAAGCCTATCCATAAGGCAAGCTTTATAGTAGTATAAAATTTACAGGAACTCAAAGCAATCAAAAGAACATCACTAATACCTTACAAGATGACTCAGAATTCATTTACTACAAATTTAGGTAGCAGGCTAGCAGCAAAAAGGGCCCAAAGCAAACTAGTTAAATAGGAAGTTCTGTACAGCTGAACTTATTTTCCGAATATTCACAAAGTGGCTCCAGCATCCTAAGGTATTTCTAAAAATCAAAAAGTTCCCAGTCCTCGTCCAAAAGGTCCTTGTGATGTGTAGTAACTCCAGATCCATCAGCCTCCTCCCCAACATTGCTTTTAGGTGTTTGACACTCAGCTAAGGGAGCTGCACTCATCCGTCCGGGCGTCTCCGGTAACTCTACATGCCCAGTGGCGGAATCTGAAGCCACGCTCCTGACTGAAGAAGTCATGCTCCTGACTGAAGAAGTCGATGATGCCATACGAAAGCTCGTCTGCTCTATGAAAAGAGACTTACTGAGACATACACGTTTGTCAAATTTTTCTTTCAGTGACTTCACATCCTGACAAATAACAGAGATTTCTCCCCTGCACAGAATGACAGAAGTCAATTATATAAGTAACTTGTAAGCAATTATACAGAAAAAAACTGTGCCATGTCTGGCAGACAGCCAATGTATAATCTAAAAAAAGACCCCATCTCATCCAATGATAATGAACAAAAAAAATAGATTAAAAGATTGTCAAAAAGAAGATTTGAAGATGATGAGGTGCATGCAACCTTATTATCCCCACGATCAGAGAGGAGATTTCAAACAAACATTAAAGATGCTAACCTAATAGAGAACTTTAGCAGTGATGTACTAGTAGAGGTGGCAAGCAGTCGTTCAGATCAAGTTTAATACAGGTCAATTCATATCTGGTCATATTTGGGTGATGAGTCGATCAATTTAGTTTCCCATTGGCTTTAATCAGTTCAGGTGATGATTTCAATTAGTTTATTATGATAAATTAAGCAAAAATAGTAATCTCACCACTTTCCAAGATGCATAGATTAAGGTCAGCTCCATATAGTTTTAGGTAGTTGTGTAAATTTGGGTACACGTTAGATTTGGATCAGGTAATACGGATCACGAAATTGAGTATGCGTCAATTTTGCCAGGTCTACTAGTCTGGTTTTCTCTGATAAGTGATAACAACCAATGGCAGAATTATTTGTATCTACAATGAGTTATGTGAGAAGTAGAATCATTTAACAAAACAAGTGCTGAACGTAATCTGGTATTCATGGATGTGGCCTCCAAGCAGCTGAGGAATTGTATTTTCCATTAGCAATTATAACACAAGCCTCTAAATGATTTACTTATCGGATGATACATGCATCCGCAAACAGGACACATCCTGTATTCCAATGCATTTGACTTCCATGTGATGTGACAAGTGATAATCCTCTCAGAGAAGCATCCCAAACAATACATGCATATCATTTCTGCCAGGTATGGTATTGCTCGGTATTGCATATGAGCAACAGAGAGGCATGTTCTAAGACTCCTAACATAGTGTACACGGATGCTTACTTATCAGTATTTCTGGCAATGTCGAATAGATGTGCAGGTCCATACATCACAATTAATCCTCGAACATCCAGAACTCCAGAACGCATGGGCATGGTTTGGCACACTGCTACAGTCCCCACTCAATATCTCAGGAGACCAGGGATCAAGTCCCCATTGAAGCACTCTATGCAAGGGGCTCCCTTAAGGCCTTAACCCATCCCTCTAGAGCGGAAAATACAAGTAAATGAACAATATTTTTTGAGGGATAAATCGATGAACATTAATATTCTAACACACAAGTAAATTAAACTAACCACAAGGAAGTGTGAAAGAAAATATCAACTGAAACAAGGTTTTTACAAGCTCGTTAAAATTGAAAATAACAGCATAGGAATAAGAGGCTGGGTTTGGTTACTACTTTTAGCTATGGAGAGCAAGTAGTAGGAGAATTTCACAACTAACAGATAAGAAAACACAGGAAAACTTACTGCAGTTCATCGACGAAATGACCTTTCTCCATAAGGAAATCCCTTAGCTGAATAAAAGAGGAAAAGCTTGTCAAAAATCTTCCAAAAGGATTAAAAAAAGAGAGAAACAACACAAACATTGCAGCTATAACTGTTGGTGCTATCGTGTTAATAATCGGTATGTCAAACTAAAACGCAACTTGAAGTCAGATTTGAGGTAAATGAAATTCAATTACTAAGTCAAGTGATTAGTAGATATATTACAGCATAACTAGTATTGGGGTTATTAAAACATTATGGAATGTATTGTACTTATAGTCTACTGAGATATATCACACCACATAATCATGGTTTCTTGAAATTAAGGCACATTGACTTAATATAATTTAGTTACATGGCAATAGAAACTAAATTCTGACAACTTGACCTTAAGTGGCTAGACAGAAATCTCTGAAATTATTGAGAGCACTAACTAAATATTAGATAAGATAAATTACCCTTTAATTAAGGTCAAACTCCAATGAGAAAGTAAAATTCCTTTACAAGAAATGTTAAAAGAGAAATAATGAAGAGAAAATTGGAAAATTATCAATGCATTAAAAGTATAAAGTGGACTCCTATAAAAAAAATAAAAATAAAAAGTGTAAAGTGGACAGCCTTTAAGGCACAAACACATTAGAAGCAGTGGCCACTATTAAGGGATGGAGTGAGTACTTCGGTTAAAGCTTATGCATGAGCAAAGCACTAAAGAGTCAAAAGTCAAAACAGTATGCAATAGTAAGTCTAGCATAGATTAAACAAGCCCAAAAATATATAAAAAAGAGAAGATCAATCAATCCTTTAAGGAAAGCATCCACTACAAAATCCCAATTACTCCATCATTAATGTGTCATTGCACGTAAAACAATCTCAATTGAAGCATCTACCTTTGCATTCTCTTCAGCTTCTTGCTGCAACAGTTTTGACTCTTGGACCACCTTCTCCATGATGAATTCTTGCTCAACTAGAGCACCTCTTGCAATCTCTTGCTTCTCCAGCGTCTCGTTCTCAGCTGCTTTCCGCTCTTCTTCCGATGCAACTAATCGTGCTTCGAGAGTTTTTCGCATCTGTGAAGGATATAAATTAGCCTAGAGAATTAGACGTTGCCTACGAAGAAAAAAAAAGTGAATCTAAGTATCAAACATTAGCATACAATTGGAAAAGAAACAATATACGGAGCATTTCTAGGCTATTTAGTTCACTTAGCACAAGAAGCTAATTATTTATACCAACATATAGAATTTCCCTGAACTAAATTTTCTAAAAAAGACTTCCTCCAATACTCTAGCAATTGCCATATCATTTACGTTATCCAACTGTCCAAGGTTTAGTTTCCCTTTCATCAAGGAAGTTAATATCTTTCCTGATCCATTCAGGTAACAAGTGAATTCAGGTAGGTAGGATGTACTCTTTGGTTCATAGAATGCACCCCAAATAAAAATTATCAATCTCGTATTATCTTGTTTGCTACCACCTATTATGGGACAGTAGTTCAGTACCGCCCTTCAGAAAGCGATTACCAAAAAAACAATTTGCAAAGTACAAGCTCTAACGAGAACTCAAGAATTATCAATATACTTAACTGTTTCCTCATTAAAGACAAGTACTATTGTTTTAAGAATAACCTACAAAAAATTTGATTATGCAACAAGGTCATAGCATTGTATGTATGCAACTATTCCTTTTAGACAATACCATCAAGAAAGCATGCTAAGAAGCACCCAGCAATGCCCAAAAAAAGACAAATCTTGCATTAAAAATATATATTTGCATACCTCATCGAGCAGAGCAAGTGATTTGTCTTTTTCATCGGCCAAGCCAAGAAGACGAGTCTGCAGTTCCCTCACTTCAGTAGCTAAAATTGACTTCTCCCCAAACACTTCCCCAGCATGCTGAATGTTCAATGAAAAGAATGAGTAATAAATTCCAAAACTACGATCACAAAAAAAAGCTTACAAATTAGATAATTATGTTAGGCATGATTATTCTAAGCTCTTGGAGTACCATTTCATTTGCTTCCTTTGCATGTTTAAGCATCTTCTTTATGTCTTCCACCTTCTCCAAGATGTCGAAGCCTCCCCTCGCAGCAGCAGCTTTAGCCTGTTCGGCCTCTTTTTCTTGATGTTCTACATCCTCAATCAACTTGAGCACTGCTTCCGTTGCAGTAAACAAGGAATCCTGCATCATGTTTCGAAAAACCATTTTAAAGTATTAAAAGAAAAACACAAAGAGAGTTTAATATACTCAGGAGAAAATATGGCTTAAATATAGAATTTTAATATATGAACCGAGAGATTGTGATGAGAAATTTTGATCCCTTCACCTACATTTGCTTTCAGTTACTCCCTCATGCACAATTTTGAAAATATTCTTTCACTACTGATATCTCTTATAATACTTCCTCCGTTTCTAACTTTACTTTGCAACAGTTTGAACTTTTACACTATTCACCAACTCTAATTAGTTTGTCTTTGGTGATTTATAATTAAGGAAAAACATATTCATGTGGGATCTTGTTAGATTCTTCTCAATGTATATTTTCCGAATATCTACTTTTTAATAATTTTTAAATTATCGGTAATTAAAGATATTAATGGTTGAACTTATGCATTGACAAGGGTGAAAGTCAAACGGTTGCAAGTAAAAAGAAATAGAGGAAGTATAATAGATGAAAATTATACCGTTAGATTCATCTTAAAAGATATTTTCATATTATTTACTTAAAATTTTTTATAAAGTTGAATGTCAAATATTGTGAGTGCTTTATAGAGAGAAAAGGAAGTAATATTTAGAAAATGGAACTTCTACATAAGAAGGAACATTGAATGCACTGAACCAGTGCAAAGGAACGACTCAAATCCAAGGTTTCAGGGTACACAATTGGATTCGATACATGCGAGAGTAATAGAAATGCAGAAAACTTCCTTAAAATATCAGGAATCAGTGGAGTTTAATTTTCTTTTAAGGGGAGAAACATCAGATTTTTTAACACAAGGTTATTTCTTCAAGGGCAGGAGTTAATTTCATACCTAAATCATAATTAGTTCATGAGAGCCGCCGTAAAAATATCGCATACTTAAGTACCAAATAATTAGGAATACACCACTAACCCCTCTCAAAAAAAATATTGTAAGCAATAGTTTCAGATATGTTAACTAGTCCTATAAAGTACTTCGTCTGTTTTTATTTAGTTGCAACAATTTCTATTATTAGGTGTTTTTATTTAGATGCAACATTTCCTTTCTTGGTAAAAGTTTTGGAGGAATTTGACTATCTTATCCTTACTTTACCTACCCTACATGCAAAACGCATGGGTAATTGGGTCAAATTTTGCTCTCTCCTCATTCCTTAATATTTGTGCAAAAAGGCATTTGTTGCAACTAAAAAACCAGAGGTAGTATAACACCACTACGAAAAAGTGCGCAGAGAAAGTGAATGATGCTTAAAATGAGAAAGGGAGACCATGTGAGGCCAGGGAGTCACTCCCCCAACTTCACGACAAAAAATTACTCTTTTCAACACTCCAAATGGAGCTAAAGCCTCGGATACTTAATCTTTCATTTAGCAGATTTCTTTTTCAATCAGAGATGTAGGGTTTTACCTTCAAATCCTAGATGTGGAGGATAAACCCTTAATCACAATGCCTCTCATAGAAGCTTGTGAATCCATCAAGGCCAGAAAAACAGATCAGAAAGTACTTTCAACAGAACAGAACTACATATATCTATAATTGTAACCACTAACAATATATTAGATTCAAAAACTGGAACAGGCCTGTTCGAATTTTTGGTGCCAACTTAAAAGCAGACTCACATGGCCTTGATCCTCATTCTACCCTAATGTAAATAAAATTAAATAAATAAATAAATGAAGAAAGCACAAGCAAGATTCAAATGGAGCAACTAGCCTCCCATCCCTCAATAATAGGATCCCATTATTAGAAGTCATATTTAAAAAATTGAGTTAGAATACAGTAACCATCCTTCAACATTTTATATTATACTTCCTCTGTTTTCTTTTACCGGCAATAACGGAGCATGGCACAAAAAATTAGGAGAGGAGAGACATGAAAAAAAGGACCCCATGTGCTAGAAGAGAGAATATATTGCCAAATATGTCAATATTGCAAGTAATATGCAACTTCCTAAAATGAGAAATGTTGCAAGTAAAAAAAAAACATAGGAAGTATATCTCAATCATGAATGGTATAGTCCTTGTTAATTCTAAAACGATGGTATCCTAAAGAGTATCATAGATTATTCAAAGTTTAACTTACTATGTTTAGAAAGTGGCTTATCATTTTGAGATGGATCAGGATAAAATGTGACCTACATTAATATGAGTTTCATCATTGTTTAGTGTTCAGACATGGCTTTTTTGAGATATGAAAAGAAGAGAGTAATCTGTCTTATCAAATAATTATAATGTTCAACTGCAATCCTATTACCATATATTTGATAATATGGACAAAAAAACAAAAAGACAAAAAAAACTCTTCACGAAAAATGAAGCAGAAAGAGCTTGTCCATATAGTTTATACTTTATGAAACATCCAGATTTATATTACCAAATGCATCTGTTATGCAATGAAGTCTTTTCATCCATAGTGCACATATCACAACATAAGCATGACAAACATAATACAGGTAACTATAACCGCAACAAGCATGACCGCACACTTTTATTTGCTTCAATATAGAAAAAAAACTTGGGAAGTTAGAGCAAAGCGATCAAGGTCATTCATTAATGGGATGCGCCCTCAAAAGTTATAAAGCAGGGGGAGATGGAAGCACAAAGGCAGCAACTATATGGCACTTCTGACAACCTTATTTATCAAGTGACTCAGATCAAGAACGTTTTTATTTTGGGACAGGCACATCCAATGTTATCAGGATCGGGATCCTACTTTGGATCGTAGGAGTTGGTAGGATCGAATCGGTGAGATCGGATCGTAGAATCGAAAGATCCTACAATTCGGTAAAATAGAGATAATTATGCTTGAAAATGGTGAGACTCTGATGTTAAAAATTTACACATATTAATAATGACTTATTTGATTAGCAAATGGTGATAATTTTTCAATGCTATAAGATTTGAAGTAAAATGCAACCAAAATATAATAGAAGAAATATAATATGTGAAAATACTTTATGATTTTTTACGATAGGATCGGATCGTAGAGTCGTAGGATCGTATAATCGTATTAAGATCCTACCATGTGATTTTTTGTGGCTGGGTAGGATCGAAAGATCCTACAAAATTAAGATCCTACGTAGGATCGGGATCGGTGAGGTCCTTCCGGATCGTAGAATCGTAGGATCGTAAGAGTCGGATCGGGATTTTAACAACATTGGGCACATCACTTCTTGGACCTACCCTATCTCAGAGACTCCTGCCACTTGCAGTGACAGAGGATTTAACCCCAGATCCCATACCTGGAAGATGGAGAGGAAACCACAGCTCAGGCCCCAGGTCAAAAATGTATATGGTTGAGACCCTGGGGGACAACAACTTTGCTTATTCGTCAACTACAACAAACAGTTGCATGAGTTGAACAGGTTCATTACAGAGTGCCAGAGATCAAATAAAGTATTCTTCAACAGTTAGTTGCTGTCCTCCGTCAACTAAACAACTTGTTACAAAATAAATTATAATTATACAATTTCTAAAAACCAAGCTGCACATACCTTGTAGATTTTTGCTTCCTCAATAATGTCCTCGAGTAAGTTTATTCTACATATTTGGCCAGATTGCGTAACTATAGTGCTCAATGCAGTCTCACCCACAGCACCACCAAGATCAGTCAAGGGGAGTTCGTGTGTGAAGTCAGCATCAACGTAGCTAACCATTTCTTTATTACCAGCATCAAAAAAGGGCATTCCACTCTCATCTTCCAGCTCTGTGACAGATGTTGAGGCTCTGTCAGCATAAATCCTCGATCCCAACAAGTTGCAATTTCGAAATTGTTGCTCCTGACAATAGTCAAAGCCTGGAGCATCCTTAGCACAATCCTGATTCACATTCCATTGATTAGATAAGCTGGCATCAGCTTCACGATCTTCAGTATTTATAGTTGATGAAGAGGCGTCATCAGTTTTATCTACATGCACGTCAGTTCTTTTCTCCTGACAATCAAGAGAAGGAACAAAAGTTTCACCCTCATGATCCCCAAATGTCTGAACGCAATCATCATTACTACTATCATCGACCAAGCTTCCAGATGTGACAACCAATTGTTCAGCCTGACTAGTTTCAACAATCTTTTCTTCACCCATTGTAAATGATACCGACTCTTCAATTCTGATGTTTCCATTCTGTAAATCATCAGTATCATTTGCATCATAAAAGGATGAAGCTAAGGAATCACCATCATTATTATGGGTGTCATTCAGCAGATGAGTATCATTAGCCTCTTTTTCTTCCACTGATCCAGGAATTGAAGAGCTCAGAGAGGGTGTTTCTGCAATCTTTCCAGTGTTTCTAACTGCATGGAGCAAGCTATCAAAATCAGGACAATTATCTATAAAACCTAAATGCTAAATTAGACAAGAAAACTTGATGATTGTAAGCAATTAGATGCTACTTCTTAAAATTCTAAGAGTTTGCAAGTGGTCTCCATGAAAAATAAAGAGAAAGTAATTCATAGAAGAAAGAATGAACAAAAATTAACTGTGGTTCGGTCGATGTAACTTACACCCACCCTAAAAGCTTCAGGTGAGCTAAAATATGATCTTAGGGTTATATAAGTACCAAAATAACAAGGAAACCCCAAAACTAAAACTGGACAAAGCCTAGTAAAAACAATTATGTGGAGAAAAATAGCGGTATCGCCTACCAAGTCACCATCATGCCTACCTGACCAAACTCCCAACTAAATAGACCGGGATCTTTCGCTGTTAGGCTGCCTGCCCATACACTTCATTTAACCCACAAACTCAAGACTCTTCACAACATTCAAGGCAATTACAATGGTAAAACAACTAAACTAAGTGAGCCACTATTCAAATACCCATCCAAAAAGAAGAATGGACTCAAAGCAAGATACCAAAGAAGATATATCAAGCACAGATCCAAACACTACAGAAACATAATAAACTGTAAGTAAAGGTGCACAATGTCAACATGAGATGAAAATTGAATATATTAGCACCTATAAAGGAGATCAATCAACTATCTACTGCGTACTCCCTCCCTTTTTTTTAACTTCCACACTTTGTACTTTGACACTTTCACATACTTCTCTTTGATCATCATTTGTAGTTCATATACATAAGAAAAAGCATCGTCATGTGGAGTCTTGTAAGATGCATCTCAATATATATTTTCAAAATATAAACTTTTTATAATTTTTAATTATGAATAATTAAAGTTATAAGTGGTCAAAGTTGTGTGTTGGTAAGTGTAAAAGCCAAACTTCTGTCTAATAAAAAGAAACAGAGGTGGTACATGCTTGTAATTATGGTTGCTTATATAATACATACAACAGAAACATCTTAAACAATTCGATACTTTCCATGGTTATTAGTTCACACTCTTACCAATGGTAGTAGCAACGTTGGACTTCTCACTGGTGAAAGGAAGAACCTCTATAAGAATTGATTCCACTGCTCCATCAGGATCCTTTGCATGCTCTATAGCTACAGCTTTTAATAAACGAGCATCCACCTTCAAAAACCAAAACAAAACTACCTCAAACTAAAGCATCAGAAGCATCAAATGATCGCTAGTAGCAGCTATTTCAACAATAGCAAGAATTTATATGTTTCCAATTCATCCTCCGAACAGTCTGGATTCATTAACCCATAATTTGGTAAAAAACAATGTAACCCTCTGTGGAATCCAACTAGAAACAATATATTATTTCCATATTATTTTTACATACTTCCTTCAAATGGATGTCCCAGATTAATTACATACTTCCATTTTCAAGTAAACTTCCACATTTTTTTTTCTCCAACCCCGCGTCTTTTCTTACTTTTTCTCCCTCCACCCGCTTTGTCTTACCTGTTCTCCCTCAAACTCCATACTTCCTCTACTCTTTTTTCTTTTCAACCCCACCTACTCACCCACGCAGCAATTCGTCGAGCCCGACTGGAACCTACACTACTTATATATCCTTTTAACAATTCAAGACATAACAACCTATTACATCAATAATCCAGCAAAACAACCAAATCAACTGTCAACCAATTATAAACTTGAACAAGTAAAATAAACAATAACGTCAATACCTGAGGAAAGAGCTCCTTCAAAGTCTGGTACACAGAATTAAAACCCATCCTCCAAAGTTATTAAACCTGAATAATTAAAGAAAAACACACAAATATGATAAAAAAAAAGCAGTAGAAAGTGATAATTCGAGACCACCCTATTGAAGCAACGAGATTAATTGTTTAAAACCCATAATTAAAGAACAAAGAAGTATAATTTAGTGAAGTAAGATCAATTCAAACCCTGTAATTCACAAACATTAATCGTGATCTTTACAATTCAAAAGTAGCCCAAAAAAATCCCAAATCCCATAAATTAAAAAAAGATTATGTGATCAGAAAAAACGAAATCAAGATAATTTAAAAGACGATACGATCAGAAAGAGGAGAGAGAAAAGGTAGCGTAGCACTGACCTTGGAATTGGTAAGACGATGAGAGAGGCAGAGAGAGGGTTGGGTTAATGAGACATGAATAATTGAGCTAGAATACGACTAGGGTAAATTATCTACTTAATTTTAGTTGAAGTTCTTTGGAAGACTAATCGATTAATTATGATTCTTTGGAAGTTGAACAGTTTTTCTCTATGTTCTTTAATCGCCTTTTAATTTCTAATTTTGGCACTATTAAAGAACATCTTCCAAAAATTTTCTAATATATAAAAAAACATGAGTCAGTGTAGCGTGGACCTGGTCCACAATAATATTACTGTGGCCAAAACCACTTATTTAACATAATGACCCTTTAGTTTCATATAGTAACATTTTCATATTTTAAGTTATACTATACAGTTGTTATCTACCATAGTGACTGTTTTTTTAATATAGTAACTCTTTCTCACATTAGTTTATCATGATGAAATTTTCACTTTGTGACATAGTAATTTTTTTTTTCATAGTCAAACTTCATAATTTATATCTATTTATCTTTTATATTTATTTTTTTATATAGTGATCCTTTTTTTCATAAATCACATGAATTAGCATTAGATCCACACTAATTTAGTGTGGACCAAGTCCATCTAAGTTTTTTACAAAAAACATAGTCATGTGGGGTCTTAGTTGATTCATCTTATTGGGTATTTTACAACAATCAAACTTTTATAATTTTTACTAATATGTAATTAAAGATTTTAATAAAACAAAATGTGCATTTGACAAACGTGAAAAAGAGAAATAGGAAGTTTATTGGGGACGGATGAAGTACTTCATGTGTTATGATATTATTATAGTAATTTTAGTGGACATACTTTAAATTTCCTCCGTTTTTCTTAGTTCTACCATTTTGACTTTTGACACTATGCCACTAGTGGAAAAAAGGTTAAATGATCCTAAAGAAGGGATCCAGTTCTCCCCAAAACCGGATCAGATAAATTTGGTTTTTGCGTGCAAGGGAGAAGGATGGTTAACTCATCTGGTGCAATTATCTCGGTCTCTTAAAAGCAGTTAGTTGACAACAACGAGCCGGTTTTTTCGTCAACTAATCGGTTTCAAGTGAACCGAATCGCCTAATCGAGCTTACTAAAAGATTCCAGGGTTCTCGCTTTTCATTTCTTCGCTCCTTTTCATTTCACTTTCATTCACCTTCGTGGCTCCTCTTCCATGGCAACACACACACCGACCACCACCACGACCTCTTCCAATCTTCGCGCCACTTTATCCTTCCGTCGGTGCTGTCGTTAGATTAATCGCTGACTCTGCCTAGAGTCGTTATTGTTATGGGTGTTGTTGCCAGAAGCCTTAGTTCTTCACCTGAAGCTCTGTCTTTCTATGAACATCAATAATCGTTGAATTTACAGCTTCGTCTTTGATTTCATTTGCTATGTCATGTTTCAACCCTAGTTTATGATTCGTTCTTTTATTTTTATTTTTATGGTGAAAGAAGCTTCAATCCCTGATTTATTTTCCAATTTAAATATATAAAGAGGAAAGAAGAACTTAATAATTGAATTTGTTGCTTAGTTTAGGTTTAATTATCAAATATCATATATACTCCCTACGTTCCTGATGTGTCTATTTTATATAAAGCTTTTAGCCCCATTTCCTTAGCATTGAGTTCTATTTTAAGCTCTTTTTGAGCTCATATTTGTGTGATTTAATATAGTTGGGCTTGGTTTTGCTCTTTTATTTTTATTATGCTGATTATACATTTTATGCCTTAATCTAGCTACGGAAGGAATATCTGATGATCACACATAGCCCATAGCAGATCCAGAAAGCAAGTCAAGCGGTTTGAAGGAAGAATTCACATCAAAAGTTGAAGAGGATCCCTCGCCCGGTTGGCCGGGCGGCTTCCCCCGACCGGGCGAGCTATGTTTCCTCATGTTCATTTGGCACGGCTGACAGGGTGAAAAAGAGCCCAAAATCGCTTGCGCGCCCGACCGGGCAGATGTCCAGCTGAGGTCGTTAAAGGAGGATCACCGTCGCCCAACCGTGCGGTTTTTCGGGTTTACTATTTTTCGTATTTTTTTAGTCGGTTTTGCAAAAACTATAAATAGATTTTAGTAATTTCGATTAGTCATTTTTTATTCTTGGTTTTTAGGTTTAAACATCTAGTTTTCTCTCTAGTTGTATGCACTCTTGGCTTGGGAGATCTATCAAAGATTGTTGATTTCACTTCAATTGTTCTTCAATCATTCGGTATTTTTTTCCTACTAATTAGATGAATTCCTTTACTTTGATTATGTTTATTGTGTTCTTCAATATCATGAGTGAGTAGTCTTTTTCTAGGATTTAGCGAGGGAAGCCATGTTTATACCTATACGATTATGATTAAAAGTTCTTCGATGATTGGATTGGATTAGAGTAATTCCTATTGATTTGTTATAATTGTTTAATTCATGTAATTGCGCAATATAATGAGTTATTCTAGCTAATAGGAGTTAGATTTGAAAGATCGTACTCCCTGGAGGCTTGTTACAATTGGTAGATCTGATTATGTTAAGCGACTGTACTGCATATGTTGATCTAAGAGTGTTAAGACCCGACCGTAAGATTAACAAAAGACTATAATTACTTGACCCTCAATCCAAGTATTGTTGAATTGTATTGTATTGATTGAATTGGTATAAGCATGGTGGACCGAGCAAATGCCCTAGGTTTTTAATTTTTTGATTTACATCCATATTTGATTCAGTTTACCTTAGTACTAGTTATTATTCATTCATATTTTTCTCTTGAAGTAGTTAAGTAATTGAACATCAATCTATAGATATCCTCTGCCTGTGGATCGACTCGTATTTGCTAAGTCTCTGCTAACAACAGACACCGTGCACTTGCTGTACTATTTTAAAAACGATCAAGTTTTTGGCGCCGTTGCCGGGGAGACGGCTAGTTTTTATAGCTTTTGTTGAATTATTTAAACTATTTGTATTGTCTCATTGGAACTTCAAGTTATAATTGAGGCAATCTCACTGCACATTTTTCTTTGTTTCTTTTATGCCCAGGTCCAAAAGACAGGTACTCCAGTTCCAACTGATCCTCATCTTGAGAAAACCATCCGGCAACTCAAAAAGCAACAAAAGAAGAAAAAGCAGAAGATAATCAGGGAAAATTCACGGAAGGTCCTTACGGTATCCAACATGCCTCCTAAGTCACTGAAATCTTATGGGGTACCTTCCCCTGATGGCATTGCCATAAGCCATATGTAACACCCAAAATTACTCACTTAAAAAAAAAGATAAATAATATTTGAGTAATTTAGGAGTATTACCACCACGTGTCTATCACGCTTTCGGCAACCAACTACTAACTGACCAAAAACTTGCAGCGGAAGACTTTAACCAAAATAATAATACTTCTTTATTATTAAAAATAAATATCGTCTCAAACTTAAAATAAATAAAACATCCTAAACTAGGCGAAGTTCCCTTTCCTAGTATGCTCCCATGCACTTCCAAAGTTCACCTGTAAAACTGCTTACCAAAAAGGTAAACATGGCAAAGCCAAAAAGAAAAAAGGAAATACGCGTCAATATAAAACTGAGTACGAAATGCACTAGATAAGTAACTGTATGCGTGGATTTTTAATTCCTTTAATGCCTACACGCGGTGTGAGCGCGTTTATTTAACTACCTCATTGTCAAGATTTTATTAAAAACATGTTTTTTGAAGTTGCCAACAATTCTTTAGAGGAAGAATCATAAACCTCATTGGATATTGAAACGGAAGGAACATCTTAGGGACTTATCCAATGTAGATTTCCCCGTCATGACTCCATAGATGGTCAGGAACCAAAAAGTGAGTTCGGGGGTGAGGGTACAACACAGTCAAGAACCATAATGCCCATTGCTGGCCTCTACTACATATCGTTTCATTACAGGTTTTATGCCAAAGAATAATCAAATAATGTTTTTAAACACCCTAAAAATATTTAGTCTAGGTAGGTTCAGGAAACACATAAAAGACTAATTTTTAGTGGTATGTTATTATGCAATCATATTACAAGGTTCCTAGCAGGTTGTCCAAGTTATCTGAATTAATTAGAACAATTCTTTAGGTCTTGTTTAACAATAAATACAAGGTGATAAATATTGCAATCAGGCATGAAAAATAATATGTTCATAAAAAGAAATAAAAAATAAGAAAAGAAAGTCTTGTAGGGAGTTAGTATAATATGTACAATACTTACAGTCACGGGAATATATTAATAACCTACATCATGAATAGAGTGTTAGTAACTTCAAGAAAATAATAAAAATAAATAAAGAAAGCAAATAAAGTTAGTTAATTTAGTTGACCCTCAGAAATTATACCACCGTCCGGGATCGTTGATTTGCACGGATCTTGAAAAATTGAATTATTGAACGAGTCTCGTAAAAAAGATTGTATCTTTGTATTATATGTATTAGGCGTGTATTAGATGTGGTGTAGTAACAATATGTTGACTCTGTATTAGGAAGAATCAAGATACAATATGTGGCAGTAGGGTATTGAGTATCTAATGGTGATGAAGATGTGGCGGTGAGAGATCAGTGTGATAGTGAGGATGGGTTCTTGGAGGGAGATGAGGAAGGTGCGTGAGAGTATGAATTTGAGGGATAATGATGAGTGATGATCTTGATGAAGGCTAGGCGTGAGATTTGTTCGAATGGTTTTGTGGAGTTTTGTTAGTGCGCCAAGCGTGTTCTCAAGAGTGAGATTTTGTGAGGGTGCTAGGGGTGTGCTATGAGTTTTTTTATCGAGTGATCTTAGTGCCGTGGAAAGTGTTGTCATGAGATTTGTGAGAGACGAGTGTTATATAATGTAGGTAGGTAGTTGTATTGTAATAAGTTTTCGAAAGTTAGTAGATCTCTAAAAGATTTTTATTAAAAAAAGATTTTATAAAAGAGTTAGTAACAGATATTTAAAAACACTTTGGGAAAATATTATTTTTGTAAAAGATATTTTTATTAATAAAACTAATTAATAAAATTAATTAATTCTATTAATTAAATTGGGTTAGAAAAGGGGTTTTATAAAATTGGGCTTTCACAAAATTATTTTTAAAAGGTTTTCGAAGATGGGCTTTTAAAAGTTAATTTAAAACGTTTTAGAAAATGGGCTTTCACAAAATTATTTTTAAAAGGTTTTCGAAGATGGGCTTTTAAAAGTTAATTTAAAACGTTTTAGAAAATGGGCTTTTATAAAAAAATTATAAAAAGGGTTTTGGAAATGGTTTAATAAAAAAGGTTATAAAATGGTTTGGGATTAAAATATTTTATTTTAGACTCGTTCTATCTTCTTTCCTCGATCCGGACCAATTGGAGCAGGGTATTGGTCATCATAGGGTACTAAATGGGGAGACACGATTATGTGTCTACAGAAGCCCCCACTTTGACTGTGGTTTGCAAAACCGAAAGTCAAAGTATACGTGTCGGGACGGAGAATGATTCTAGATGCTCTGCAATCCAAAATCACTCTTTACGCCAGTACCTGCAAAACAAGCAAAAGTTTCAGGAACAGACATATGTGAAACATAATTGCAAAATAATTGTAAATTTGCAAAAATGAAATGATATGTGGAAAAAGGAATCATGAGCTATTCTGGTCCGACTCATGTCGGGGTAGAGCTATTATGGTCCCGCTCCAGGGTATTGATGATGATGTGTAGAGCTATTATGGTCCGGCTCACGTCAGAGTAGAGCTATTATGGTCCCGCTCTGGGGTATTGATGATGTGTAGAGCTATTATGGTCTGGCTCACGTCGGGGTAGAGCTATTATGGTCCCGCTCCGGGGTATTGATGATGTGTAGAGCTATTATGGTCCGGCTCACGGGTATTGATGATGTATATGCTATTATGGTCCCGCTCCAGGGTATTAATGATGGTCCGCAAATCCAACAATTGTCTTCCACTGTTGTTGTCTTGATACCTGTTAAATGCAATGAACACAAGCATGCAAACAGAAAGGAGTAACTTCCGAAAAGTTCATTCGCTTAAAAGCGAGAAAGAAATGTATAACTTACGAAAAAGTTCATTCGCTTAAAGCGAGGAAGAAAAATATAACTTACGAAAAGTTCATTCGCTTAAAAGCGAGGAAGAAAAGAACAACTTACAAAAACTTTATTCGCATGAAAGGGATTATTCGAGGTAGATTGATTTGGGTTAAAAGCAATTGGAATAGGAATAACTTGCGAAAATTTCATTCGCTCAAAGCAAGAAGAAATAACTTGCGAAAAGTTCATTCGCTCAACAGCGAGAAATATAACTTACGAAAAGTTCATTCGCTAAAAAGCGAGACATATAACTTACGAAAAATTCATTCGCTAAAAAGCGAGAGATATAACTTACGGAAAGTTCATTCGCTAAAAAGCGAGAGATATAACTTGCGAAAAGTTCATTCACTAAAAAGCGAGAAATATAACTTGCGAAAAGTTCATTCGCTAAAAAGCGAGAAATAATAACTTGCGAAAAGTTGATTCGCTAAAAAGCGAGAAATATAACTTGCGAAAAGTTCATTCGCTAAAAAACGAGAAGGGATAGGACATACTGATGACCTAAACTATGAGGATATAGTGTAAGTGTGCAAATGTGTGACACTAGACTGCAGAATGTGTATAATATGTGTGTGTTTGTGTGACTCGATGATTGATGCTAGGATCCTATGGCTAAGGATTAAGGATGCGTGCAATGATTGACATAGTGCTTGGATGATGCAGATATGTAATGCAAATGCAGATGATATGACACTAACGCATATGATATGATTTGTTTTTTGTTGTTGTTCCTCTAAGCTCAATTTTTTTGTTTAGAAAATTGTTTTTTTGAAAGAGGAGAAATGGGAAGCCCCCAAGGACGATCCACGTAGGTTATGTTTGATTCGAAATGTGTTGTAGTTGTTACGGGCCTAAGTGAGCCTAAACAGTTATTATCTCGTATGGGTACGGAGCCCACAATCTTTTGTATCGAGTCGTAATGAAGTTCTGATCAAGGTACACATGGAGCCTATGAAAGAAGAGACATAGGAAAACCCCCAAGGATGATTCATTCAATTAATGGACGATGTTGGATTTGTAGTCCTCGTAATGCTTGAGTTGTATATGCTTCGAGTTTTGTATGTCAAGGGCCTAAGTGAGCCTATAAAGTATAATCTTGTATCAGTGTGGGTTTTAAAACCCAAGATTTCATATATGGACTCGTAATGAAGTCCTTATTACAATAAGCCTAGACTTGGAGCCTATGATTTTCAGTGTGGACCAGTGATGAAGCCCCCAGTAAGATGGAGTTGATTTCAGCTTGATTGCTTGATTTTGAAGATATCTCGTCACGCTTAGCGGAAGTTTCGACCAACGATTCCATATAGGGTTCAGATAAGAAAGGCCAAAGAAAGAAACACTCTAAAGATGAGACGCGGTCATAGCGCTGAGTGTTGAAAGGTTATGCTAAGGTTGGCTTGAAAGCGATAATGTGGCTGAGAAAACGGCAAGGGATAAGAATTATAAGAGGACGGAGCCATAATGAATTGACTCATGCAATAAGGTAGGCTAATAATGCATGCTCAAATCCCAAACTAGTTCTAAGGGTAGGGATGAGCATTGAAAATTCATGATTTTTGGGCGATCGCGCTTTTCTCATGGGCCTAGGCGAAAAAATATGTTTTTGAATTAAAATGGCTGGGCCTCGAAAGAGGTTACCTACGTATCCATGGTGGAATCAGGACAGTCGTAACTCTTAACATTTTAATCGGTGGCCTAGCATTTTGCATTGGAGCCATTTGCAATGAATTAAGCATTGAATTGGAAGAGGTCTTTGGCAAGGGCGGATAATGATGCAGGTTTGGCTTGGTTTAAAGCGGTCGGACCTCAGGGTGAGGTTTCCTACGTATCTTTAGTAGAATTAGACCATTCGTAGTTCAGGGTGATAAATAAGAATGTGCCCTGACTTTTGCCTAAGTCGCCCTTATGGGTTTTCGACCTAGCGGGCTTGGGTTTGTCTTTTTGTGGCTTATTGTGATATGATATGGATGGTTGTGAGAAGGTTTATCAGAGGTATGATTTGGCTTGTAACGATTTTTGGTTGTGGAGGTCAAAGCCTTTGGTAATGAAGTTGGAGGTTTATAATTGAAGGTTGAAAGTAAAAGAAAGTACAGTTGACAAAGCTATTGACGGGCTTATCTTTTTTTTTATTCGATATTTTTGCACTTTATTTTTTGTCATATTTTTCTTTTGCTTCTTTTTTTTGTTGTTGCTCTTTTTTTTTTTACTTGCCCTTTACGTTGAATTGTTGTCAAGTGTACTTCCTATGAGGTAGGTTAAAGGGGGAGGGATGTTATGCATTCAGGTTGAAGTGGAGGAATAGTTGTAGTGAAGGGAGAAATACCTCTTTTATACCAATTTGTTCATTGCCTTTATTAATATAGTCATGAGAATTAGAAATTCATTTCTTTTAAGGCGACAATCGTGATTTTCATTAATGCTCATTAGTGCAAGGTTAGAAAAGAAATACTCATTTATTGATTGAAAATTATGAGTACATGCAATAAGAGGGAAAATCCTATATTAGACTGGGAAAAATAAGAGAAATGAAACATAAAATGAAATCATAAGTCTAGACTCCTACGTCACGTGACGAGACAATTTCATTGTTTCGATCTTCACGAGGTCTCTTTCTACATGAAAAGAGAAGAAGTGTATTTTTTTGGTGCTGATTGGACCTAAGCGAGTCCAAATGTCTTAATGAGTGATTGGGCTCGGAGATATGTCTACTTCTATGACATTGAGGTCATTATCTTCGGTATTTTTCAGCAAATCATCCTCAATCTGGATACCCAAATCATATACTCTTGCGAAGCTATCAAGACCCAAGTATTTGAGGTGATTTTTGTATTTAGGGAGGAGGTTAGAAACGAATATTCGTACCAAGTCTTTTTCTGCAGGCCTTGATACCATATGGGTTGATTTCTCTCTCCACCTATTCAGTTAAGTGGTAAAACCTTCATTTTCACCTTGTTTAAGAACCTCGAGTTCTCTAAGGGAGGTTTGCATTTGTGCGTTCGACTCATATTGTTTCATGAAAGCAATAGTGATGCATTCCCAAGTTTCAGTTTGCTTGGGGTCTAGGGAATAGAATCAATTCTGACATATTAGGTCCAACGACATCGGGAATACCATTGGGTAAAGTTCAGGGTCAACCGATTTGATGATCATGGTTGCACGGAAATTCCTTAAATGATATTTTGGATTATCGGTTGGTTTAAATTTAGGGATGTCAGTTGTAGAGAACTCTTCAGGAAGTTTTCCCTTTCAGTTTGGTGTTATCAATGGGCTCAAAATAGGAATTTGCATTGGTTACCCTATGAATGACACTCTCCATTGTCTTGTTGAATCCAGCAGACTCACAAGACTCGATCTTCTCAAGCCTTATAGCTATTTCTTCCATCATGTTGGATAGCTTGGCTAAAGCTCTAGCCATTTCAGCAAGTTGTTGCTCGTTATTCGACGGACTGCCCATTTCAATGTCGGTTGATTTCTACATAGATCATCAGAGGAGATTTAGAGATAGAATGATGATGGAGAGAGAGAAATGGAATGAAAGAATGTATGTGTGTTTAAAAGTTGAGCTTCTAGGAACAAATTTGAATATCCTATATGCATGATGATTTTTTTTGATTTTTTTTATTGCACCTAGACTTAATGCATGTATGAATGACTTTTTTGGATGCATGACTCAATCTATGCGTTCGAACTTGTAAAGGCTGTCTACATATCCCAAAAGAGGGAATCAGATCGCTTGTAGTTCAGGACTACTAAATGCGGAATGCATGAAATGAAATGGAGAGTATGGATGCAATGAGACTCCTAAATGTCTAATAACTCTAGTTATGCATGAAGTGTATGAGTGATGGACAACGTAATGCAGAGGGGCTCTAGTTATGAATGCAGTCCTAATTGATATGAAATTCTAATGACCGCAGAATCCTAGAGTTGATAGATAATGATGTTAGAATTCTAGATTTCACGGACTTTCAAGGATGCTAGACTCCTAATGTGCATGAAACTCTAGTGGACCTAGACTCCTAAAGTGAATGAAACTCTAGTGGACCTAGACTTCTAAAATGGATGGAATTCTAATGGATTTAGACTCCTAAGATTAACAGAATCCTAATGGATTTAGACTCCTATTATGCATGGACTTTCTATGGATTATAGACTTCTGAAATGGCAAGAATTCTAACGACCCTAGACTTCTTGGATGGGTGAACCTAGACAGGGTTAAGACTCCAAACATGGATAGAGTTAGATGAGGTGAAGAACTCTAAATGGAGTGAAACTGGATGAATCTAGACATTTGGGTCAGACGGACTTCTAGCGCAGTTAGAATTCCTAAGAGGATGAGACTTTTACAACAAGATGGACAATAAAAGGAATCCTAAATGATGTACACAAATGATGGATAATATACAGATAGGATAGAGAAAAAGGATGAATTTTCGAAAAAAGATATGTGATAGGGGGAAAAAAAGATGGAGATTTTTTTTGAAAAAAAAAAGAAAAGGTGGAGATAGAATTTTTGAAGGAGATAGGAGATCGAAGATGGGATGATTTTTTTTTAAAAAAAAAGAATATGAGATAGTTTTTCGAAAAGATGATATGAGATATAATTTTCGAAAAAAGATGGGTGATAGGATTTTCGAAATAGATAAGAGATTAGAGATTGAATTTTTTTTTGAGATGGATTTTTTTTTATAAAGGAAAAAAAAATGGAAAAGGATAAAAAAAAAACCATCCTAGATTTTGGTAAGGGGAAGACGCAACAAAGAGGACAGCCTGCACTCCACTCAACTGCGACACGCCACACGCAAGTAAAAGAGTTAGACGCATACCCTAAGCGCTAGACGCAGACATGTAGTGCAGGAACCAAGGAGGGAAGTGCGCTGGGCGCGGTGTGCTGCGTGTGACTCAAGGAGCTGCGTCAAGCGCAAAAAGTTCACAACATACGCGAATCAGATGCGAGGCGCGCAATATCCGATAGGATTTGATTTTTGATTTTTCTAACGCATAGATTTGTTTGACAACATTTGACCCGAAACTTACTAATGCAATTAAAAGCACTCACACATAAAGATGCACAAGTAGGATAATAATATGCAAAGTTCCAACCTAAAGTCAAGTTCTACGTTTCAACTATGGTCAGGTTTAGGTTAAGGCTGCAAAGGGTCCATAACTAAGAGATTGATCCCACGCTTCGTACCCCTGCTTAAAGAGGTGGCCACGTGTAAGACGCACTCCAGTCTCAAGTCAGGTTCAAGAGAACAATGCCATAGTTGGGTAGGTTTGCTTATGACTAAGATCCAACACTATCGCTCAGGAAGCTTTTTGGAAGGACAAAGCGCAAACCCCCCGGGGGTGACCTCACACATAGAACATGTGCTAATGAGGCAAGGTATATTGTCCTTATGGTGGCTGAACAATAGCCATGCACATGCAAAACAGTATATTATTCTAAGGCATAAAAATAAGAATGAATCGTATTTTTCAAGCTTCACCCACTCATTAAAATTTTTTTTTTTAATCCTCCCGGGTGAAGTCGCCAAATTGTAGGCGTGGATTTTTAATTCCTTTAATGCCTACACGCGGTGTGAGCGCGTTTATTTGACTACCCCATTGTCAAGGATTTATTAAAAACATGTTTTTTGAAGTCGCCAACAATTCTTTAGAGGAAGAATCATAAACCTAATTGGATATTGAAACGGAAGGGACATCTTAGGGACTTATCCAATGTAGATTTCCCCGTCATGACTCCATAGATGGTCAGGAACCAAAAAGTGAGTTTGGGGGGTGAGGGTACAACACAGTCAAGAATCATATTGCCCATTGTTGGCCTCCACTAAATATCGATTCATAACAGATTTTATGCCAAAGAATAATCAAATAATGATTTAAACACCCTAAAAATATTTAGTCTAGGTAGGTTCATGAAACACATAAAAAGACTAATTTTTAGTGGTATGTTATTATGCAATAATATTACAAGGTTCCTAGCAGGTTGTCCAAGTTATCTGAATTAATTAGAACAATTCTTTAGGTCTTATTTAACAATAAATACAAGGTGATAAATATTGCAATCAGGCATGAAAAATAATATGTTCATAAAAAGAAATAAAAAATAAGAAAAGAAAGTCTTGCAGGGAGTTAGTATAATATGTATAATACTTACAGTCACGGGAATATATTAATAACCTACATCATGAATAGAGTGTTAGTAACTTCAAGAAAATAATAAAAATAAATAAAGAAAGCAAATAAAGTTAGTTAATTTAGTTGACCCTCAGAAATTATACCACCGTCCGGGGTCGTTGATTTGCACGGATCTTGGAAAATTGAATTATTGAACGAGTCTCGTAAAAAAGATTGTATCTTTGTATTATATGTATTAGGCGTGTATTAGATGTGGTGTAGTAACAATATGTTGACTCTGTATTAGGAAGAATCAAGATACAATATGTGGCAGTAGGGTATTGAGAATCTAATGGTGATGAAGATGTGGCGGTGAGAGATCAGTGTGATAGTGAGGATGGGTTCTTAGAGGGAGATGAGGAAGGTGCGTGAGAGTATGAATTTGAGGGATAATGATGAGTGATGATCTTGATGAAGGCTAGGCGTGAGATTTGTTCGAATGGTTTTGTGGAGTTTTGTTAGTGCGCCAAGCGTGTTCTCAAGAGTGAGATTTTGTGAGGGTGTTAGGGGTGTGCTGTGAGTTTTTTATCGAGTGATCTTAGTGCCGTGGAAGGTGTTGTCATGAGATTTGTGAGAGACGAGTGTTATATAATGTAGGTAGGTAGTTGTATTGTAATAAGTTTTCGAAAGTTAGTAGATCTTTAAAAGATTTTTATTAAAAAAAGATTTTATAAAAGAGTTAGTAAAAGATATTTAAAAACACTTTGGGAAAAGATTATTTTTGTAAAAGATATTTTTATTAATAAAACTAATTAATAAAATTAATTAATTCTATTAATTAAATTGGGTTAGAAAAGGGGTTTTATAAAATTGGGCTTTCACAAAATTATTTTTAAAAGGTTTTCCAAGATGGGCTTTTAAAAGTTAATTTAAAACGTTTTAGAAAATGGGCTTTCACAAAATTATTTTTAAAAGGTTTTCGAAGATGGGCTTTTAAAAGTTAATTTAAAACGTTTTAGAAAATGGGCTTTTATAAAAAAATTTATAAAAAGGGTTTTGGAAATGGTTTAATAAAAAAGGTTATAAATTGGTTTGGGATTAAAATGTTTTATTTTAGACTCGTTCTTTATGCTTTCCTCGATCCGGACCAATTGGAGCAGGGTATTGGTCATCATAGGGTACTAAATGGGGAGACACGATTATGTGTCTACTGTAACACATTTGCTAGTTCGTAACAGTTTTAATTTTGAAAACTCCATCACTAATAATTCAATGATAACTTTTATGAACAAACTCTTTCCAAATAACTTGGATTAAAAATAAACTTGAAAACAATTCCTCTTCTTATCTTCCCTTCCTTTACCTAAGTGTGCACACCCTCCCCAAGCTAGTCATCCCATCACAGATCTTTATCAAGGGGTAACAATAATTGCCAACAAGTGGACTTTGAAGCATAAACCCTTCTTGACGTTAATCAAGCGGTAATAATAATAATATGACTTGTAAGTCATGAATAAATCTCCTTTTCTCATTAACAACTTTTTGAACATTCAAAGTTCATAAAAACCAAGCAAACCGTTCCTTGTAATAATAATTTAAGTTTCCAAAAATGATAACAAAACATTCATATAAATTGATTGATAAAACCATTCCTTCTTTTTATTTCCAAAAGTGAACAATAAAATATTGTAACCATTTTAAACTAAATTTCTCAATCAATTCAACCATTAAATCAATAAACAACTTTAACACATAAAACCACATTTCAAAAGATCTAGCTATGTACATAACGTACCTTGATCTTGCACAAAGAGTATACTAGTATTTTCACTTAGTCATATGCTTGAGCAGTTGAGCTTCTCCTAACCAGCCAATAATATAAAAATCTAATAAGTAACTTATCACATGAACTTAATTATGAATTTTAAACATGAATTCTTACATAACCTATCATGAGCATAATATTTTTGAGTAAGAAACATGAAAATCTTTTTCCTAAACCAAAGAAAATTGAAACTTGAATAAGAAATATAAAACTAGAATAGATTAAGAAAAGAAGAAAGAACCTTGAAATAAGAGAGTTTGGATTCTTCAAAGTTTTTGTGTAGAAAAGATGGCTTTAGGTATGGAATATTTATAGGAGTAGAATAGGTAGTACTTAATTTCCAAAATTAAATAGTTTGTAACCTTCACCATAAATTAGGACATTAAACCAAGATTTGTAACTTATACATTAACTAGGGAATTTTTGGAAAATCAAAACCTCCCCCCTAAATGGGGATGGCCGGCCAACATGCTTCAATTTTTTTTTTAAAACTCCATCATTTAAATGTTTTAAAAAAACTTATTTTAATAAAATTTGACTAGGCTTTAATTTCAAAAGTTTGACAAATCCAAGTTTGGCGCCATCTCCCGCCAAAATAATTTAAAGCCAGTGAAATTACTAAAATACCCTTTGCTTAAAATATTTATTTTAGAAAATAAATATTTAATTAATTAAATAAATACTCAAAAATATGGGGTATTACAGTCTACCCCTTAAAAGAAGTTTTGACCTCGAAAGTTAAGACAAAAAGTCATAATCACTTTCCAAAAATGGATTAAAATTCAGACAAAAAGTCATAATCACTTTCCAAAAAGGGATTAAAATCCCAAAATTGTTATTTTTGACTAAAATGCTCATACATGGAAAAGCGCGAAACTGTATCGCATTCTACCCCCCTTAAAAGGAGTTACGACACCGTAACTCGACAACTGACCTCGGAAAACAGCGCCGGATATTTCTTGCGCATATCCGCTTCAGCTTCCCATGTTGCTTCCTCAGTCTGATGGTTTGACCACAATACTTTGACTAATCTAAAAACCTTACTTCGAGTAATTCTAACTTTACTATCAAGGATTCTTATAGGTCGCTCCTCATAAGTCAAACTATCATCTAACTCAATGGTCTCAGATTGCAGCACATGGGACACATCCGGAATATACTCCTTAACTGAGATATATGGAAAACTGTAATCCCCCGTAAATTTATGGATTTTATAAATAAATTTTAATATATAGTTATTTATATTTGAATATATTGTAGTATTTTAATGATTTATTTCTTTAAAGGTTGACTATCTGAAAGTCAAATGAATTATTTTAATGATTTATGTGAGTCAAATATTTTATTAAAGTCATGCTTTGAAAAGTATTTGAAATGTTTGAAATACTTTTTGAATTTGGAAAAGGACTCTTAAATGGGTTTGAGGAACCCAAACACTCTTAGGCTTGGAAAATGATTTATAATTCGAGCCCAATTACCTTTTCCTAAGCCCACAAAGGGGAAACTCTATAAACCCCATAAACCCTAATTTTTCCGACACAATTATTTTCTCTCTCCTCCCAAATTTTCACCCATCACTATTTCTTTTCTCTCTCTTTTTCTTTTCTTTCCTTCCTTTTCCTTCGGCACTTCCTTCTCCTCACCTCGCCGACCGCCGACTGACAGCCCTCGCCGACCGTCAACCGACAGCCGCGCCGCAGCTGTGCCGCCACCCTAGTGTCGCGTGTTGCTTCCTCCTTGTTCTTGCTTTGGTTTGATTTCTTTTCTTTCTCCTCAAGTTTTATTCAAAGTTTATATTTATAAGTTTTGTTTTAATTTGTTTATGATTAAAAGTTATAGTTTGATGATTTAATATTGAATCTAAGTTATATAATTTATGTATTGAAGAAATAAAAATCAGATTTGCATATTTGAGTTTAAATTAGAGTTTTAATTATCAAAGCATGAATTTTTAGGGTTTTGAAAGTTAGAAATCATAGTAGTTTATTATAAGTTATGAAATTTATTATCTTTATGATTTTAAGTATGTTTGAATATGTTTAGAGGGAGTTTTAACTTATAATATATTGCTGGAAATTTAAAGGGAGTATTTTTATGGAGTTTTATGATGGATTTTAACCACTAGTGTAGTAAGTATTATGCTAGGAGGTTTAGTAACCAAGTTTTTATTATTGAAAAAGGTTTTAAACATGTTTGAGAAGGGTTTAAAGTATTTTATTATTGCTGTAAATTCATAGAGGATTGACGATTGTGAATTTATATTGGTTGTTTTAGGCGGAGAATTCTCTATAGGCGACTTTTAAGACTGTTAAAGTGGCCTCTCAGTTTGTCTTACACAAGGTACGTACATACCTATGTGTTGATTGAAGTAATATCATGATTTTAGGAAGGAGAATTATGTAGTATCATGTATAGGAACTATGTTGATTTCATATATGATTTCTATTATGTTGGATTTTGCATGTTTTATGCCGTTGTGTAAACATGTTGATTTTGAGATTTATTGATACGCTCAAGTTATACGATGTTTTTGTGGTATTTTAGGTACACTTTGCTAAGGGATTTATTTGTAATTGTTAATGTTTGCATATAAATCGACCTTAGCGGAAGTTCGGAATTTTATATATTAATTATTATTAAAGTTGTAAGTTCCGAGCTCTTGGAAGCATGAATGGTTCCACAACATCGTCTCACCAACCAAGCTCCGCCACAACCAAGCTCCACCAGCCAGCATCGCAAGCCCAAGCACCGCATGCCTAGCAAGCTCGGCAAAGACGCCAAGCAACATCGCAAGCCCAAAGGCTCGGCGGCAGACACAGCGGCTTCGCACGCCGGCCATCGCACGCTCAAAGCGGCTCGCCCAAGAAGCAGCGAGGCTCGCGACTCGCGAGGACTGTCGCACCTCGCGACCCCCTGCTCCTCGCGACTCGCGATGCTGTCGTGGCTCGCGACTCGCGTGCCCGGCCATTTTGTGCGCGGGGAGACAGAGTCCTCGTCGCGACTCGCGATCAGTGTCGCGACTCGCGACGCTTTTGACGGTTTGGGGCCACGATTTTGTGCGGGGTTTAAAAGCCTCCTAAAACCTAATTTTTGGGGGAGAGGAAGAGAAGTATGAAGAGGAGAGCTGAAATGTAGATCTTGGAGTGGCAAGCTTGAGGGGAGAGCTCCTCTCCTCATCCTTCCTTCTTCATGATTCTCTTTTCATCTTTCCTTCTTCGTTCCTCTTTGTTCTTCATTTCTTATTTCTTTGTTTTTCATTTCCTAGTTTTAGTTTTCATTTCTTAGTTTAGTTTTTAGAGATTTCAATTATGGAATTGGCTATTGCTATGCCGATTGTAGCTTGAACTGTTCTTGAACGAGATTAATATGAAGCTTCAAGCATTATTGTGAGATCTTTCCTCTCTATCTATTTTCCTTGATTATGGTTCAATTTCTATGCTTGTGATTTATGATTATTGCATAATTATGCTAGGAACGTTACTAGTTTGATTGTGTAATTAATCTAATGCTAGATTTAAGAATAGAATCGGATTGTTTTATTCTTTTATCAATTTGTAGTAAACTAGGGAGTAATTTAGATGCAGATCATCTTGGTTATTTCTTAGGGAAATTGAATCAACTGTTGAATGTTTATCGCGTGTATGACATTAGCAGGTCTATTGGTTCTCTGTGTTTATTGCTGCTATTGGATTGAACTTAGACGCAGATCGGACTAGGTTATCCTTTAGTTAGGGTTTTATAGTCACGCTGATCGTGCTATTCAACTAAGAATAAGGAGAACGCGAGATTAATTCTCAACAATAGATAATTATGGAAATAATTAGAGTGGAGGTTCGAGGATCGATAATGAATTGAAGTGGATGTTAATCGGATTCAAGATCTTTCCATAATTGATTTCTCATTTTATTTACTTGCTAGTTAGTTTTAGTTTGTTTATAATATACTTGAAACCCCCTTTGTAATTATAATTAGGTTTCTCGGCCCTTAGCTTAATCTAGGTTTCGAATCACGCCGAGTACTAAACTCGTCCCCTGTTTCCCTGTGGATACGACCCCTACTTCCACTATACTACCTTAGTGTAGAAGAGAGTAGGAGAAATTTTATCTTTGGCCGGGTGCGGTGCACACAACGACACATCCGCGCCCGCCCCCAAATTTTGGCGCCGTTGCTTGGAAACGGTGTTACTTGTTTGTATTTAGCGTGATTTTTGGATGGTATTGCTTGTGCTCTTTGTTTTTGATTGGCCACTCATATAAAGAATTCCCTTTTTGTTTGAGTTTCTAGTTTTCATCTTCCATTGAGCTCTATGTATTTCACTTTCGTATTTTGGACAAGAAGCATGGAACTTGTTGCTTAAACTATCTTGGGAATGATTGATTGAAGCTTTTGACGGCTTATTGTTTGGTTATTGTCTAGCTTTAATTATTGATATTAATGGTCATGACTTGGATTAGCTAGGAGTACTACTAGTTGATGTTTGTTGTTGACTTAATGCTAGGTTTTGGATATAATCTGATGTTATATGCTCAACCATGATGTAGTAAGCTAGGCACTAACAATGCATTGCAAGAGTCCTTCTCAATCAATTTTGCGGTATTTGAAGTGGAGATTGACATGGAACCACCATTGTCACACATGGAGCACAACCTAATGATTGAGCTTAAGGTATTAAGTTGAGCTAACGACTTTAAACAACAGCGCTTCTCGGGAGGCAACCCGAGACCCTTTTTATTTTCTTTCTTTCCTTTATTTCTCATCAAATTTCCACCACCACATCAAATTTTCTTCCACCCACCGCCCACCCACTCAAAAGAACCACAACAAATCTTAATCCACTTTGAGCCCAAGTCCACAAAAGAAAACCCGTTGGGAGGAGTTCAATAGCTAGGAGTTGGTGACACTAGAGGAGTGAGATTGTTGTATCTTTTCGATCTCTTGAGCTAGGTGTCAATCTCAAAAATTTATAACTTTTGAATTTGCCATTTGTTTGAGTGATTTGAGGGAGAGGGTTGTGAGTTGATTTCGGAGATTTGAGTTGGTGTTGTTAAGAAATTTGAGTTTGACGGATTGTTTGGTCATGAGTCTTGAGCATTCGATCTTCGATTTACCCGATTTTCGATTTTCTCCCCCCATTTTCAGTTTACTTTTTCTTCTAATTGTCGTCACATTGAGGACAATGTGTAGTTTAAGTAGGGGGGAGGGTATTCTCATTCTCATGTATCTATGTTGTATTTATTACTTTCAATTTGAAAAAAATGAAATGAAAAAAAATTGAAAAAAAAAAATAAATATAAAAAAAAAAAGTGATGAAATGAAACCCGCTGAGTTGAAAACCCACAAGGGTGGGCGACTCGGGCAAAAATTGGGGGCCCGGATAGGTTGAAAACCCGAAAGGGCAACCTATGCAAAAAAAAAAAGTGGCTTATATTGAGCGGGTAAGATGGTGAGATGCAACCAAAAAGAAATGTGTGAAGCTAGGATGAAAACCCGAAAGGGCTCCTAGGCAAAATGAGAGATTAAGAGAGAATTATATACTTTGAAAACTCATTTGCCGGAGATGGTGTCATAAGGCGGAAGGCGCTTTCGGGTTGGGTTGGTTATTTCATCCTTGATTTTGTGAAGTTTTGTTTTGGCTTTCACATTCTTTTGGTTGATTGTTTGTTTTTGGGAGTAAGCATGGAATTTATACCTTTTTGTCTTTGTTCCATGGCTTGCTATTCTAAATTAGTTGTAGTAGTAGTAGTTTTAGATCATCTTTTAGAGGTTTGGGAGAGCTGGTAGTTTAGTGTGTCGTGAGCTGGCATTTTGATTCTTGTTGGTGCTGTTGGTTAAACTTGTTGGTGTTGCTGGTTATTATTGTTGTCGCGTCTTTGTATATTTCAGGTGAGCTTGAATCTAAGTGTGGGGGAATCATCATCCCTTACGTTTAGGTTTTGAGCGTATTTTGTTAAGATGTGATGATGATGATGTAGTTGATGGGGAGTGTAGGTTGGTGTTGATAGCTTGGGCGATGATTTAATTGGTATTTCTCATTTTTGAGTTTACTCGAGGTCGAGTAAAGTTCAAGTGTGGGGGGTATTTGATACGCTCAAGTTATACGATGTTTTTGTGGTATTTTAGGTACACTTTGCTAAGGGATTTATTTGTAATTGTTAATGTTTGCATATAAATCGACCTTAGCGGAAGTTCGGAATTTTATATATTAATTATTATTAAAGTTGTAAGTTCCGAGCTCTTGGAAGCATGAATGGTTCCACAACATCGTCTCACCAACCAAGCTCCGCCACAACCAAGCTCCACCAGCCCAAGGCATCGCAAGCCCAAGCACCGCATGCCTAGCAAGCTCGGCGGCATCGCCAAGCAACATCGCAAGCCCAAAGCGGCTCGCGAAGACAGCGGCTTCGCACGCCCGGCCATCGCACGCTCAAAGCGGCTCGCCCAACGACGAAGAGGCTCGCGACTCGCGAGGACCTGTCGCACCTCGCGACCCCCTCGCTCCTCGCGACTCGCGATGCCTGTCGCGGCTCGCGACCGCGTGCCGGCCATTTTGTGCGCGGGGAGACGAGTCCTCGTCGCGACTCGCGATCGGTGTCGCGACTCGCGACGCTTTTGACGGTTTGGGGCCACGATTTTGTGCGGGGTTTAAAAGCCTCCTAAAACCTAATTTTTGGGGGAGAGGAAGAGAAGTACGAAGAGGAGAGCTGAAATGTAGATCTTGGAGTGGCAAGCTTGAGGGGAGAGCTCCTCTCCTCATCCTTCCTTCTTCATGATTCTCTTTTCATCTTTCCTTCTTCGTTCCTCTTTGTTCTTCATTTCTTATTTCTTTGTTTTTCATTTCCTAGTTTTAGTTTTCATTTCTTAGTTTAGTTTTTAGAGATTTCAATTATGAAATTGGCTATTGCTATGCCGATTGTAGCTTGAACTGTTCTTGAACGAGATTAATATGAAGCTTCAAGCATTATTGTGAGATCTTTCCTCTCTATCTATTTTCCTTGATTATGGTTCAATTTCTATGCTTGTGATTTATGATTATTGCATAATTATGCTAGGAACGTTACTAGTTTGATTGTGTAATTAATCTAATGCTAGATTTAAGAATAGAATCGGATTGTTTTATTCTTTTATCAATTTGTAGCAAACTAGGGAGTAATTTAGATGCAGATCATCTTGGTTATTTCTTAGGGAAATTGAATCAACTGTTGAATGTTTATCGCGTGTATGACATTAGCAGGTCTATTGGTTCTCTGTGTTTATTGCTGCTATTGGATTGAACTTAGACGCAGATCGGACTAGGTTATCCTTTAGTTAGGGTTTTATAGTCACGCTGATCGTGCTATTCAACTAAGAATAAGGAGAACGCGAGATTAATTCTCAACAATAGATAATTATGGAAATAATTAGAGTGGAGGTTCGAGGATCGATAATGAATTGAAGTGGATGTTAATCGGATTCAAGATCTTTCCATAATTGATTTCTCATTTTATTTACTTGCTAGTTAGTTTTAGTTTGTTTATAATATACTTGAAACCCCCCTTTGTAATTATAATTAGGTTTCTCGGCCCTTAGCTTAATCTAGGTTTCGAATCACGCTGAGTACTAAACTCGTCCCTGTTTCCCTGTGGATACGACCCCTACTTCCACTATACTACCTTAGTGTAGAAGAGAGTAGGAGAAATTTTATCTTTGGCCGGGTGCGGTGCACACAACGACACATCCGCGCCCGCCCCATTTATATTATGAGATTTATATCATGGTTGTATGGAAGATTGATTCAAGCATGTTGGTTTGGAGCTTTATTTTATTAATTCACATGGGGGAATTAATATATTTATTAGTATTGGATCATGATTGATCATTATTCCCTTTTGAGTATTTCACTGCTTTATAAGGACCGAGAGCCTTATTTGGTAAGTTGATATTTTATTCCTATGAAAGGTAGTTTGGTTGTTGGCTAGGTTCAACAATTAAGAAAATTGAATTAACATTAGTAGAAAATTGATAATTTGCGTCTCCCTATTTGCGTCGAACAGAAGAAAGACTGACGCAAATGTTCAGCAACAGATGATTTGCCTCAAATGTCAACATAGATCCGATGCAAATGAGTAAAAAGAGGATTTGCGTCGGACCATCTGGAGAATGCGACGCAAATGATTGAAGCCAATGGGTTTTTGGATCCAACATTGTGCGTCGGACGCGCCCAAGGATACGATGCAAATACCAATATGCGTCGGACGTGCAACAATGTTTGACGAAGATGATACAGCCTAGTTAAGAAAAAAGAATCACGATTTGCGTCGGACCTCTAGGGCCCATCCGACGCAAATCACTTACAATATATATAAACCACAATTTCACTCCCTCAACCCTAATCTCACCGCTTTCTCTTTGCTCCAGCCGCATCTGATCTCCATCCATCTCACCAACCGTCTCTCTCACCAAAACCTAGATCTATCATCTCTCATCTCTAATCTCTTATCTCTCATCCCCAATTTTGAGAACCCATCTCAATTAAAGACTCAAAATTTGAGAATCACCCACCAAAAAAACTTGTTTTAATCTGAAAAATCCAATCTTGAGCTCATTTAAAAGTGCAATTCAATATTTCTGAAATTTAATGAAGGATTCTTTTGCTGAAAATGTCGGTGTTGTTGGGCAGAGAAGAAGAAGGAAGAAGGAAGAAGGAAAATGTCGGTGTTGCTGAAAATTAAATCAGAAGGAGGATTCTCTAATCTCTCATCTCTCATCTCTCAACCGACGTGCCGCTGAATTCGAGTGTTGAAGAACCATATCAGATTCATTCAGCAAGTAGATGATTGTTCAGTTTAATTTGGGCACAACACACCTTCTCCCAAACGAGTGCCTGTTGAAGTTGAAGAGATCAAGGTTCTAGAAAATAGTTTTAGTTGAATTTTTTTTTGTAGATCTAGAATTTGCCACTGAATTTGATATGTTGTTGATTTTTTTTTCGTTCTAATGTATCTAAAAATTTCAGATGTAAATTAAATTTGTAACATATGTTTGTCAGATTTTTTTTTCATTTTAAATCCTGATTTTTGGGAGGGGATTTTACGATGAATTTGTGGGATTTCAGTTTACATCAGTGTAAAAAGAGGTGAATTTGGGAGTGAAATTTCACCGAATGATAACGAATTTCAGTTTACATATCAAAGAAATGAAGTCTAGATTGCGTTCACAAAAAGCAGGGGCTCATATAAACTGTAATGATAACGAATTTCACTGAAATTTTCAGACGAAGAAAATTAGGTTTAGTACAACAGATTCAAAGTTTTGACAGGAGAATAAAAGTTGCTACAAAAATAATTTGAAGAAGAAACGAAATCTTGTCTACTAATTATTTAATTTTTTAGTATATGCGTCGGACATTGAACAATAAACGATGCAGATGACTCTATGTTGTGCTTGTGTGGACGATTTGCGTCAGACTTAGCACCACAAACGACGCATATGTTGGGAACAATGTGCTTGAGTGGACTATTTGCATCGCACTAAGCCTAGGGTGCGACGCAGATGGAGTATTGCTGGGCTGGAGGTCATGTGCGTCGCACATAGAGTAATGTCAGACGCAAATAGGATTTAAATTGCGTCGTGTCCTAATCTGACGCAGATCTTCTACGATACATTTGCGTCGAGGCCTGTAGCGTCGGACCCATATTCGACGCAAATGATGGTCTCGCATCCGACGCAAATCGTGGATTCTATACTAGTGTAAAATTGGAATTAATCTTGGATTGTTAAGTTGTGTGATCACTTATCTAATCCTAAGATAAAAATGGAAGTTTATGATTGTTGAATGATTATAATGTTTGTTATACTTGTGAGTCATAACAAGTAATAACTGGTAAATCATGTAAAGTGAAACCTGGATAAAGATAGCTTTTAGGCGGTGCGCGTCGAAGTGTTGGACAAATAGGAGTTGGAGTACATGGTGGGCGTGCCATGACTTTTTCTGGGGCCGGATTGATCACCGTGTCCTGTTTTATTTAAAAGGTTCCTCGATATCGTAGGTCATGGGAATACGGAGTCGCGCCCGTATTTCGTCTTCCAAAGGGAAGGCTGGTTTTATTAGACAACTCGGTCCATTGACTATTCCATTTAAAGTAATAAGAATATTGTTAAAGTTCAGTTCAATAAAGATATCTGCAAGTTATTATATTATTATTTATTCCTGCTTACTATTTATTAGTATCATGTTAGGATTGTTTATTTATTTAGTATGTAGTACTCAGCTTTGCTGAGTACGTGCTTTTGTTTGTGTGTGTGATCATGGCTATGCCTTATTGATCCTGTGATGACCCATTTTGGTGAGCAGTCTCTAGGGATCAATAGTGCATTGTTCATCTACAAGTTTGAAGATGATGCATCATTGAGTTCGGGATTGGAGAGCTTGTTAGACTATTTATCATACTTTAAGTTTATGTTTTCATAGTTGGTTTGGTTTAAGTTTGACTTTGGTCTCTGTTGGTTGACTTTGTAGTTGACTTAGTTTTAGTTATAAAGTTATTATTATGTTTTCCGCTGCAAAATTCTGAATAAGCCGACACGTTTTCACACGGGCGATAATACTTTGATAATTCTCTATGTTTTATAGTAAAAATGTATTTTAGAAAAGAGAGAATTGTCGGGGTGTTACAAAGTGGTATCAGAGCTTTAGGTTTTTATTGGCCTTTCGTGCCAACTTTAAGTTTTTATGCGCCTAACTAGCTAGTTACTTAAAATGAATTTCTTAGAATTGAGCTCCTACTTATTCATGGTATTTAAATTACCTTCGAAAAGTCTTTTTCAAGATTCTAATATTATTTCGATTCGAATTTTTTTTAAAGGGGCCGAATATTTTTTATTATAGTCCGATTTTTTTTTATTATGTTCGACAATTTCGAACTATATATTTTTATGTTGTTTGTTTTTTTTTTTGGTTCCTTACAAATTTGAAAAATTATTTATCTAAATTATTTTCAATACTATAGTTTATTTTATGAGAGATGAGTAGTATAGGAAGGGCATATAGGATAGAAATATTATATGTCTGCATTAAATAGTTAGTTCAGCATGATTATATTTTTCTTCTCTGCTAACTGTTTATGCTATTCCTATGCTTAATGTTGTTGGTTATTCTTGCTTATTGGTTATTGTTGGGATTATACGTTAAGTGAGAGTACCAAATTGCTTTTAGAAGTTATATTTATTGTTATAGATTCCTAGCCATGTCTGATAGAGAAGATACTAGAGTAGGGAGCCACTACAACTCTATCGTGCCGAGTGATGATGAGAGTGATGGAGATTATGAGTCTGACGGTGAGGGTTATACCAACCTAGAATTTATTATTCGTAATGTATTAAGAGCAGGCATGCCTGATAGTGATGATGAGGTTCTTCATGAGTTTGACCGTGCTAGAGAACAGACCAGAAGTGATATATACCATGCTGTTTTCAGACACGAGAGTGATTCTGAGTCAGAAGAGGACGAGCCTCAACCTAAACGAAGATCCACAAGATTTAGAAGATATGTTTATTATAATACTGAGGACATTGATGAATTTGTAGATGAGCTTTTCACTCCAGAAAACTACAGGGAATCAAAGGATAAGACTGATGATGTTTCACCTTATATTATTTACCTATTCATTTATGCTTTAAAGAATAATGTTGGATAATTCGTCCAGCAGTGGTTTAAATTTATTTCATAGTACCTTTATTTTATTGTAGGAAAAGTACAGTATTATGGTCTAGAAAAAAATAGTTATTAGCATCTTTTGAGGAATAAAAGTTAAATATTTAGTTATCCAAGTGAGCACGAATTTATTTTGGCACGCGAATGGGAATATTTTTATTCATTATTCCTCAACTGTGTGTTCTTGATGTGAATATTCTTCATGGATGATTGATGATGATTATTCTGTAATATTGTTGTAACTTCATGAGAAATTGTTTGTTGATGCGATCTTTATGGTCAAATCAAATGTTAGTTGCCTTCATAGAGAATGGCATGTAAGTATGTATCGAACCTAAAGTAGAGTACGTTAATTTCAGGTCGCGCACTAGAATGGCAAACAACAATAACGATTTAGCTGCTGCTATTCGCCTTTTGGCGGAAAAGTTGACTTAGGAGAGAGCTAAGCATCCCGATTCTGCCGGGGACATGTTTGAGAGACTAGCCAAGGTTAAACCACCATACTTTAAGGGGAAAGCTAAACCTACCTTCTTAGAGAACTGGATTAGAGAGTTTCAGAAAATCTTTGGGGCTGTGAACTGTCCTGAGAATATGAAAGTAGGTCAGGTTGTGCTGTACCTAAAGGATGAGGCTGATTTGTGGTGGAGAGAAAATGGAGCTAGGCTGAGTGCTGTTGAGGGTTATAATTGGGATTCTTTTGTTACTGCCTTGAGAGGGAAGTTTTACCCTGCTTTTATGAGGAAACAGAAAGCCCAAGAATTTATCAACCTTAGGATGGGGAGTATGACCATCTCTGAGTATTATAGCAAATTCATAGCACTGTCGAGGTTTGCACCTGAGGTAGTAGCCACTGAGGATTTAAAGGCTCAAAGGTTTGAGCAAGGTTTGACTGAGGAAATCCAGCCGGGGTTAGGTGGTGAAACTTTTTCATCCCTAGATATTGTTTATGGAAGAGCCGCCCACATTTATGGTCTTCATTCAAGGCGTAATAAGAAAAATGCTGTAGTGGGTGAGAAAAGAAAGGATTTCAATGCTGGGGGAAGTTAAGGAAAATTTCAAGAAGAACAGGGATGGGAATGGGAATTTCCAAGGGAGGAATAATCAGGGCTACAACAATAAGGGTCAATATGAGAGAGTGTACCACTGTAAGAAGTGCAGTAATAACCATCTTGGTAGAGACTGCAAGGCAGACTCAGTGACCTGTAACTACTGCCAGAAGAAGGGCCATAGGGAGTATGAGTGCTTTGCTAAGCAAAAGAAAGAGCAAAATGGTAATGGGAGTGGTAACCAGGTGAGGTCTGGATTTAACCAGTCGGGAAATCAGGGTTCGAAGCCTGTAGGGGCACAGAACAACCAAGGGAGCTACAATAAGCCTGCTAGTGAGAGTAACAACTAGAACAAGGCTCCGGGTAAACTGTTCGTGATGAGTCGCAATGAAGCGGAACGATCTGTCGACGTAGTTTCTGGTACTTTTTCTATTAACTCCGTGCTCCTTAAAGCGTTATTTGATTCGGGGGCGACTTATTCTTTCGTTTCGTCGTCTGTTATTAAAAGTCTGGGGTTAGTAGATTTTGAGGTAATTGATTTGCCTGTTAGTATACCTACTGGTGAGACCATAAGGTGTACCAAGTTGTTTAAAAATTTGCCTCTGAAGATAGGAGACTGTGTTTTCCCTTCTGATTTGATAGAGTTTAATATGGGAGACCTAGATGTAATTCTGGGGATGGATTGGCTAAGTTTATACAAGGCCAAGATAGACTGTGAAGTTCAAAAAGTATCTTTAAGAAACCCTTTGGGGAAGTTGACCTCGTATAGACGTTTTGGGAAGTCCAAGAACAGTGGGGTTATTTCTGCGATGCAAGTGATGAAGTTGATGAAGAAGGGGTGTGAGCTATTTTTCTGTAGTGTGCAAGATGTGAGTAAAGGAGTTGGGGTAAATATTGTGGATGTTCCAATCGTGAATGAGTTTATGGATGTGTTTCCGAGTGAGATTTCGGGTATGCCGCCGGCTAGAGCTGTTGGGTTCGCCATAGACTTAGTTCCTGAAACTGCACCTATATCTAAAGCACCCTATAGAATGGCACTTCCAGAGATGAGTGAGTTGAAGACGCAGTTGCAAGAGCTGTTCGATAAGGGTTATATTAGGCCTAGTGCATCACCTTGGGGAGCTCCTGTGTTGTTTGTTAAGAAGAAAGATGGGAGTATGAGGTTGTGTATCGATTATAGGGAATTGAATAATATAACCATCAAGAACAAATATCCTTTGCCTAGGATATATGATCTATTCGATCAATTGAATGGAGCGAGCGTGTTCTCGAAGATTGATTTGCGTTCGGGGTATCACCAGTTGAGGGTAGCTGATAAGGATATACCTAAGACTGCGTTTAGGACTCGTTATGGTCACTATGAGTTCACTGTAATGCCTTTTGGGTTAACCAATGCACCTGCCATATTTATGGACTTGATGAATAGGATTTTCCATGAGTTCTTAGATAAGTTCGTTGTGGTATTCATTGATGATATCCTGATTTATTCGAAGAATGAAAAAGAGCATGATGAACACTTGAGGATAATATTGGAGACACTTAGGAAGAATCAATTGTATGCCAAGTTCTCTAAGTGTGAGTTTCGTTTGGAGAATGTAGCATTTTTGGGTCACTATGTGTCCAAGGAAGGAGTCTCTATAGATCCTGCTAAGATTCAAGCTGTGAGTGAGTGGCCTACTCCAAAGAATGTGTCTGATATACGAAGTTTCCTAGGTGTAGCTGGCTATTATAGGAGATTTGTGAGAGATTTCTCGAAGATAGCGAGGCCAATGACCAATTTGATGAAAAAGGAGTTAAAATTCGAGTGGAGTGAGAAGTGTGAGGAAGCTTTTCAGATTTTAAAAGAATGTTTGACCTCCGCACCTGTTTTGACCCTGCTTGATGGGAACGAGGGGTTTGAGGTGTATAGTGATGCTTCAAAGAATGGTTTGGGATGTGTGTTGCAGCAGAATGGGAAGGTGATCGCGTATGCATCGCGTCAGTTGAAACCTTATGAGGCTAATTACCCTACCCATGATCTAGAGTTAGCTGCTATTGTGTTCGCCTTGAAGATTTGGAGACATTACCTTTATGGGGCAACCTGTAAGATCTTTACTGACCATAAAAGTTTGAAGTACATTTTCACCCAGAAAGACCTCAATATGAGGTAGAGAAGATGGTTAGAGTTGATAAAGGATTATGATCTAGACATCCAATATCATGAGGGGAAAGCAAATGTAGTTGCTGATGCGTTGAGTAGGAAGTCGAGTCATAGCATGAATGCCTTGGTAGTTCATGAGGAGTTGTGTCGAGATATGCAAAGACTTAGCCTAGAAATATTAAATCCTGGGGAAATCGAGGCAAGATTGAGTGCTTTATCATTGGGGTTGTCAATTTTCGACGAGATCAAAGAGGGTCAAGTTGGGGATGAGCACCTAGAGAAGATTAAGGAAAAGATGAAGCAAGGTAAGGAAGTTGATTTTAAGATCCATGATGATGGTAGTCTGAGGTTCAAGGGAAGGTGGTGTATACCACAAAAATGTGATGAGCTTAAGAGACGTCTTATGGATGAGGGGCATAATACTCCGTATTATGTGCACCCTGGGGGTGACAAGCTGTATAAGGACCTTAAGCAGATCTATTGGTGGCCAAACATGAAGCGTGAGGTTGCCGAGTTCGTGTCTAACCTGTCAGAAAGTCAAGATAGATCATAAGAGACCCATGGGGAAGGTTCAATCCTTTGAAGTTCCTGGATTGAAGTGGGATTCCATTTCAATGGATTTTGTGACTGCTTTGCCTAGGACGAGGAATGGCAATGATACTATTTGGGTTATTATGGACCGTCTAACGAAGTCGACCGTGTTTATTCCAATTAAAGAGACATGGAAGAAGAAGCAACTTGCGAAGACATATATTAAGCATGTAGTGAGATTGCATGGGGTTCCAACCGATATTATTTCAGACCGTGATTCGAGATTCCTCTCGAAATTTTGGCAAAAGGTCCAGTTAAATCTTGGGACAACATTGAAAATGAGTATTGCCTTTCACGCTGCGACCGATGATCAGACTAAGAGGACTAACCAAACGATGGAAGATATGTTGAGAGCCTGTGCTATTGACTTTCAGGGTAGTTGGGAAGACCAATTAGATTTGATTGAGTTTTCATACAACAATAGTTATCATGCAAGTATTAAGATGTCACCTTTTGAGGTGTTATATGGGAGAAAGTGTAGAAGTCCCATTTGCTGGAATGATTTTAGTGAGAATATAGTATTCGGAATAGAATTCATTGAGGAGACTATCAAGAATGTGAAGATGATTCAGGCTAGAATTCAAGCTGCTCAAGATAGGCAAAAGAGATGCCGATTTGAAGCGAAGAGAAGATGAGTTCGAAGTAGGTGATAAAGTGTTTCTGAAAGTATCACCAACTAAGGGTGTGATGAGATTTGGAAAAAAGGGCAAATTAAGTGCCAAATCTGTAGGTCCATATGAGATTCTGCAAAGAATTGGAAAGGTAGCTTATAGGTTGGCTTTGTCAATGGAGTTCGAGAAGATGCACGATGTGTTTCATATTTCCCAATTCAAGCGTTATATCCCTGATGAGCGTCATGTCTTGGAACCTGAGAGGATCCAGATTGATAGTAGCCTCACATATGAGGAAAGACCTGTGAAAATTCTTGATAAGAAGGTGCGTAGTACACGCAATAAGGATGTCAATATCGTGAAAGTGCTTTGGTCGAACCATGAGTCCGAAGAGGCAACGTGGGAAGCCGAAGCTGAAATGAAGAAGAAGTATCCGGATTTATTCCCTGAGGTGAGTTACGAGGGCGTAACTCGTTTTCTTTAAGGGGGGGTAGAATGCGATAGAATTTCGCGCTTTTTACCTATTTTTATGGTATTTTTATGCATTTTTATGCTTGTTTTGGCGATTTGCACATGTTGGTGCAAAATAAATAGATTCTCCGCATAAGAAAATGTGTTCATGAGTAACACAAGTGTTTTAAATTGGCAAAAAAGTGCATATGAGTGGCACAAGTATTTCTGCAATGGGAGTTGAGTTAGAAACTTTTGGAAATGTGTGAGTTTTAAGAGGGGTAGACTGTAATCCCCCGTAAATTTATGGATTTTATAAATATATTTTAATATATAGTTATATATATTTGAATATATTGTAGTATTTAAATGATTTATTTCTTCAAAGGTTGACTATTTGAAAGTCAAAGGAATTATTTTAATGATTTATGCGATTCAAATATTTTATTAAAGTCATGCTTTGAAAAGTATTTGAAATGTTTGAAATACTTTTTGAATTTGGAAAAGGACTCTTAAATGGGTTTGAGGAACCCAAACACTCTTAGGCTTGGAAAATAATTTATAATTCGAGCCCAATTACCTTTTCCTAAGCCCACAAAGGGGAAACTCTATAAACCCCATAAACCCCAAATTTTTCCGACACAATTATTTTCTCTCTCCTCCTTTCCTCCCAAATTTTCGGCCATCACTATTTCTTTTCTCTCTCTTTTTCTTTTCTTTCCTTCCTTTTCCTTCGGCACTTCCTTCTCCTCTCCTCGCCGACCGCCGACCGGCAGCCCTCGCCGACCGTCGACCGGCAGCCGCGCTGCAGCTGTGCCACCGCCGCCCTAGTGCCGCGTGTTGCTTCCTCCTTGTTCTTGCTTTGGTTTGGTTTCTTTTCTTCCTCCTCAAGTTTTATTCAAAGTTTATATTTTTAAGTTTTGTTTTAATTTGTTTATGATTAAAAGTTATAGTTTGATGATTTAATATTGAATCTAAGTTATATAGTTTATGTATTGAAGAAATAAAAATCAGATTTGCATATTTGAGTTTAAATTAGAGTTTTAATTATCAAAGCATGAATTTTTAGGGTTTTGAAAGTTAGAAATCATAGTAGTTTATTATAAGTTATGAAATTTATTATCTTTATGATTTTAAGTATGTTTGAATATGTTTAGAGAGAGTTTTAACTTATAATATGTTGCTGGAAATTTAAAGGGAGTATTTTTATGGAGTTTTATGATGGATTTTAACCACTAGTGTAGTAAGTATTATGCTAGGAGGTTTAATAACCAAGTTTTATTATTAGAAAAGGTTTTAAACATGTTTGAGAAGGGTTTAAAGTATTTCATTATTGCTGTAAATTCATAGAGGATTGACGATTGTGAATTTATATTGGTTGTATTAGGCGGAGAATTCTCTATAGGCGACTTTTAAGACTGTTAAAGTGGCCTCTCAGTTTGTCTACACAAGGTACGTACATACCTATGTGTTGATTGAAGTAGTATCATGATTTTAGGAAGGAGAATTATGTAGTATCATGTATAGGAACTATGTTGAGTTCAGATATGATTTCTATTATGTTGGATTTTGCATGTTTTATGCCGTTGTATAAACATGTTGATTTTGAGATTTATATTATGAGATTTATATCATAGTTGTATGGAAGATTGATGCAAGCATATTGGTTGGGAACTTTATTTTATTAATTCACATGGGGGAATTAATATATTTATTAGTATTGGATCATGATTGATCATTGTTCCCTTTTGAGTATTTCACTACTTTATAAGGACCGATGGCCTTATTTGGTAAGTTGATATTTTATACCTATGAAAGGTACTTTGGTTGTTGGCTAGGTTCAACAATTAAGAAGATTGAATTAAAATTGAAAATAATCTTGGATTGTTAAGTTGTGTTATCACTTATCTAATCCTAAGATAAAAATGGAAGTTTATGGTTGTTGAATGATTATAATGTTTGTTTTACTTGTGAGTCATAACAAGTAATAACTGGTAAATCATGTAAAGTGAAACTGGATAGCAATAGCTTTAGACTGGTGCACGTCTGAAGTGTTGGACAAATAGAGTTGGAGTACATGGTGGGCGTGCCATGGCTTTTTCTGGGGCCGGATTGATCGTCGTGTCCTGTTTTATTTAAAAGGTTCCTCGATATCGTAGGTCATGGGAATACGAAGTCGCGCCCGTATTTCGTCTTCTAAAGGGAAGGCTGGTTTTAGTTAGACAACTCGGTCAATTGACTATTCCATTTAAAGTAATAAGAATGTTGTTAAAGTTCAGTTCAGTAAAAGTTATCTGCAAGTTATTATATTATTATTTAATTCTGCTTACTATTTATTAGTATCATGTTATATAGGATTGTTTATTTATTTAGTATGTAGTACTCACCTTTGCTGATTACGTGCTTTTGTTTGTGTGTGTGATCATGGCTATGCCTTATTGATCCTGTGATGACCCATTTTGTTGAGCAGTCTCTAGGGATCAATAGTGCATTGTTCATCTACAAGTTTGAAGATGATGCATCATTGGGTTCGGGATTGGAGAGCTTGTTAGACTATTTATCATACTTTAAGTTTATGTTTTCATAATTGGTTTGGTTTAAGTTTGACTTTGGTTTCTGTTGGTTGACTTTTGGAGTTGACTTTGCAGTTGACTAAGTTTTAGTTATAAAGTTATTATTATGTTTTCCGCTGCAAAATTCTGAATAAGCCGACACATTTTCACACGGGCGATAATACTTTGATAATTCTCTATGTTTTATAGTAAAAAGGTATTTTAGAAAAGAGAGAATCGTCGGGGTGTTACAAAAACATCGTGGACTCAGCTTAAGTCATTTAGCAAATCCAACTTATATGCCACTTTCCCGATCTTTTTTAACACCTCATATGGCCCGATATACTTTAGGCTCAACTTTCCCTTCTTCCCAAAACGCATCACCCCTTTCATTGCAGAGATCTTCAACAACACCTCTTCCCCAACCTGAAACTCTTCATCCCTTATCTTCAAATCAGCATAACTATTCTGTCGATCTTAAGCTGCCTTGATCTTTTCCTGAATTATTTTCACTTGTTTAACCGTCTCTTCTAGGAACTCAGGTCCAAGAACCACGGTCTCACTAATATCATTCCATCAGATTAGACTTCGACACTTCCTACCATACAAAGTTTCAAACGGAGCCATTCCAATACTTGCATGATGGCTGTTATTGTAGGAAAATTCTATCAAATCCAAGAAATCTTCCCACGAACCCTGGTACTCCATGACACAAGATCGCAACATATCCTCTAAAGTCTGAATCGTTCGTTCTGTTTGTCCATCTGTAGCCGGATGAAAAGTTGTACTCATTAACAGATTAGTGCCTAAAGCCTTCTGTAAACTCTGCCAAAAGATGGATAAGAACCGCGAATCACGATCCAAAACAATGTCCTTAGGCACACCATGATATTATACCACCCACTTGACATATGCTTTAGCCAATTGATCCATCGACCAAGTGTTCTTCATAGGTATGAAAGTCGCGAATTTAGTTAAACGATCTACCACTATCTAAATCGTATCATTTCCAGCCTTAGTCCTTGGTAAGGCAGACACGAAATCCATTGATATGGAATCCCATTTTCAACTCGGAATATCCAACGGCTGAACCTTTCCTTGTGGCCTCTTGTGCTCAATCTTAACCTTTTGGCATGTGAGACACTTAGCCACGAACTCTGCTACCTCTCACTTCATGTTTGGCCACCAAAACGTCTGCTTCATGTCCTTATACAACTTATCACCACCTAGGTGTACCGAATAAGGTGAGCTATGAGCTTCTTCCATTAATTTCCGCTTCAACTCTTCTCTATTACTTGGTATGCACCACCTCCCCTTGAACTGGATACTTCCATCATCAACTATCTGGAAATCCAATACCTGACCCTCTTGGATCTTTTCTCGAATTTTTTCTAACTTTTTATCCTTTGATTGACCCTCCCTAATCTCATCATAGATCGAAGGTTGAACCGACAAAGTACTCAACAATTATTCAACACCTCCTTCTTCCATTACCTCCAATGACAGTTTCTGAAACTCTACACATAATTGACTCGACAACACCATCGCATTAACTGAATGACTCGACTTTCGACTCAATGCATCAGCAACAACATTAGCTTTCCCCTCATGATACTGGATCTCCGAATCATAATCCTTGATAAACTCCAACCACCGCCTCTGCCTCATGTTCAACTCCTTCTGAGTGAAAATATACTTCAAGCTCTTATGATCCATGTACAACTTACACGTTGCCCAATACAAGTAGTGCCGCCATATCTTCAAAGCAAACACTATTGCAGCTAATTCAAGATCATGGGTTGGATAATTCACTTCAAAGCAAACACTATTGCAGCTAATTCTAGAAGCATGAGCGGTGACCATCCTGTTCTGCATCAATACACACCCTAAACCCAAATTTTAAAGCATCAATATAAACCTCATACTGCTGACTCTCATCAGGTAGAGCAAAAACAGGTGTTGTAGTCAATCTTTCTTTTAACGCTGAAAAACTTCCTCACACTCTAAAGTCTAGACAAACTTACATTCCTTCTTCATCTATAGATCTTACATTGCGATTAATAAGAACCATCCTCAAATTTTTTTAGATTGGCATGTACTTGTTGAACATGAAATACCATTATGTAATTTCCTGGTCAAGATTCCCATCTAGTTATATACCTTTTGCTTAACTGAATTATATGTAGTATATATAAATCATTTACTTGCATCTATTTTCGTCCCAAATATTTGTTGCATTTAATTTGGAGCGGAGGAATTACTCGTAAAGAAATTAGAATTATCTAAAAATACCACGCAAAAATATTAAATTTAAAAACTTGATTATTATACATAACAACCTAAAAATAATATCCACAACCGATGACCGCTTTTTTTATTTATTACGTACTCGGCTCAATGTATCTCTTACAAAATTATATTCTGATTTCAACTTGTGCATTCAATTGTCACTTTTTTCTTTTGAGGGGAAACAAATAGAAGCATTCCATTGTCACTTACTATCTTTTCACCAGAATAAATTTAAATTCAGTTCTTACAAAAATTATAAATACTTAGGCGTTTAAGATATGATTTAAACAACGCCTATTCTTTTGATCCTTAATCACATGTACCTAACTATGATCCCCATAAAACTACATGTACATTATATTTATTCCAACCATGCAGAACATGATTATTAATTTATTAGGTTCCTTTGATCCATCACCACCGAAAATAGCCTAATATTATTATTACATTATAATCTATAATATCTAACCTTGTCCTTTTCTATGGTTAGAAGACAAAATTGTTGTAAAGGCCCAAATTTATGTTAGGAGCATAATTTCAGCATAATTTCACATTAAGTTATTATCATAAGTGTTATATGCAATTAAATTTTTTTTGGTAAATATAGTGGCATTTAAATTATAAAGACTCAACTATCCTTTTCAATCTTCTATCTAATTACACCCTTAACTCAATTATGTTTCGTAAAAATGAAATTGCAAAACTTATTTTAATAACTTAATATTAGTAATACTAATTGGCATATACTTAGCACTTACCATCACATGAATTGGAATTTTTAACCTATACTACTTAATATTGATAAAATAAAACTTTTCCGTTCAATTTGCACAAATCCAAAAGCAAGCTACTTAGCTATGTAAGATGATAAATTTGTATATATGTACTAACACTTGTGATTTCATATACAACATCTCCCTTTGTACATTCTATAAAAAAATGTATACATCTAAATGAGTAAGATACACTTGCGAATTACTCCTATTATACATTTGCGAATTGCGATTTGAGTACGATTGCTTACCCATCACTCCTATTACCCCATTAGCCAAATAATTATAGGAGTAATAGATTTGAGCATACAATCACTATACCCACATTTTTTTTATTACTCCTATATATAGACTTGGAATTTTCCTCTGTACACTTGTGAATTGCGATTTGTACACTTAGGCCCGAGCAATAGATTTGAGTACGATGCTCTGATCTAATTCTAAGTGTTAACATTATCATTGGGCGATTGAAGTTCAACAACCATACTCTATCCCTCTCATACTCTGCTAAATAATTATCACTCTCCTATCTCATCACCCCAACCTTTATCTTTGATTTCTCCAATCAGATGCAATCAAAGATGGCACTTCTCTCTGTTTTCCTTGGTCTGTGCTGCTGTTAAGGCGCCACCGCTACTGCTGATCCCTTGGGTCTCTCCTCTGCATGTGTTGTGTTGCGCCGTCGTGAGCTAACATTGTGTCGCCGACGACGGTTAGCTGTCCATTCTTCTTCTTCCTCTTCTATTTGTATTTCAGAAGTTGACTCCATGTAAGTCTGCTTTGTTACCTCGATTAAATTTTTGTTTTGTTACCTCAATTTAATAAAAACTCTAACTTTATTAGTAATTTCGTCGAAAATTATCCCTAAATTTCCAGTCTTATTCTGGCAATGCAAGTCTGCCTCTCGACAATCTGCCTCTTCAAAGAGGACTCTTTTGGAATTTGATCTCTTTCTTCGTGAATTTGTAAATGTATTAGCAAAGCTTAAAGAATCCAAAGGGAAAACGTGAAAGATTGGGGTGATGGTGAGCTATTTATACTACAAAACTGTAGATTGGTATTTGCTTAAATTAGGTAATAATTGAAGACCATGTTTTTAATTTGATTTGTTTTTCTTAAATATTATATGCTTGATTGATGTAATTGATTCAATGATTTAGAAATAACATAACCGGTTTTGTGAATAATTTTTTTCCTTTAAGATTACATGCTTGATTGAAGTAATAATTGATTTATTTTGAAATTTCTAACTTAACCGGTTAATATTGATTTGTTTGCTAAGTTGTTAGAGTACATGACCTCAACCAATCCTAAACACAACTCATTAGCGGTTTAAGATAACCTAACAAAGCTAGAAGATAATAATTACAAAAATATATATGTATTGTTTCACGATTATTAAATAGAAAAGCATACTTTTTTTTCCAATACCCTTCCTAAACTACAATATTTTAATTGTAACGGTATTAATTTGCACTTATGATTATATACTTTTTTCAACACCCTTTCTAAAGTAAAATAACTAAATACCTTCAAAAAAAGAGAATCGACGTTAGCTAGTGGTTGTGACTTGTGAGACTCTCCTTCCACACATGTGGCAGGGATGATTTTCACCCTTGCAAGAAGGATTCCCTAAACTCCCCTGTCTTAAAGGGAATTCTCCTTACCAAAAAAAAAAAAACCTTCAAAAAAATTACAATAGCTAGATACATTTCTAGCTGTCTTAGCTTTGTATTATAATAAAGCACTTCTTCCGAGTATGTATTACAATAGTTTGAAATTTTACCGATTATGTACATGTTACAATTGCAACTTAGAAATAGAGAGCACTGTAGCTAAATACATCTAAGTTGAAATCAAGTTTTTTAAGCATCAGTAAAACACTTTCTTTCTCTATCTATTCCTTATTTTTGCCTTTCAATATTCATTAAATAAAAAAATTAATTATATGTAGAAAGAGTTGGAGCATGATTTCTTATGACCAACTGGACACTTAAATGTTATGCGTGTATGTCGGTCTTCATAATATAAATATTTTAGTTATCTATCTATGGCTATATTTTCTAACTCAAACAAAGTATCCAACTATATCATAACTCATGAAAAATAATTCTAGGTTTTATAATTTGTTTGGTTAATTGTACTTCCTCCGTTCCATAATAAGTGAAACATAGGTATTGGGCACAAGATTTAATAAACATCACTTTCAAAGCCAAAAAGTCATAAAATACCCTTTTCATTATCAAAAGGAGGAGAGAGAAAAGCAAACCACACAAGTTTGTGATGGGTACTCTTGTCATTTTGTCACTTTCTTTTTTCCATTTAAGGTATGTTTCACTTATTATGAAACGGAGGAAGTATAGATTATTGAGTTATTTCTTGTGCTTAATAATATTCTGAGTGAAACTTATAGTACAAATATTATAAGGTACTCTCTCTATATCTTTTGATGGTTGATAAAATGTTAGAGAAAAACATTATTTACTGCAAATGGGTTATTAGCAGTTGTGCTTTGTGATGTTGACCAAGAAGAGCATAGGTCAATTCATTGTCTTCCTTATAATTCATGGATATTCTAATTTCTTAGGAACTTTGCTTTAGATAAGTCGCATCGTTTGCATAAAATGATCATAGGAAGTTGTACTTCCCACCAAATGGAGAGAGTTGCTTACCTAGCCGCATAGGTAAGTAGAACTTCCCATGAAAATTCCAACTTCTTATGCTCAATTAAATAATATTCCCAATTCCTAAAAAGTGAAACATCAGAATTGCAAAATAAAGAGAAGTTTTACTTCTCAAATACAACCAAACAACCCTTAGAATATCCCTAATCTTCTATGTCTTTATACTATGAATATTTTTTATAAGCAAATCACAAAAATCCTTTATAACTTATCAGAATTTTTCCATGAATAATGTCAAATGGAATATTCATTCCTCTTATGCGCTGAACTTGAAATTAATTCCATGGATACATGATGTCTTGTTTATTGCTTTACTTTTTGATCGCTTTTAGTTGGTATTATAGTTGTTTTTGAGTTAGTTTAGGCTAGTTTGTTAGCTATTTCCTTAATTTGTGCAATTTTCCTCCTCGTACGCACTTTCTTTGGGCGCTTTGTTTCATTTCAGGACTTAGGAGCATGCTTGGAGGACACTTACACAACCCTGGATATTAAGATCGAAGAGGAAGGTCAAGGAAGCATAACCGAGTTCATGGTGACAAATATAAAAAGTTTTGGAAGGGTTTGCGCACAAGGGTCAACTTCAAATGGCCATAACTTTCAGCAAACAAAACATTTTTGAGCGATGCTAGTTGGAGATAAAAGTTTGGCTCAATAGCTTTCCAACAAGTGCTCACAAGGTCAATTTGGATGAAAAACGAGTGAGATATGACCCTTTGAAAATGAACTAACTAAACTGAAAAATGACCTGAGCGCTCGGGTCAATCTGCGGAAAACTGAAATTTCATTCCTGTTGGTCCGACCCGCCCGGGTCACTCCACCCACCCTGGTTGGGTTTTTCCGGAAAACTTTCTTCTCTTTATTCTCTTGTGCACGAGGGTTTTCTTGTAATTTTACTTAGTTTATTTTAGGACTATATAAGAGAAAATCGTCTTATTTTAGGTTAAGCTAATTTACATTATATTTTAATAAAAGGAGATTTGAAATTCTTAGAACCCTAGGAGAGAGAAAATCTCATCTTCTAGAGAGAGAAGTGAGAGAAACTTGTTGAAAGCTTGGAATTTGGAGAATCTAAGAAGGAAACTTGAAGATTTGGAGACTCCTTGCAACTTTAATGAGAATTTCTTACTCTCTCTCATATTTTGTTGCTTTATTTTCTTATTTTCATGTCATTCTCACTCTATTTACTTGTTCATTCTAGATTAGTGTTTTAGTTCATGTTAATAGTTGTTAATGTCTTTTAGTTTATAATTTATTATGATTTGTGAGTAGCTATTTCTTTGGGAAGGTTTTGAAGCCATTAATGAGTTCATGAACCTCTAAATCCAACATTGGGTTTCTACTTGGGATAATTTTGGTTAATTGATTTGGCATTTTCATGAATGTTTGTGTGATTGGCCATCATATGAGCATAATTTAGGTACCCTTAGTGAAGGATCGAGAGATGAAGTTAAGGGGTTGCCTCAAATCGATTATTAGGCTTGAAGGACCATGAGAATAGGGACTACCTAGCCTAGGGAACTTAGTTTGCTTGTTTAAGTTCATCATGTTTATGGATATGCTTGGTTGAATGCCTTAGCCATGAGAATAGGTCTTCGGTAAGAGACTAGGCCAATCTAGCTAGCTCGAGAGAGTGGTTAGAGTACCAATGAATGAACAATTCCCCTCAATTGATCCCCATTGTTGATTCCCATTGTGATTGCTTGGTTTGTGAATGAGTTGATTGGTGGATACCCCTTCCCAAAGTCATTTTTCTTATTGTCTTTTCATCTTTAAAACTTCAAAAAATAGACTTTGTTTAGCTTATCATAAATGGATACTTATTGGTGCTTCCCTTAGTCCTTGTGGATTCGACCCTTTACTTGCCCTATATTGGGTAGTTTAGGTATCTTTGACGTGTTTACAACGAGCGCGTCAAATTTTGGCGCCATTGCCTGGAACTTCGGCTTGCATTGATTTGTGTTGATTAGATAAGTCTAGGCTATTTGTGAATATTCTTTTTTTTTCTTTCGTTTTTTTTAAAAGAAAAATTCTTAAAAAAAATGGCAATTCAAGTACTTCTTTTTCTCAATATGACAATGAATCCTTTTGGGCATACTTTGATAGAGTTGGGGAATTTATAAAGTTTCATGGCTATGATATTGGAGAAGCTTGTGATATTACTTATTGGGGTCTAAATGAACATACTAGAGGAGTTGTTGAAAATATGTTTAACGGTGACTTTCAAACGACATCTTCGGATGAAGCTTGGAATTTTTTTATGTGGTTAGCTAGGGACACTTATGATTCCAACTTTTATGCTAATTGTGATGATTCCTCTAATATTGGCATGAATTTCTTTGATGAGTCAAATGTTCCCACTAGTGAGCCTATTATGCATGATCATATTCCTTCATATGTTTGTTGTAATGAGGTAGACTCCAATGTTGATGATATTCATGCTACTTCTCGATTTTCATCAAATTTGTGCATGAATTTCAATGATGTGTCATATGTCCCCAAGATTGATTCTCATATGCTTGATTGTAATTCCTCCAAAATTGATTTTCAAGGTTCCTTGCATTTCGAATCATCGAAATCTGAATTGGAGCTTACTCTTGAGCGATATCTTAATGGGGTAAATTCTTGTGCCAATTATGATCCTCTCCCTAAATTTGACCCTAAACCCATTGAGGATCTCTTTTTACAATTGAAAAGTGGTTTGAATTTGCTTAGGGAAAATCGGCGTTGCAAAAATGAGATTCTCAAGTTTGATTATGTTGAATCGAGGGATGTTGAAAATGAAAATCAATTGGGAAAGAGTAGCCTAGATCTTGATGATGGTTTTTGGAGTAGTGATGATGAGGGGTATGCTTTTGAAGAGAAAATTCCCATTATTGAGGATGTTATTGAAAGTGAGGATGTTTGTGAATCTTTGCATTCACACTAGTGGAAAAAAACGCAAGGGCTGCAGTGCAAGGGCTGCGGTTAATGCAAAAACCGCAACCCTTAAATTAAGGGCTGCGGTTTTTAGGTTAACCGCAGCCCTAATTGATAAAAGGGCTGCGGTTAATTCAAAAACCGCAGCCCTTAAATTAAGGGCTGCGGTTTTTGGGCTAACCGCAGCCCTTCAACAACCCAAAAGTGAAATAAAACCCCACCCATTCCCAAATTCCCCCGCGTTACTCCCTTGAGCACCGCTGAACCCTATTTCTCTCTTCTCCTAATTCCCCTTAACCCATCCCCCCTCTTCTCACCGCATCATCTCTCTCCTCTCACACTTCTTCGCCGGCGAGAGTTCACAGCGTTTGGTGGTTCGCCGGCGAGGGTTCACGACGTTTGGTGGTTCGCTGGCGGTCAATTTAGAGCCGTCAGATTACGCCCCCCTACGAAGCGCGAGACACAGAAAAATCATCATTCTCCCTCTCGTAAGTCTCGTTACAAGTACATTACCAACCTCCGCAAAACCCTTCTCTCTTCTCTCTCGCGCGCACACATAGTCCTTCTTCAAAGCGCGTAGCAGCCACCAAGCCATGGCTGCTCCAGAAGCTCCCGAAGCTCCCGTGTGCTATGTCGGAGTCCGTCGCAGTTCTGCCGCCTTTCGCCTCATGAAGCAGATGGTAATCTCTCTCTGTCTCTTCTGTTTAAGTTCCAATAATGTCGGAGCTTCAACTTCTAGGGTTTTCGTATGATCGAAATCGTTTTAATTTTTTGTTTTTGTTTTGGTTTATGGTGGAATTTAGGGTTGGGAAGAAGGTGAAGGAATTGGGAAAAACAAGCAAGGAATTAAAGGTTACATCAGAGTTGAAAACAAGCAGGATACTATTGGTTATTTCTCTTCCTCTTTTTTTTATATTTTAATTTTTTTTAATGTTTATTTAGTTTATGAAATTATGTGAACTGTAAATTAGGTATTGGACTGGAGAAGACTAATCAATGGGCATTTGATACCACTCAATTTGACAACATACTCAAAAAATTCGCCGGCGAGGGGTCTTCTTCATTCTCTCTCTTCGTGAATCTTCACCAACAACCACACAAAACCAAACCAGCGGTGGTGGAGGTGTAAATTAGGTATTGGACTGGAGGTGTGCACCCAAATCAATTTGAGGCATTCTTATCAAGGTTTAAGCTCCCTAATCTCTCTCTTTTCATTCTGAATTTGTATGGGTACTTGCTCCTCAAACCCATTTCTGAATCTTTGGTATAATAGCAAAATCAGTTTGTTGAGTTAAGTTAAATTATAAAATCCGATCACTTTCTATATAGTTAAGTTAAATTATAAAATCAGCTTGTTGAGTTGTTCTAAGTAACTAAATTGTTTTTGAACTTGGTCTTGTTTTGAAAACCCTTGGTGTGCCTACTGCTTGGTGTGCTTCATATCTGAATGAGCACTTGCTGCTTTACTGGTTGATGGAACCAAGCTGACATAAATTTGAGGTTATGTATGAGAAATAATCCGTAACTTATCAAATATATACAATTCAAAAGTTCCACAACCTATGCACTAATGGTTAATCATTGATTTTTGATGAAAATTGATCGATTCTCTGAACATGAGATGAGATGTGATTGATTTATAAGCTGTGTGGAAATGGTTAATCAATGTAGTAATTGGAATGTGATTTCTAGATTCAGTTCGTGGTTCATATTAATAGACAAGGGAAAGTGAGATTGACAAAATGGTATTCATCTACTCCCCCCCTCCCTGCTGCACTCCCCACGACCGGCCCCCTGCAGCCCTCCCCCCTGCTGCACTCCCCCTGCCGCACTCCCCCGCACTCCCCCCTCTGCACTCCCCCACCGTGCCCCCCTGCCGCACTCCCCCGACTAGCCCCCGCAGCCCTCCCCCTGCCTGCACTCCCCGCCTTGCACTCCCCCCACTGCCGCCCCCGCTGCACTCCCCCGACCAGCCCCTGCAGCCCTCCGCCCTGCTGCACTCCCCCCCGCACTCCCCCCTCACTTGCTTCCCCCTGCTGCACTCCCCCATGCCGCACCCCCCTGCACTCCCCACCGCTGCACTCCCCCCTCACCTGCTTCCCCCCTTGCCCTCCCCCACGACCCGGCCCCGCATCCCTCCCCCTGCTGCACTCCCCCCTGCACTCCCCCTGCTGTACTCCCCCTCACCGCTCTGCCCCCGCTTTGCACTCCCCCGACCCGCCCCTGCCTCCCCCCCCCCCTGCACTCCCCCTGCTGCACTCCATATTTTTTTTTCTTGTTTAAATTTATGTGCTTGAACATTATAGTATTGTCGACTTTATATGGTCTTTGATTTAGTGATGTTGATTTATTGAGGAAGTTATATGAATTTGAGTTGTTTAATGAATCAAATAATTGATTTGGTGGGAGGGAAGTTGATTATATGTGTGGATGTTGATGATTTTTTGATGGACATCTTCTTTGGTACAAGAATGGTAACATTGAATGTGATGTAATTGTGATATGCGAAGTATATGCGTAAGAGGTAGTTGTTGTTGCTTTTGTAGTCTCTCATTGTTATAGTATATGTGGGTTCTGTTTGTTCTAGGCGATAGCATGCCTCTTAATCGCCTTAAATGTTGCTATGTTTCCAATTGAAACATCAGGTGCACCCGATCAATGTTCCAGATTTCTCATTGGAAAGCCCATTGACAGTGAAGAGGATTATGGGCTTCTGATTTTTCAAACCGATATTAATTGGTCGTTGTTTATCTATTCTCCGCGATTATCTTGATCTCTTTCTTAGTTCATTCATTTCAATTAAATTTTTGTTCTTATTAGTAGCAGATATGCCATAATATGAGGAGTTACATTCCATACAAATTGTGCAGTGTGCTATTTCAAACAGGTATGTTAATGTTGCTTCGTAGTTCTTACTGCTCTTAGTGTTAGTGATGGATGCAAGCTAGTGTGAGACATTTATGATGGACTGCTTGTTCGAGCTATGATGTGTCTTGTCCAATTTATCTCAACATGCATTGCAGAAATTGTTATTGTTTTAGGAAAACAATAAAGGCGCTAGTGTATCTTCTAAAGTTTTACCTTTTCCCCCGTATCATCAATTGCTCGCCTCACTTATACAGAGTATTTTGGAATGGTACTCTTATTTATTTACGTAGCCTTTGACAGTCAATCTTGACAAGTTTAGACTTCAGTGTTTTAGTGGTTCCACAATTTACTTATGTGTGATATTGGTGTGATGTGATGCAGCAATTCGAGAAGAGCAGACAAGGAGTCGAGGACAACAGTTGCGGTTGGAAAGATTTGAAAGGAAAACACAAGTCCACACCTCTCTCCCCTCCTCTCCCTTCCCCTTCTCTCTCATTATCCTTCTTATCCTCCACTTTTGCTAACTAAGCACACTGTAAATACTAGAGCTTTGCTGCCAACCTCCCCCATTTCCGAAAAGTAGAAAGAAAGGAAAAAGGATAGGAAGGAAATCAGTAATAGATGAATGCTTAGCTGGGTTTTGGACTTAGTTGGCTTATGTTAAGAATCCTGTTTATATTTTCCATGTCACTTTTTCTTTGGGAACTCTTGCCCTTGCAATAAATCTAGGAATTTTTTATCTTTATTGTTTGCTTGCCAGCTAGATGAATTCTGAAAATTTGTGTACGAAACATAATTTGTAATGAAAAATAATACTTATATATATATATATATAACTGTTTGGGAACATTTAGGACAAAAAAAATGCAAAAAAAAAAAAAAAAAAAAAATTTTATTTTTTTTTTGGGTCACAAGGGCTGTGGTTCGGGCAAAAACCGCAGCCCTTGGTGGGTTAAGGGCTGCGGTTAAGGGCCAAAACCGCAGCCCTTAACCCACCAAGGGCTGCGGTTTAGGCCCTTAACCGCAGCCCTTAACCCACCAAGGGCTGCGGTTTTTGCCCTGACCGCAGCCCTTAACGCGCTAAGGGCTGCGGATAAAAACCGTAGCCCTTCCTAAATGCCAAGGGCTGCTAGTCCAATGGCTGCGGTCGAAAAACGCAGCCCTTGGGCCCTTTTTGACCGCAGCCCTTGGGCTTTTTTCCTCTAGTGTCACTTTTTGAGTATGATGTCCCTAACTCTAGTGGGTTTAGCCTTACTCCGTCTCCTTCCATCTTAGAGCACTCATCCTCTCCTACCCATTCTATCTTGAGTGAAGATCTTAGTCAATTTGAAAGTGAGATACCTCATTTGGTGGTCGGTGATGATTTTGAAGTTTTGAAGGATAATGAAGATGTGCTTGAGGAGAACTCATTAATGGAAGAAGTCTTCCCTCTTAAGTCTTGTGTTGTGAGTGAAGTGGTTAGTGAAACCCTTATTTCTATTCCTTCCCCTCATATTCCATTTACAAGAAGTAGTTATAGTACTAATGGATGAACAATTCCCCTCAATTGATCCCCATTGTTGATTCCCATTGTGATTGCTTGGTTTGTGAATGAGTTGATTGGTGGATACCCCTTCCCAAAGTCATTTTTCTTATTGTCTTTTCATCTTTAAATCTTCAAAAACATAGACTTTGTTTAGCTTATCATAAATGGATACTTATTGGTGCTTCCCTTAGTCCTTGTGGATTCGACCCTTTACTTGCCCAATGTTGGGTAGTTTAGGTATCTTTGATGTGTTTACAACGAGCGCATCAATACCGTCCACGTAGGACAGCATGCCAAAGTTTTGGTTTTTTTAATAAAACCGCTACTCCAAGTAGCGGTTAATAGCAATAATGTTTCATCGAAGTTGACCGCTACTTCAAATAGCGGTTATATTGTGTCCCAAAGACAAGCTATAAGGCACGCATATAAACCGCTACTCAGAGTAGCGATTCATTACAGAACAAGACCAACGCAAGACAGAAGGGGGAATGCACGCCACGTGGGAGCTGTGCGCTTCGTGCACCAGGCTTGCGCGGCGCGCAGCAAGCCTGCGATGGGCGCATGCCTGTTGCGCGCCACGTAAACCTGGTGCGCGGAGCGCACAACTCCCACGTGGCGCGCATTCCTTCTTTTGTCTTACGTTGGAATTTACAGTATAAACCGCTACTCTGAGTAGCGGTTTTACCTCGTAAACCGCTACTGCCAGTAGCGACTTAACTTAAAGTTAACCGCTACTCTGAGTAGCGGTTAGCATTGCCGAAATTTTTTTAAAAAAATATTTTTCTCGCGTGCTGTCCTACGTGGACGGTACCCATGGAATTACTTTGAACTTTGGCGCCTATGAGGAATTCATACTCTTTTTAATATTATATATGGAAAAAATTCTAACTTATCATCAGCTTCATGGAGCTGAGTTGCAATTAATATATGTACATTCATTTATTAAAGTATCAGAAGATTTGTCATCTTGATTATTGGAGTCAATCACGCAATTGGTATAACAAACACATATAATAGGAAAAATTTAAAAGATGCTCTAGCATATAAAAAAATACGCCATTTGGCAAATAACTATTTTTCCTAAAATATTACAATTTTTAGAATCAATATGCCTAAGTGCCACGTGGACACCCTATTAAAGAGTTTTGATTTTTAAGTGCTCTAGATTTGCTTGATAAATGTGAGCATGTCACGTAAGATTTATGATTTTGCTTTAGATAATTATATAGATATAGATTGACTGCTTGTATGAAGTGTATATCAACATGTCATTATATCCAATGATTATTAAAGAAAAAAAACAATAACAAAACTTATATAAAATATATATCTCGAAATTGAGAACCTATGCATACTTCAACTATAACAAAGATGATTATCTCTCTCTTCCTCACCAAACCAACGAATTTATCTAAGTTATTATACACAATGAACTATAACTAAATCGTATAAAACTTTTCCATTCTCTCTCATGTTTCAACATTTTCTCACTTAACTCACTCCTCAAACTTATCGAATGTTCATTTTCTCATTCATCTCTCTCCTAACGAAAGCTATTCATAATTTTCAAATGCTAAAATTCAAGAAAGATGAAAGAAATTAACACAATATCAACATGCATGTATTTGAAGCAGTTAGTTTGCAGCAAATGAAGTGGAAGTGGGTCGAATTTGGGCAAAAATTTCAGTTTCTTCAACATGCATGGAGTTCCCAAAAAAAGAAAAAAATTGATTTTGTACTATACAACTCATTGCACGTAAGCTAGTACCGATTTCTTACTAATCTAATATGGCAAGTTTGTAATTTGAATATTTTGATTTCAAAATTTAATTATACTTCCTAATATATTTTCATATTTTGGATGTATATTACTTACATTATATACGTTGCATGCACTGATTATAACAATAAAAAATGATTTGTTATAACTAATTACGTTTAACCATTGCATGATCACTTCGATTTATTCCTAGTCTAATACGGTAAGTTCTTAATTTGAATATTTTGATTCCAAATTTAATTGTACATCCTAATATTTATTGGGAAGTAATTATTTCCATTAGTTACATTATATATGTTGCATGCACTGATTATAACCAATATAATTTTTTTTTGTAACTAATTATGTTTAATCACGAAAAAAGAAAAATATAATGAGATCTGAAATTAATTGAAAAGCTAAACCCCATATTTTCTCTCTCGTCTTCTCTTGAATTGTCCGACCACTACTTTTGCTTCCGGTCAACATTGACGGCGTTGGGCGTTGTTTTGCTGCCTCCATTGCTGATGCTTCTTCCTTCTCGTTACTACCCTCATTTTTTCTCACCTTTGGGATGGGATGCTGTATTTGGTTGATACTACAACAATTTGAACAGATTCACAATTTTTTTTTTTCCGAATTATTTAGGCGTATATGGAGTAGTATTTTTCAGTAATTCAGTCATTTATATAGCAGTGAGAGTGTTGAATGAATCTTCATGATTTGGAAAAAAATAAAATGAACAGATTTCCAGCGTGATTTTAGGTGTTGATTTATTGCCTTCCTAATTTAATGGAAGAAAAATCCGGCCAACATTCTTAACCAAGCCACAAATAAGCGTTGATTTAGAGAGTGAGGGATAGCTCAGTTGGTTAGAGCTTCCCTCCCGGTTTCAGGTGATCCTGGGATCGATTCTCATCCCCGCCCTTGTGGCTCATTCGCACAAAAAAAAAAAAAAAAAAAAAAAAAAAAAACAAATAAGCGTTATTCTTATTTTTTTTTTTGAAATTAAAATTAATTCATTGATTTAAAGTCATACGACATCTACAATAGAAGTCAAAACTAAACAAATACATATCAAAATAAAATAAATACAATTCTAATATGGCAAAACCACGATCGTTGAGTAGATCTAACGCTTCTGAAAACCCTCGTCTTTCACATCGCTGTCTGATGCAGCCTTCTACAAGGGGGTCTATCGATCTTTTGTAGTTTTGAAGTAGAACTGGATTCAATCCAAGTGATTGTAAACGAAGTACTGACATCTGTTGCAACCCCGCACAAATTTCGATCAACAAATCAACCTCTTGAATTACACAAAAAACCAAAAACAAAGTCTCCAAACTCTCACATGGAGAGAGATAAAAACCCAATATATGGGTAGATATAACCCAATGTATGGGTAGAAAAACTCTCCATTAGAGAGAGACTGAAATTTATTAGAAACATTAACATAAAAAACTAGTAACAAAAGGAGAAAAGGGGCTTACCACTGCCCAAAAGGGTGGCGGTAGCCCCTAGGTTGAAAATTAGGGTTTGGTGAGAGAGGAGAGAGAAGAGAGAAAAAAAGGAGAGGAGGCTGCGTTTTTTTGTTTGTCAAGCGTTATTCTTATTTGTATTCTTGATATGGCAAAATTTGGAATATCCAATAAATCAAAAAGGCAATGATTTATTTCGGCCTTGTTTATATAGATATCATGATTTTAATTGCCTAATTTATATCATAATTCACGCCAATTAGAATGAATATTGCCGATTTTGTCCTAAACTCTACCAATCTTTTAAAATCAAAATGTATAAGTGCCACGTGGACACCGTATTAAAGGGTTTTGATTTTTAAGTGCTCTAGATTTGCTTGATGTATGTGAGGATGCCACATATGATTTATCATTTTGCTTTAGATAATAACTAGTTTTTTTTGCCCGGGCAATGCCTCGGGTCAGTTATAATAAACTAATATGTTATTATATTTAAATTTTATAATTTATTTTGCTACTTTTAGTATTTTTTTATCCATTAAGAAATTGAAAAATTCACGTCACAACGTGATAAGTAAAGAAAAATTGAAAGGTTTGAGTTTGAAAACAATACCTTAAAAGGAATTGTGAGAATATGACATCAATATTCTCTTGTAAATTACGTAATAAGAGTGTTAGAGATGTATATACTTGTTCAAGTCTTTTTAGTTAAGTATACTTATTACAAGACTTTATCATATTTTATTTGAAACATTAGACAACAAATTCATAGTGTATTGATGGTTAAACTTTTTTCATTTGAAAGGTCGCGTGTTCGATACCTTGCACTTACACATTTCTTTTTTAAAATGAGGAAAGACACATGGACATAAAGACTTTGCGTTAGAAAGTTGAGGAGAGTCTTGCGTGGCGCATGCGAACTTCTTTTCGCACGCCTTTTAATATATTTGTATAGATATAGATGATGATACCAACTTTCACAAGTCTCAGCATGAATTGTCTTTCACCATATAGACCGGCAATGGTAAGAAAAAGTCTAGTTTGCTTCCATAATTCACTCTCGAGCACTTGCATTTTGTTAAAGTTTGTCTACTAGTTCAAAGTTTTAGCTAGTAAAGTCTACAAGGGTGATTACCTGATAATTGGATGCGATTTACAACACTATATTCTATGTCCCTGAAAAACCAAAAAGAGTTTATATCCTAGTTCTATTTCACAATATAGGTCTTCTGTCATAATCCTAAAGAAACTCACTGAGGTATATGTTTCTGACATTGGTCTCAACAGAAGGAGTTTTCGAGATATGACAACAAAATTTTCGAGCCAACGATGCCAGATCTGAAGGTCCCAAACTTCCAATAGCCAGAGTGCCAAAATTTTCACCAAAAGCATATATACCTAAAAGAAAAATATTTAGAATAAAAAACACAAAATCTCATAATAAATTTTGAAAAGTTCTGGCTAAGTTGGGTGATTGACCTCGAAACCATGAGGGGTCCGATTATATCATCATGGCATTCAGGCAAACCTTAATACTAACACCGCCATCAAAGCACCAGCTCGGAAGAGAATGTCCTTCATACTCTTGTTCACTCTCATCATCATCTCCTCTTCTTCAAATTCTAATTTCATAGAATTCTTGCCGATGTATATGATTGTGTCCCTCAACTTATTCACTGCCCAAGAAAGCCAAAACAGGCCAACTCCAAACCCAGAGGTAAGGAGGTTGGATGTGCACAAAGGTATGCTTCCACAAGCAACTTTCCAAATCACAGAGAAAATAACAGCTAGTCCAGTCCCTGTAATGCTGGCAGAGAACTGAGTCAATAGTAGAGGTAGTGCAGGACCAGCTTTCTTTAGTGAATTCGTCACTAACTTCCCATTTCGCTTCTTGTCCATCATAAGAGATAGAAGCATCTCACAAGCCTGTATAGAGTTGTTCTTATAAAGATCCCTGTCCCCCACGGCTCTCTTGCTTTTCCTCTTTGAAGATGGCTTCTGTTTTACTTTCTTACATCTGTAACCGAAAGCAAGTCAGAAAGCATCGAGATTAAATTATTTTGACTCAAGGTATTTTTTTTTTGTTTAATCCACTTAGCTTCATTCTCCACTGGAAGACAAATTAATCAATTATGATAGAGTATAAAACTATTCCTGGGGCCTCAACCATCAGCTTAAGCTTTTGGTTGAATTGGTCCTTTTGACATGGTACCAGAGCCAATGTGACATAAAGGTCACGGGTTCAAATCTCATCCACCCTCCTTTCTAAGTGGAATATTTAGCGTCAAGTATGAGGGAGGCTTGTGCTGCATCCACACTTCAAGCCCAATGGGCTCTTGTGTGAGGGGGCGTGATATTTAGCGTCAGGTATGAGGGATGCCTGTGCTGCATCCACACTTCAAGCCCAATGGGCTCTTGCGTGAGGGGGCGTGATAGAGTATAAAACTATTCCTGGGGCCTCAACCATCAGCTTAAGCTTTTGGTTGAATTGGTCCTTTGACAAATTAAAAAATCTATATTCACGCTTATAAAAGCAAGACAGTTCAATGACTTTTTATCATGATTAAAATGCACGAATAGTCGTAAAAAGAAAATTTTAGTCAATTCTATCATAATCCAAAGTGAGTATGCTCTACCCGATACATGGCGAAGGCAGTACTTCCACAAGCAGCCACATGCAAAGCAAGTGGAAAATTATGAGGACATTGCACTTATTATGAAGTAGGGAACTGTGAGACATTGCAACTAGGAGCACTAAACAAAAAGAGGACACCAAAATTACTATTTCTAGTTGTTGTCTAATTTTACAACACTTGTTTAACTATTCTGACAAATTGAGCATCTGAGCCATTACCTTTTGAGGGGAACAACAGCCAAGGAATCTAATTTTAAAGAAGACGTGTATGTACGATCCTGCAAGTTGATAGCATCATTCCTGTAGAAACATAACACAGACACTAATTCAGTGACACAATTTCATTATTTTGTGTTCATATGAACACAACAGAAGGAAAATCTGGTCAATTTCAAGCAGAAAATTCATTAAGGCAGTCTAATATCTAGTTCAGCAAGGATTTTATGATCCTTGTGACTAGATTGCAAACTTTTAAGATAATTTGGTTCAGAGACCAAGTGTATACTTTCAATAATAGAGGTGAAAGATATGACAAATATGTTTATATTGGTCAATAGAGAACCACAGAGTACAGTGACGCTGACGAAATTCAATATCTTGATACCACCACCCAGACTTTAGCAATTAAACTAGCAGAACATATGAGAATTATCCCCAACTCAAACCTAATGATGCATCTCTCATATATCATCATTGCTCTTGCCTATGTCACTCAGACTCTTTACTTTACCTCCTCGACCATCCTAAATGTATGGACACTTCGACACTTAATTTTGGCCCAAACATGGAAAGTTTTATATAAAATAGCTGAGTTCGGCATCTGAAAAACAAGTATTATTCTTGAAAAAGTTAAAACAAAGAGAAAGAAATCAATAAAATGCAAAATAAAATTTCATACCTACATCTGAAAATTTTAGGGTTTCAACAAAGCTGATTCTAGAACTCGAGCAACCCATTGACATTCCCAAATAGAGTTGGTGACACAAATAACATATAGAAAGCCATAGTACATCAATTAAAACTTTACAAGAATGTTTCTTTTAAGTAAAAGCAAGATTAAGCAACAACTGAAAACATCAAAAGAAACATGCCAACAACTAAGAATCGATGCACTATAATATAATACAAACTGGCGTGCGCCACTAAATATCCAAGCGGGCCCAATGAGAAGAGACCCACCTTCGAAACAAAGTTTTTCCTTTCATTTTTCTCGTTTACATATAAAATGAAGAATCGAGAAAAGATGAAAAGTACACATACCATCTAAAATCAGGCACAAGCACCTGCTTTCTCCATGCTGAGTCCTTTGTTAACTTAAACTCTTCTTGCATTGAAACCAGATCCTTCATATCAGTCATATTACCACCAAAGGAAAGTTGCCCATCAGCATGAACTGATACTGTCGAATAAAGAAGATCTTGAACCAGATCAGGTTTAGCTTCCAGATCATAATACTTCCCACTTGGGTGATGAAGAGATGTATATGCACCAGATAAATTATTGAACTCAAAATCAGTACTACCAAGGTGCAGCAAGTGCATATCAGCCGGTGTTGCTTGAATCCCTGCCAATTCTGGAAATACAAAAGGATCCAGATAATCCTTTTCCAATTCATTTGATCCAGTCAATAGAAATCGCAACTTTTTATGCTTTGTCCATTGTTCATTTATGCCAAAGCTGAAGAGGATGTAATCAGATTGCTTATCTGCAATAGATATCATCTAGCCACAATTACAAACACATCATCATATAGCATACAGCACTTTAGTTTGTAGACATAATTCAGCTTATTACAAGAATCCAAATAGTTGATTTTACAAAAATGACAGTCAACCAAATGTCTCAACAAACACTCTTTAGGTAAGCAACACCTTTTGGCCACCATCCCAAATGATAATACCACTGAAGTTGGCGCTTTCAACAGCAATCAGGTATCTGACCTTACTGTAAGTGACTAAGTATGTAACAGCAAGTTTCACTAACAATGTGTTTCTGCCAAGTCTTTCTGCTCACTGTCTTTTTTATTTACCTTGAACCCAAAATCTTTGGTGTTTCTTCTATCCTGTCAGTCTGTCACCCTAAGTTAATCAAGTTTCACCAAAGTTTTAAAACCCAATATATAGCGGGATGTTTGAAATTCGACTCAGTTTAAGAATGCCAAAAGATCCAAAAGCATAGACAGAGATTAAGCGCTTTGACCCTGAGCAATTAGGTTATGTTAAGTATTTATTTGCCTCAACTTAGGGTGATGATTTTCAGAAGAGACCTTACGTTCACAAAGATTCATTAAGGAATACAGGATAATGATCAAACTAATTCCTTAAGTTCTATCTATCCCTATAAATCAGCTGAACATACTATCTCTTACTTGAAGAATTGACACAAATTAGTACTTTTAATGAATAATCCCATGACACGATTTAAGTAGACAGGCAGCATCTTAATACCACTTTCTATGTCCACATCGAGGTAAAGAGAATTGAAACTAGTCTATATTCTGCTATGAACCAATATTAGTAGGAGGGGCATATTAGGTAGTGCAACAAGTAGTATCTTGAGGAGAAAGATAAGTGAGTTAGTTATAGGAGTAATACTATAAATAAGAGAACATTAGGAAGGGATTAGCATGTTGAAAATTGTTACGAAAAATTGGGTGAGCTTTTAAGAGTTCAATTGGAGAGAATCAAGCCTCTCGAAAGCTTGAATATCATTTACTTTTCCTGTATTTTCAGTTTATCAATTTAATACTCATCTTCTTCCTCAATTTCTGCTTTTAATGGTGTCTAAGCTATGTTAATTCATAGCATATTCTTATTAAGGCGTTACTGCTTTTGATCCTTTTATGTGACTTGAAATAATACTAGACTTGTAGCCTGTGTCATACACGGTCTTAAATTTATGATATTAAGAGACATTTCTATGTTGAAGAAATTGCAGTTAATCATTAAATAGTGCAACAATTGATCAAAGATTAATATTCTGGAAAGTTTAATATTAACAATGATGAGTGATTTAATTTACTCTTTAACTTATTAAAAGATTCTTATTTACTAAAACTACACATAAAACTATGGAAATATTATGCGCACGCACGCACGCACACCCCCCCACACAACACGCACACAAATCAGAAATGTATATTTGGCTCATAATACAATGCAGCCCTACATTAAGCCATCAATAGGTCGCAGTGGTCACTGTACTTCCCCACCAGACATTCCACGTTTACTTTCTTCAAACAGATAGTATGTGGATTTCCACTTTTTCTAGGTGCCCAGCCAATCTGCTCAATCCAGAAAAAACAAAAAGAAATAACAATTCGAGACAAAGATATCTCAAGTCAACTCTCAAATGCAGCAACTGAAAAGATACTTTTCAAGACTCATATGATTGTTTTTCAATGACCCTTTTTACAAGTGTACGTCAGCGAATTCCACCTCATAAAGTACCAAGTAGAAGTTAGTAAGCCTCAGGCCCTCTACAGTATCTAGAACTTCCTTTTGCTGACTTATCGTCGAGTATGAGATACCACTTGCTGAACTATAGTAGTTGGCAACTTACTAGATATTTCCTCTGTTTTTTAATACTTGCAATACTTTGACTCTACACTATTCATATACTAATGTCGACCCAAATTTTTTTACTATGATAAAAAATAATAACAAATGTTATTATGTAAATTATTCTTGCATTATTCTCAATATATGTTTTCAATAAATCAACTTTTTTCAATTTTTACTAATAGGAAATAAGAATTTAATGATCAAAGTAGAGCATTAGCAACCGTGAAAGTCAAAGTCTTACAAGTATTAATAAATGGATGAAAGCTAATGACAATCTTGCTTCACTTCTGTTAAAAAGCTTATGCTGGTTAACATTTGCCTGCCAATTTTCAGATGTAGCCAACTTAAGACTGATCCTCTACAATCATCCCCAAACGTGTAAACCTCAATCAGAGTTCATGACTAGACAAACATAGACAATATAATAATTCATAATCTTAAATAAGTCCATAGACACACCCCATGAAATCCCATTCAAAGAGAAAGCAAATTCAACAGATAGGAGATCTCTTATCAAAGGAGAAGTATGTAAATGGGACATCAGAGACATGAACCTTGCACATCACCAAGCAGAGACATTCTTCGGGCAGCCCTGACATATTCGCCATACCCATATGATTCACTCATTGACTTAAAGAGATCATCATGCTCGTATGGTGTTAGAGAAAGGATGCTTGATCTTAGTATCTCTTGTCTTGATCCACTGGATGGTAAAAGACGCTGGAAATCCTGCATAAAGGCACATGAGATAGTAAGGCCCCGTTCTTTTGGACTGAGAGAATCTCAACTGAACTGAACAGAACGACGACGACAAACAACAACAACAACAACTGAACTGAACGGAACGGAAATGAAATGAGAATAAGTCCAAAAGAAAAGGGCCTAAATTAGCTTTTTAGTTGACAAAACCATTGGATGGAAGATTAAAACAAAGAAAATCTTGATGTGGATCAAATTCTTCATCTTAAAAACTACGTTGACTAATTTCCTCAGGTTCCAATAGAGTATTGTTACCTAACTCTTCAGTTGGTTTACATATTGAATTTTTTTTTTCTCTAGTAGGTCACTTGGTTTTCCTTCTTTCTTTTGCTTTCCTGTGCTAGTAGGATTGTTTCCTAATCCTGTAAGATTACACACATTTAGAAAAGTTTAATTAGAGTAGTTATTATTGTTTCTTATTCCCCTTTAGGGGGCGTTTGGTTCATATAGTGGTATGGGTTTAGAATCAAGAATGAAACCAAGGTGGTATAGGTTTGGAACTTGATACCTAATACCATGTGTTTGGTTTTATTTGGGAATGGAATTTTTTTCTTTTATTTGATACCTAGAAGTATTGGTATGAGCTATACCCACCTCACCCCTTGGGTTTCTAAACCCCATACCTTATGGGTTTGAGGTATGGGTTTTAAATCTATCAATTATTAAACAAACGCTAGGTATGGGTTTTGCTCATTCTAAACCCATACCTCATACCAGAAACTTTAGGGACTGTTTTTAGAGCCTAGAGGTGTACATAGGCCTAGATGCCTAGTTGAGTGATGATATTTCGTGTGTGAGTTTAATAATTACTGATATAAGCTGTAGCTGATATTTTAGTTTGTTAACGCCATTACGCCAAATGCCACTTATTAAGATTTGCATTAATCTTGTGGAGAGATCTTCTTTCACGTGAGCTAAGAGAACAATTTACCACATTATTCCATTATCAATCGCCTAAGTCTTTCATCCATCCATCATAAGTTTAGTTTAGATACCTAAAATTTGAAGCTAATATCTTAAAATTCCTTCTATAACTCTTGAGTTTTGTTCTTTAATCTAATTTAGAGGATCTCTGCACCAATTGGACGGATTATTTGGTATTAAGATCCTTATCAAATCCCCAACAAAAATATTTATTTATAGAGCAGAAACCAAGCAAACATCTAATAGCATTGTGTCAATCCAAAAGGATTACGTTGATACGATTACTATGATTTGAATCTAATAACTTATAATGGAGTATATATTAAAACTGAAACCCGTAAAGTTAATTTCCATTCTAAAGTTTCCTTTAATATAGTTGGTTTCCCTTCTAAAGTTCCCTCCTAAATGAGTCGGTTCCCCTTCTAAAGTCCCTCTTACATGCATCAAAAGTTAATACATAACTTCATTGGAAATATAAGTAGGATATTTTTCCTTATTAGACATTGATCAATGATTAAAGGTTTGTATCTAAAAATTCGATTTGGTTTGGATAATGACCACTTTTTAAAAAGATTTTCTTGTTTGTCAGATTTTTTACATAAGTCGGTAGATAAACCATATTATCAAAGCAAAAATGTCATGATTTCCAATCAATTTTTCCAGAAAACAGCACTGAACTCTAGTAGGAATACAGCAGCAAGAATGCCAAATTTTGTATACAAATAAAGCAGCTAATCTGAGATTGCAGAATCATTCAAACATTAAACATTGTGTGGCTATTACTAATGGCCTAACAGGGTCCAAACAAACTCATGACGAATTCTGGCATTAAATAGAGACTGTTGGATGTGGCAAATCACCCCCTACACTTATACCAATTGTGTAAGTTGCCCCCTTAACCTTTACATGGAGCAAATTGACCCCATAACTCTTACAAATTGTGCAATCAACATTCAGAGTTTTTTCCGGCCAAATTATTACTGAAATAATGACGTGGCACCAAAAAAACTTATAAAATGATTTTTAAATCCAAATACATCTTAAATAAAATTCATTAATACTAGTATTATTATTATTATTATATACTTTCATACATTGTCCTCTTAAATGTGTACCTAAGAACATCTTTGGTTCAAGTCATGGAATGAAAAGGAAATGAATCAAATAGAGAGATAGAATGGTAACAAAACTTGTTACCTTTATTAGGCGTTTAGTTCAAGCCTTGGCATGGGAAGGAAATGGTAACCACTACCACCAACAAATAGAGTTTGTCACTTGAGGGGGAAGGGAAGGTAACAAACTAGGAAAATCCATTACCACCAAGTAATGATAATAGGTTGAGGAGGGGTTGAACCAAAATGGAGTAGATATTTTTTTTCCGTTTCTTAGAGCTCAAGTTTGTTGAACCAAACATGCTCCAAGTCTATGAACCAAAAAAAAGGTTGAACTCTTCATCTGAGTTCCACTAATCAATTCTATGCTTATTTTGACTGCAAATTCCAATATTCACGCTCTCTTCCTCGGTTCCTCCTCCATATCTGACACAAGTAAACTGCTTATCTTCTATCTTAATTATATTGCTCCTCTCTTCTCTACTCCATAGTTTACATAAAGTAATACTATATTAAAGATTTCTGGTTATTCCTTAATCAACTGCAAAAAGAAAGTTATTGGCTACTTGAGTCAATGTATATATCCACTCATCGTTCTCTCACACATATAGTTGAAGAAGAACACCAATTTGTAGTTCCAGAAGTAAACTAATTGAATTATTTCTCACCAATCTGTTCAGATTCATACACCATAACAGACATTATCCAACAAAATACGAGTAAATTAAAAACCCAATACGATTAGCAAATTAAATTCATATATTACTTGTATTAATAAAATCATATAAGATGTATTTGGATTTAAAAACCCAATACAATTAGGAAATTATGCACTGACTACACTGCTCCCTGACTAATAAAGAAGTTATGTATTTCATCACTAGGGTCCAAACAAAATCAAAATCCAAAAAATAACCCAAATTTTACAAGTCCAACTTCATCCATAAATGATAAAATTGAAATTCAATCAATAATAATGAAGCATATAGTAATCCAATATATTAAGCCTGATGAAGTGAAGAACTGACCTTGAGCTGCCTGGAAGTGGCCTGTTCTTGGTGCAAGACAAGTGCAGGAAGGCACCCAGTATGACTAGATGCCATTAAAGAAAGCAAAGGCATTTTGTCAAAAAAAGCAGAGAGTTTTGAGTTCAGAAATTGTAGTTTCTGATCTCAAAACTCCCTCATCTTCCTTTCACATGTTGTTGATGTTGGTAGTATACTGACTTCTGACCTCAATTCGCAACTTGACAAAAGTTTGGATTTTGAGTGGTGATGAATTTACTTGACAGCGCAGCTTTGGCACCCACCTCTCGCTTTATCTTACTCAAGAACGGGCCATATGGGTTGGATACGAATCGGGTCAAATTCGGATCACCTTTGTGTTCGGGGTTGCATTCGGGTCGAATCCATTCGGGTACGAAACAATTTTGGGTCCATGAAATTTCGGGCCGGGCCGGGTATGAGTTTGATGAGTCTCGGGTTATTTTGGGTATCATTCTATTTCGGGTGTCGTTCTATTTCGGGTGGTCATTTTCGGGTGAATACGGGTCTCGGATCAGGTATTTCGACTCTATTTTACCGGCTATAACTATAATCTACTTGGTAGGAACAACAAAAAAAATATAGAGGGAGTACGTTATTCTTATAATTATTTTTATATGTATAAAAAATAAAGAATTATATTTTCACAAGTTGTAAAATTATATTGCAAATGGATGTATTTTAAATCATATTTTGCATACAAGATATAAAAGTTATAATATCCTGAATTATATACTAAAAGTTATATTCGATTTACATAGTATAACAGTTTAGAATTTAGATTGTTTATTCAAAACCAAACTCTTATTTTCCCTTTTCCAAAACTCCTGATATGCATTTATATTTGTTTAGAACTCTATTTTTGAAAAAATTAGGAAAATTTGTCACAACAAACCTTTTATATATCACTGTTTTACGAGAAACAACTATTTAAAGGTTTCTGACAACTTAAGACCTTAAAAAGAACATTATTTGTTAGAAACAACCTTAGGCAACTTTCATTAACCAAGCCTTTTTAAGACAATGAATGCACACAATAGGAAAGCTTTACTACATGAATTAAAGAAGAAAAATGAATGCTTACTATTTAAGGTGGTTGTTAATTCATTGAATTATTCTATTTAATAATGCATAAAAGTGGCTTAAGTTGTTTTTCACAAACAGAATTTTTTAAAGGTATATTGTGAAAATATACAGACCATAGGTACAACCCCATTTCTGAGATTTTGGAGGCCTAAGGGCAAACCTACATATTAGGGCCCTAATTAGGTCCAAGTTTTTTGAATGTTTGATTTTTCGGTCTAGACCGAAAAAATAGACAGTTGTTTGGTCTAATTTTTTTGAACTTTCGATTTTCGGTCGGGACCACAAATAATTTTCTTTTTTGCCTTTTACATAACTTCTATATAAAATTTATTTTTTCAATATTTTTATGTACTTTTTATAGATATTATATTAAAATTTTATTATTATATATTTTTTTTAAGGGATATTATTATATTATTAATAGATATATTTTTTATATATTTGAGAGAATGGAGAGGTGAGAGAGATATAGAGATTTGGTGTATTAGAGGAAATGAAGGGACGAGATAATTTAAGAAAGAGAATGAAGAGGTGAGAAAATTTTGCAAGCCAATTGACTTTAAACTTGAGAATTTCAAATAATATGAATTGATTTGTAATTTCATATCTCCTATGTAACGTGCACTTTTAAGTTGACCAATAATTTGGGTCAATTTCAGATTTCAAATACTTAATCATCCAAATACATTACATAGAATTAGAGAGAAGCCAAAGAGAAATAAAGTTAACATAAATTAAATAACACGCCAGTCACATTTTTTTATTCCATTGGTATTTGTTGTGTTTCCACATGGTCTCAATTAGTAAATCGAATTGAGATTGAAAATTTATTAAATTAAAGATAATTATATTTTTAATGTTTTGAGGTGTTCATAGTTGTTTTTTTTTTAGAAGCAAGAAAGAAAATATATTACACCCAAATAAACTTTTGTACAACTCAAGCAAACTAAGAACAGACCATAGCTGCAAACCAACTGAGGCAAAGCCTCAAAAAGACTAATTACAAGGTATAATTCTATTCTTTACAGTATGTTGTATCTGCTTGACAGTAGCACTGATGGAGGGGACCTTGTTGTTCCATAATACATCATTTCTAGCCCTCCACACCTGGTAGACAAGAGCAGCAATATCAGTCATGATAACCTTCTTCCTAAAGCCTCCATCTTTAAAGTTCCTGAGCATCCAGGTCATTTGTTGGTACAAGTTGGTATCATATCTTCTGACACCTAGCCATTGTTGAATCTGACGACTGCATCTCATGCTGAATGAGGATTCAAAAAACAGTTGGGAGTGAGTTTCAGCAGCATTACCACAAATACAGCAATCAGTGCAAGTAGTAACACCCATAGCAGCCAATCTCTCCCTAGTTAAAAGTCTTTGCTTCAGGGCAAGCCAAATGATAAATCTATGCTTGGGGACAGAAAGCCTGTTCCAAACACCTTTACTGTATCTCCAATTTTGCTCAGCAGGAAGAAGAGACTTGTAAAGCTTAGCAATACTAAACTGATGAGAATCAGTTTGTGATATCATAAGCCAATGTTGATCTTTCACACCACATATGCATTTCCATACCCAGCTAGCACTAGTAGGAGGATGATAACCCTCCCAGTTTGCATCTTTTAAGTAGACAGAGTGGACCCATCTCACCCATAGATTATCTTTTTTATGGGAGATAGCCCACACATGTTTAGCAACAACAACTTGATTCCACAAGATAATATTTCTAACACCAAGTTCTCCACTAGACTTAGAGGTGCACACATTATCCCAAGCAATATACCCAGGGCTATTGCTGTCATAAGATCCATGCCAGAGATAGAATCTACATATAGCATTTATCTTGTGCATCACAGATTTGGGAAGGATAAAGAGCTGTGTCCAATAGACACAAATAGACATAAGCACTGAGTTGACAAGTTGCAGTCTCCCACTGTGAGAAAGGTTTCTACTGCTCCAAATCTTCACTCTCATGCACATTTTATCAATGAGAGCCTCATAGTCAGCAACATTCAACTTCTTAGTGGTCATAGTTGTTAATTGTGTATAATGTTGTGTTTTTTATTCTTTTATCCATATATTGATGTAGAGCCAACATGTATCTACCATTCCTTCACTCCCGCTATGTATTATCATGCCAAGTTGAAAAATGTTATCAATCTAAGAAATGTTGGAGACATGAGCATATTGTTTTAACTGCTAGGCATAGTGTTCCAAGAGGACAAGAGGGTCGTTCTCTTCAAATTATGCAAGATATATTTGAAAAAACAATGAGAAGGCATTGTGTTGAGTGGAGATGGTGAGGGAGTTGTAAAGGCTAGGAAAGCAAGTTTTCAGGGACGTCTTGATGAAACTAAGAAAATTGATACAACTGAGCTTGATGCCGAACTTGTAGAAAATGGTCCTTTTGTTATCCGTTTCGCAATGTATGACCATTTTGTTCAACTTAAGCATAAAGAGAGTCGAGATTTGGTTTATGTGTCGAGGGCGGCCAATACCGGTACAACCTGTTCTGTGGAACAGGGCCTCAAATATTTGGGGCCCCAATTTTGTTGACAGATGGAAGGAGAAAAGAAAAAAAAAAAGGAATCCAATACCGCATCTGGCGTCCCGCAAGATTTCAAGAACAGAAGATTAAACTTTCCGTATTCTTCTCCACAATTCTCTCTCCTCTTCATAAATCAAAATCCCCAAAAAATCATGAAATTATTCAACTTCCCATATTAAAATTAATATTCACTCTCCTTATTCAAGAAAGCAACTCATTTCCATAATTTTAGCCAAAAAAAAAATCTCAATTTCATTACTCCTTCCATATTTCCAATTCTCCTCAAGAACATCACCAAAAATGAAGATTTCTAACGGGAATAATTTTTTTTGCTATTTATTTGCGATTCATATTCAACTACACTCAACTCATATCCAAGAATTCAATTTCTTTTATCATCCAAAAAAAAGATTCAAACTTTGGTTTACAAATTAGTGAATTACAATACGGGAAGAACAAAGTCGGGAATTTTGATTGTGGGAGGTACGAAGGTGAAAAATCAAGAATTTGTGGGCTAATTTATTATCAAAGTCTTCACTTTTAAGGTAATTTTACTTTCTTTTATGCCATTTTTCTAGTAGAGATTTATAGCAATTCTGAAACTTTATAATTTAAAATTAAAATTTATAATATGTACTTCTTATAATTTTAATTCTGCAATTTTGCCTATTTGATGCAATGATAGTACTTATTTGATTTTCGATTTCATGATTTGGTTTGTTTGCAATTCTGCGGTTTTGCCTAATTGACTTTTCTGCAATTTTTTTGCAATTTTTGCAACTCTCCCTAGTTGATTTTTTAATATACTGTATATGACACTAATTTGTAAGACTGTAATCTGTAATTTGTAAGACTGTAATTTGTAAGAATGTAATTTTTCAACTCAATCGATCAAGACTTGCTTTCACTATACTTGTATTCTGTAACTTCTAATTTCCAAGTTCCAAACGATAAAAAAATCATTTGTATAACAAATAAGCCCAGCTCTCTCAAATGGTCGATGCTAATCTCACAAAATTCTCTTCTTGAGTTCTGGTATGTAAAGTGCTAAAATAAATAAACAATTCAGCACATAATTATATTACTTGAGGATTTGAGTTTCTCAAATAAGACATGTTAGCTCTTTTTGATAATCTGATGCGAATTATAATCTACAACACTAGTGACATAGGTACCAAGATATATAGAAAGGATAAATTGCAACTTACTTTCTACATAAAAATTGTAGCAGACTATTTTTTGTTCTTTTTCATTATGGTAAATACTTTGAGTCTTTGACTTATACATTATTATATCTTCACTTCTACTGCATTCTTTATCTGGACTTACTCAATTGCTATAATTTGTAAGACTGTAACAATCTCAATATAATCTGAAATTACTTTGCTTGATTTTTCTTGCGAAAATGCAGTACAACCTCCTACCAGATTTTTTTTTCTTTTTCCGAAGAATGAGATTGCAAAGAGGAAATTGAAAAGATTGGAGTACAGGTGGTTTCTGTGTTTCTTTTTGTTTTTATATCATTAGATTCGGGTTGCTTCTATTATACATTGCATATCTTTTTATTTAATTATTTCTATCATGCCTCCCAAAATTAGGAAGTATGATTGTTGCTATGAAAAACGTAAAAAGAAAAAGAGAATTGAAGAGCTCACTCAATCACAAAGAGGAGCTCTTGATAAGTTTGTTGTGAAAGAATCACATGTAGGTACGTACTCAAAGTAATAATAATGTGGTTGTGAATGATGAAGTAACCTTGGATGATAATTGTGTTTTTCCTAATGATAATGTGCCTTTAGATAGAGATAGTGTCTCTTTTGATGCTAATGTGCCGAGTGATAATGATATTGGTGGTAATGAAAACGATGATCATGCTAAAAATGATAATGGTGTGAAGGAAAATAATGATCCCATTGAAAATGATAATGTTGCGAATGAAAATAATCACGGCTTGGATGAAAGTAATGACAATCAATTTGGCCTTGATGTATTCGATCCACGAAATTGGGATGCTCTTAATTCTAAAATGATCGAAGTGTTAGTAGAAAAGGGACCCAAAAGAGACTTGTCTATTATAAAAGGTCCTAAAGACAAGTTATCTAAGCGATTTTCTATGACTTTATATACTAGAATCTTGTCAAATGGAGAAAGATGTGATAAAGAATGGCTTGTTTATTCAAAAGAGCTTGATAAAGTTTTTTGTTTTTGCTGTAAAATTTTTAAAAAAGGCCATGGAAGAGGTCAATTAATTAATGAAGGTTTTGGTGATTGGTCTCATATTAGTACAAGACTTAAAGAGCATGAGACAAGTATGGAACATTTTAAGAATATGGCAACTTGGTATGATTTGCATGTAAGACTTCAAAAGAATGAGACTATTGACAAAGTGACTCAAAAACAGATTAAAAAAGAGAAAGAGCATTGGAAAAAGGTTTTAGTAAGAATAATTTCAGTTGTAAAATTTCTTGCAAAACATAACTTAGCCTTTCGTGGTTCAAATGAGAAAATATACCAAAAGAGTAATGGTAATTTCTTGGGTTTAATTGAAATGCTGGCAGAGTTTGATCTAGTTGTTCATGAACATGTTAGGCGCATTAGCAATGATGAAATACATATTCACTATCTTGGTCATAACATTCAAAATGAGATAATACATTTGCTTGGTTCTACAATTAGATATGAAATCATTAAGAAAATAAAACAAGCAAAGTATTTCTCCGTAATCCTTGATTGCACTCCTGATATTAGTCACCAAGAACAAATGTCCTTAATATTAAGATATGTCGACTTTGATTCAAGTTCTATTATAATCGATGAGTCTTTTTTAGGATTTTTGAATGTGAATGATACAAGTGGTCAAGGACTTTTTGATGTTTAACAAAATGAGTTGAAAGATCTTAATCTTGATATAGATAATGTTCGGGGACAAGGCTATGACAATGGATCTAATATGAAGGGATAACATCAAGGAGTACAAAAAAAACTTTTAGATAGAAATCCCAGGGCCCTTTATACTTGTGGTTGTCATAGTCTTAACTTAGCATTGTGTGATATGGCTAATACTTGTGTTAAAGCCAGAAATTTTTTTGGTATCATACAACGTATCTACACAATATTTGCATGCTCTACAAAAAAAATGGCAAATTTTGATTGACAATGTAAAAGGATTGACTCTTAAGTCGTTGTCATCCACCCGTTGGGAGAGTCGCATTGATAGTGTTAGAGCTATAAGGTTTCAAATGCTCGAAATACGAGAAGCTTTACTTCAAGTAGCAGAAGATGATAATGATTCTAAAATAAGAAGTGAAGCTCAATCTCTAGCAACAAATGAGTTGAGTGATTTTGAATTTTTGATGGCAATTATTATCTGGTTTGACATATTATATGCTGTTAATTTGGTTAGTAAGAATTTACAATCAAAGGATGTGCTTATAGATGTTGCTATTGAAAAAATAAAAGGGTTGGTTTCGTTTTTTGAGTGATATAGAGAAAGCGGTTTTCATGATGCCTTGGACATAGCAAAAAAGATTGCAATTGAAATGGACATTGATCCTACTTTTCGTGAAAAACGTGTCATTAGAAGAAAATGGTTTTTTGATGAGAATTCAACTAATACTTCATCTGTTGCTTCCCAATCTCCAGAAGAATCATTCAGAGTTAATTATTTCTTATATATTGGTGATCAAGCTATCGTTTCTCTTAAGAAGAGATTTGAACAATATCAAGAATATGAAAATATTTTTGGATTCTTGTTTTGTTCTAAAAAGCTATATTCTTTTGATGATGAGAGTCTAAGGTCTTATTGTAGAGGTTTGGAAAAAGCAATGGAAAAAGATGGACAATCTGATATTGATAGGTCCGAATTGTATTTCGAGTTGCAAACGATTAAAGAATGCTTGCCCAATGAAGACTTGGGCCCTTTAGATATGTTAAAGTTTGTAAAACATCTTGATTTTTTCCCTAATTTAGTTATTGCATATAGAATCATGTTGACTATTCCTGTTACTGTTGCATCTGCAGAAAGAAGTTTTTCAAAGTTGAAATTGTTGAAGTCCTATATGCGTTCTACAATGTCACAAGAAAGACTTAATGGACTAGCCTTGATAGCGATAGAGAACGATATTTTGGAAAAAGTTGATTATGAAGATTTGGTGGACGATTTCGCTTCAAAGAATGCTAGAAGGATGGCTTTGTTTAAATAAAATATCCTACTAGAATTTTTTTTTATAGTTTTGGTTTATTTATCAAAATGTAAGGAACAATTTATGATAAATAATAATAAAAAAATTATAATTTCTTCTTTATAATTTTTTTTGAAGGGCCCCATTTTAATAAATAGCACAGGGCCTCCATATTCCATGAGACGGTCCTTGTCAAGGCCTGCTGGTGATGAGCATTTGGATATGAAGCAAGAATCTCACTGTGTTGTTGTGACTAAATATGGGGTTAGAGAAGGTGATGACTTGCCATTTTTGGGAGTTTCGAAACTCTTATGGGCCTTTATTTAACAACAAATCTGCTCTTTCTGAAGAGAGGGACTTAGGCTTAGGGAGAGTTGTTATGCAATCAGTTCTTGATGTTGTTATTCCGGAAGATTGTGGGGTGAGTGGTGGTGGTGGAGAAGCAAGTAAGAGTGGAGGAGAAGTGAGCACTGTTCAATGTGAAGAGACGAGAAATTGATTTATCATTTTTAATATTTATAAGAGTGGAGGAGAAGTGAGCACTAAGGGCATGTTCTCTTCGGCATAAAACAACTGAATTGAACTGAACTGAACTGAACTGAACTGAATTAAATTATAACTAATTAATAGTAATGATAATAATTTAGGAACTGAACTGAACTGAACTGAACTAAACTGAATTGAACTGAACTGAAAATAAGCTGGAGAGAACATGCCCTAACTTTTTGGACTAAGGTTTTCTTTGGTCACTAATCATCATGCCTTTAGTAGACGTTTTAATGTAATACATTTGCCTTTCATGTATACCTCTTTCTTTATTGTGTGTTGACTATGCAAAAGCTCGTGGTTGCAACACAGAGAAAATATTTAACAAACTATATTTAATGCTTTTTTTTTTCTTACCTAAAAAAAATTCTAAATATCATTAGTTTAAAAGAGTTATCAATAATCCCTCAAAAAAAAAAGAGTTATCAATAAGTATAGCAAAATGTGGCACACTGGAACACCATTGCCTTCCTATAACCTTAGTAGATAAATATTTGAAGCCTGATTATAAGCTTCTTATTCATAAAATAAGTTGATTATTCCTTGGTTCGATCAACTGAGATATTGTTACCTAAACTTTTAGGATTTGAACTATTAAATTAATTATTCTTTGGCTGGATCCATCACTTCATGAGGAAAATGGTCGTGACTCTTAGCCAAAATTATGCCCTTGTAGTGGTCATGGCAATGACCTTATCAATATTATGTCACTCGATTAACTGTCAAATGTCAAAACTGGACAGCAATAAGCAACCTACTATAGGCGTGACGGTACGTATTGTAAATCATTTTCACTTAAAGTATCATATAATATGATTTGCGATTAATTTCATAATTTATGAGTAGACTTGGCTATTGGTCGGGTTTGGTCAGAAGAGGGTCATTTTATAAAAGGCCGATAGCAGGTCTAGCCAAACGGGTAGTTGTTGGCCTTATAATAAACTTGTCCAATAATAACCATATCCAATAAAGTTCTGGTCAATAAAGGCCCCATAAATTTGATCCTAACACTTCCATTGGGCTACCCTGCTAATAACCATGTCTATCTATGAGCAAGCGAGATTGAGTATTTGATCTTACTGTAAAACTACTGATGGAGGCTCGTTATTAATTTATTATCACGTACTTATTCTCTTTACTATGTTATTATATGTGCAAAGAATTTCAAAGTTACATAAAATCGAAGTTGCTCCATCACTAGATTTTAATATATAACTCACTAACTCAATTAATGACTTGAATGATATGATGGCGGTTAGCACACAAAAAAATGATATGCTATTAGCTTACAGAATTACACATAAGTTCGTTAATTACTATTACCACTATGGAAGTGATGGAACAGTTGTGGCATCACTAATCACGGTTATGAATTAACTTTAATTATAATTTCGAAGTACACTATTGGCGGGCTCGTAATAAACACGCCAAAAATACCTAAACTACCCAATATAGGAAGTAAGGTTAATAAAGGATTAATTAGCTAATTACAATGAGCTAAATCTATTTTTAAGGTTTTTGAAAGATTAGTAACAATTTTAAAATCTCAGATAGCTATGCGAGATTGGCAAAACAAATTAACAAGACAAGTAAAGAAGATAAATCACGGGTAAACGAACTAGGAGATTAGGGGATTCACCAACATTAATTCAATCCAAGAATCCAAACATCAAAGTCAAGGGGAAACAAATGGGGGATCACAAGGGGAAATCATGCACATAGGAACTCTAATTACTCTCTCGAGCTAATTAGAGGAGCTTAATTAGTCACTCATGACCTATTCTCATGGCATGAACAACTAATCTAGCCAAATCAAGAACAACATGATTAAGCAAGCTTTTTTCATGGAGATCCTAGTCTAGCAACCAAACTTAGTCTATCCCTAACTTCATCTCTCGATCCTTCACTAGGGATTCCAAATATGCAAGTTAAGTGGTGATCAATCATCCAACAAACCAAATTAAGCAAGTTCAATCAACAAGTTTAACTCTAAATGTTAATCCCCTAACTCAGATTTAAGATCTAAAGAGCAAATGAAGGCTACATCCCTGCCCCTAGTAAGAAACTACTCACAAATCATGGAAATAGCAAACCAAAACTTGAAATAACTTCATCAACGTAACCATGGAGGAAAGAGAAAAAGGGGCTGTGAAACTGAACTAAACAAGATTAGAGGAAGAGAAAATGAAATAAACAAGAAATTACCAACTTTTAAGCTTGCATAAATCTGAAAATGGAGATCAAAAGTTTCAAACCTCAACTTTCTCTCTCCTAGGGTTGTGAAACTTGAATGCTAAACACAAAACAAACCTCTCTAATTAGAATGTAAATTCGCTTCACCTAAAATGAGAGGAGTTTCCCTTATATAGTCCTAAAATAAACCAAGCTTAATTACAAGAAAACTCTCGTACAAAAAATCGAAAAGAAAAGAAAATTTTTCGGAAAAACCCAGCGACCTGGGCGGGTGACCCGACCAGAGCGCTCGGGTGGGCCTGACCCGGGAGGGTCACTTCATCAGTGGGGAAATGGCTTGCTCCAAGATATGACTCGAGAGGGTCAAGTCAACCCAAGCCCTCGGGTCAGCTAACCCAGGCGGGTCAAGTCATCATTTTGGGATTTTCGTGGCTCCTTTGACTGACCCAGGCGGGTCAGGTGACCTGGGCCCTCGGGTTAGTCCTTGATCCTCTTATTCTCATCCTTTGAGCTTCATTGATGCTTCTTTCTTCGATCCTTTGCCTCGGGTTTGTGCAAATGTCCTCCAAGTACGCTCCCAAATCCTGAAATTAAACCAAACACCCAAAGAAAGTGCACAGAGGAGGAATATTGCACAATTTAATGGAATAGAAGCAAATTAATTAGCCTAAACTAACCTAAAAACTTCCATAAAATCAACCAAAAACTAATCAAAAACCAAGTAAATAAACCATACATCAAACTCCGCCAAGTTAGATTTGTGCTTGTCTTCAAGCACAATAGAACAAAACACAAGTAGGAGAACGAAAATTATTTAAAAATAAAATCAAGAAGAAAGAATAAAGGAAAAGGAAGGAAGGAGAAAGAATTTACACTAACTCATTTTCGTAGGAATCACGATTGCATTTAGCACATGCAACAAGCCCTTTAAACCCCTAGGTCGCTCTAGAGGGCGAGTGGGAATCTCGCGAGGGTTTCCAAAGAGTTTTAAACCTACAACTCTACCTTTTCATCAACCATTTATTCAATACATTCAAGATTTATGCCCAAGTAAGCTAGTAACAAAATGATTCACAAGCAAAGATAGAGAGCAACTTTCAAGACAACTAATTTCTAAGTTTACTCATGGGTTTTGGGTAGAGAAAAAGGCTAATCATGATTGCAATAGGGCATCTAATTAGACCTTTTACTCGCTCATTAGAGGTATATCTAGCTATCCAGAATACTTAGGGCTCATCAAGTGTTATAGAAGTTTAAATCATTAGTCCACCTTCCCTAGACACACAAATAGGCCTTAGACTTCACTCTACTTGAAACTTAAGAAAAGTAGAACTAAGTGTGGGAGGCATCCACAAATTGACCTCTTTTATTGAATTTCTTCTATTCTTTTTGTACTTTTCCTTTTTCTTCACCTTTCTTTTATGTTTCTCTCCTTTTTTGACTGTTTTTGGCTTTTTCTTTTTCCCTTATTATGAGATTTTTTGCTATACAAAGGTGAATTAACTACTTACTAAAGAGAGACATAAGTACTTGTGGCTTTTGTGCCACTTATTACATACAAAGAGAAGTAAAAACTAAGTTTATTGCAGAGTTTTGTTGGGGGACATGATGAGCATATATAGGGACACAAGGGAACGCAAATTTGAAGCTAAAATTATCCAAGCATGAGCAACTTAGTCAAGATATAAGACTAGACATCCAATTGAGCTTTCATTAGTTTCATTTTGATAGACTCTAATGCAATCAAAATTAATCACCTCCTAAAACACCTTAACCCATGCTTACACTCTTCTAAAAGGAACCTCTAAACATATACTCAAATTCAAAGCATTATATCATTAACTTAACTAGCATCTTCCTTGGGCAAGGAAACCAAAACTTTATTCAAAGCTAACACTATTTTTTCCTTTGTTTTTCAAATTTTTTTTGCTCTTTTTCGATTTTGTTTTTGATTTTGTTTGAACAAAAAAAATGGAGAAAGCAAAGATTGAAAGAGAAGGAAAAGAAAATGAAGAAAGAAAGGTAAAATAAAGAAAGAAACATTTTTTTGGATTTTTGAAATATATATGAATTTTTTTCTTCTTTTTTTTAATAGAAAAACCAAGGAAGCAAACAAATAAGAAAAATGAAATCATGGCTTAACACATATTAATAAGCATTGGCCCATTCACCAAGCATAACCACAATCACAAGCAACAAATCAATCAAAAATAGTAATAAGGGCCCCCCTAACACTTACCCACAAGAGTAAAAACCACCCAAATAATGAAAATACCCCCCAAGCCAAACCAAACGCCGTATTCGGTGTGAAAATAAGAACAATAAGGGAGGTGGGGTGGGGAGTAGGGATGTCAACGGGTAGGATCCGGGTAGGATCCTCTAGGATCCAGATCCATATCCATTTTTTAGGCAAGGATCCAGATCCTACCCGGATCCGCTGGGTAATAAAATTGAGGATCCAGATCCAGATCCGTACGGATCCTACGGATCCGGGTCCTAAACGGATCCAAAACGGATCCTGTATTGTTCATCCATAATTATAGTTTTCAATAAACTGAAAAATGGAATAAAACAAACCAGAATACCAAATAGAACAAATTCATTGCGTGCTCAGAACATCAATTCATATAATTTTCGAAATTTCATAACAATAAAACAGAACAATAATTCATATAGATTTTTCAACAATAATCCATATAAATTTCGAAATGTATATGTTTTACTCACATAATAATTAAATGTATAAGCAGATTTTCGCAACTCTTTATAAAAGAATTTCGAACTAATTTTCCAGCAATATTTTTTGAATTTTAGAGCACTAATTTTCGGACTAATTTGCACAGAATTTCGGACTTGTTAGAGCTATATTTCGAGCAATATATGAACTAATTAACGAGCAAAACTCCAGATTAATTCGACAAGAATTTGAGAACTGGAGATAATATCGAGCACCAATTAACTAGCAATAATTCCATATGAATTCGAGTAAGATTCGAGAATTGGAGACTAAAAGTAAAACCAAAAGAAAATTGAAAACAAAAACACTTACCAATGACCAAAGCAGACGAGATCAAGGATTCAAGGTAGAAAAAAAAAGAGAGAGGAGTGGAGGTTTGGAGGAGCAGCGAGGCAGCGACAGGTTTTGTTTCCAAAGTGTCAGAATGTCAAATTGTTTACCTATTGTCCTATTTTTTTTATTTTTTTGAATATATATATATTTATTTAAAACGGGTAAACGGATCCGGATCCGGGTCCTTAATTAGGACCCGACCCAGGTCCGTTTATTTTATCCAGGATCCAGATCCTACCCGGATCCATTGGATCCTAATTTTGAGGATCCAGATCCGTCAAAAACGGATCTGGTTCCTCGGATCCGGGTAGGGTCCATTACCCATTGCCATCTCTAGTGGGGAGAATGACCAACTCAAGGGTTTAGGTCATCGTCCCCCTCAGATTGAGGCGGGGGTTGCATATAAGAGGGGTAGGGGGTGCCGGGGGAACCATGTTGTTATCATGAAGGAATTGCAAAATGGGGAAAAAGCTATCCCGCACCTCTTGCTGAAACTTGGTCAGTCTTTGTTCAAAACTATCAAACCGCCTATCTATATGGGCATGGATAGGGGCATAGTCGGGAACATAGGAGGGATGGGGAGGAGGAGGGGGGTGGAAGAGCAGGAGTTGGTAGGTACAGATCTCCGGGTCTCCCTCCGAGACTTCTAAGAGGAGGTAGTTTTCTTGCTCAGTCTTTATCCCGGTAAGATTGCGGTTTGAAAGTTGGATGGAAGGTGTTTTACGAATCTTCCAAGTAAAACGAATTCCATCCACACTAAACCAACGCGCATCCTGCAGGTGTTGTTGGTTAATGAGGTTCGACCCTTGGACTTGGGGGGTCCAAGGGCGGACCTCAAAATGCTCAGCAATGGCGGTAATTAAACCGCCCACAATAATTGACTCACATTTGTGAGTCCTTGGGAAGCCTACCCTTTGGAGATGCGGGGCAAACATCAAAGGTATGTTCAGCTTCCTAAGGTCTCATAGGCTAGAACCTATGACACTTAGTTCAGACTAACTTACCTTTGAGTTGTCCTTCCTTCCAAAAATAGTATTACCCAAGAACTTACAAAAATACCGGATAACCGGTTGGTGGATAAGTGAGTCATTCGTATTTTTGGCATCGTACAACTTTGACCCACTAATCTCGAACCAACAATAAGTAAGGTTGAAGGAAGGTGTGGGAGTGGTGCTCTGCTCAATTTTTAATTCAAAAATATCCGCAAAATCAGAAATATCTAAAGAGCGAGCAACATTCCCTAACCTAAAATGGAGAACGGCTTCAGCTCCAGTTGAGTATTGTAGCAGTTGCTCTCCAGTTACCTCCAAAGAGCTAAGAAATTCAAGTGTTAGACACGTATAAGTTTTCTTTCTCATTGCTAACACTTTCCTCAAATTTAATTTATTAACATCCTCCCCTTATTCCCCACAATGAAAGCAAAGACTCGATAACAAAACGGGTGGAAGCAAATTTTTTAATTTTAAGAGCTTGAAAATTATTAAAATGCTCTACACTACCAAACTCAATGAAAGGAAATTCAGGATCACAAAACTCACCGGGGGCATTAAGCCTCGTGACATTTTCCTTTGATGTTCCTTGCGGTTGGTGCCTTGAGCTTGCTTCTCCCGTTTGTCTAGACCTTTTTGAATTCCTCATTTGCACTTGTTGGACTATTTGTTGCTCAAAATTTCAAAATCCCGTAACTAAGTAGTGTTGGTGAGAAAAAGTGATTTTTTTTGTTTGTTTTTGGGTTTGTAGTGATAGAAATGGAGGGGGAATGAGGTTTTAGGAAGAATTTGTGAAGAAAGTTGTGTGGAAATGGATGATTTTGAGAGTTGTGGGTAAAATTCTGAGGAGAGAGAAAATGGAATTTTGGGGAAGAAAAGGTAGAGATTTATGGAAGAAAGTAGATGAGGATGAAGATTTATGAAGGAATTGAAGTTTTTGAGTGGTGAAATGAGTGATTTGAGTGAGATTTAGTGAGTTAGGGTTTGGGGTAGAAAAGGGGTTTGAGAGAGTTGAGAGGTTGAAGAAGATGAGAAGATGAGAAATGAGAAAAGAAAGAAGGGAGCCCGGTTTTACGCTTCAAAACTGATGGCATAACCTGGGCGGGTTAACTGACCTGAGCGCTCGGGTGAGAGCGACCAGGGCAGGTCGACACCAACCTGAGCGGGTCGGGCTTCGCTGCTACTTCTCTTCTTCTGCTCCACGACCCCGGGCAGGTCCCCTCACCCGAGCCCTCGCGTCACTCCACCCATGCGGGTTGAAAGGTGACCCCGGCGGGTCAACTGGTCAGTTTCAAATTTTTGGCAACTCTTGGAGCCACCCAGGCGGGTCAGATGACCCGGGCGCTCGGGTCAGCTTCTCTTTGGCCTTTTTTCTTCTTTCTTCACTTCTCCTTGCTCCAAAGCTTAATCAATACTGGACACAACAAATCACAAAATCGCCACAAGTAATCCACAAGTCATAATAATAGGTCAAAAGCCATCATTCCAAGAAAATCAAAACAAAAAGAAAAGAAGGAAATAAAGGATAAGTAAGAAAAACGGGTTGCCTCCCGCTAAGCGCTTGTTTTAAGTCATTAGCTCGACTACCATAAGTCTTCATACATGGAGAGGGGATTAGTCTTCAAGAGCAATGGAGTATGCTTCTTGAATAGGTGCACCATCATAATAGATCTTGAGTCTTTGCCCGTTCACCATGAAACACCCTTTTGCCTCATTGCAAATTTTTCAACAGCACCATGCGGGAACACTTGTTGCATGATTGAATGGAATACTCCACCTTGATTTGAGCTTTTCAGGAAATAACCTCAAACTTGAGTTGAACAAAAGAACCTTGTCATCAACTTTGAACCTCCGCTTCATAATTTGTTGGTCATGCCAGGCCTTTGTTCATTCTTTGTAAATCTGGACACTCTCATAAGCATCTCTCCTAAGCTCTTCAAGCTCATGAATATCAAGCATTCTTCTTTCACCCGAAGTTGAAGATCAAATTTTAAAGCCTTGATGGCCCAATAAGCTTTATGCTCCAATTCCACAGGCAAATGACACAATTTCCCATATACAAGCATGTGTGGTGTCATGCCAATAGGGGTTTTGTAGGCTGTGCAGTAGGCTCACAATGCATCATCCAACTTGGATGACCGATCCATGCGAGATCGGTTCATCGTCTTATCCAAAATAAGCTTGATATCTCTATTAGATATCTTCGCATGACCACTTGATTGGGGGTGGTAAGAGAGGCCCATTTTGTGATGTCCCGTTGTTGTATTCCATGTTTTAATGATGCCAAATACTTAGGTTAATTTTACTATATAGTTTTTATTTAGCGAAAATTATAAAATACCAAAAATAATGTAATGTTCAAATTTGCATTTATATCTTGTGGAAAAAGATTAATATTTAATCTAAGTCAAGATATTTAGTTTATACACTTTGAATTTTTATCATATGGTATGTTTAATATTCTAGTAACTTAGAATCTTTGAATAAAAGATTCTTTAAGTTATTAGATGTTTTTGTTGCTGTTGTTATGCGTGCAAAACAGTTGGAGAATTGCGGTGCTTAAATTTTGGAGCTCACTCCTTGAGGTTCTCCAACTAACTCCTCCACCTGCGCATTACTTGCTGAAAGATTAGACCACAAACGGATAGTAGTGGAACGTTTGTTACCGTTGTAAAACTCGTGGAGAAAGTGCAGCGAATTTAGGACCATGATCTCCATTATTCTACTCACGTAATTTGAGGAGAACATGGAGCACAACTTGACCAGTAGAAGAAGATTTGCAGCAGCTATATAAGAAGAAATTATTTGAAGAAGAACTAAAGAACTTTCAAGCGAAAAAAGTTAATCATTACTTAGAAAGTTTTTCTTGTAATTTCCTCTTTTATTCAACATACTCATTATTGTAATATTCATAGTGTGTGGGTGAGAGAAAATTCAGAGAATATCCTTGTGTTCAAGAGAGAGAAAGAAAGAGAGAAGAGAGAAGACTTCGAGTGAAGTCAAAAGTGAGTGTCATCAGTTCAGGGGGAACTGAGTGACTGGGGAACAAGTTCCTAGAGGAACAGAGAAGGTCTAGAATTAGGTTGTACAAAAGAGAGTCTTTTGGCCTAGTATATTAAAGAGAGTTTGAGTCAAAATCCCTCGTGGTCAAGGTTTTTCTTCCTATTGGGCCTAGGAAGTTTTCCTTGTAAAAATCTCGTGTGCTTGTCTCTTTCTAATTTCAAGTTTGTTTTAATTCCGCATTACAAATTGAAAATTTCTCCTTAAGTACAATTCACCCCCCCTCTTGTAGTTGGTCTAGTGTTCATACTAGAATAACAATTGGTATCAGAGCCTAGTACCTCCAGAATCAGCTAACACTGAGGAGATTGTTCCTGGAAAAATGAACACGACAGGAGAAAAGCTTGATGAAGGGTATTCAACTCAACGCCCACCCATGTTCAATGACAAACATTATCCATATTGGAAGAATCGTATGGAGATATTTATTAAAGCTGAAAATTACTAAGTGTGGAAGGTAATTGAAATCGGTGACTTTGAGGTCACAAAGAAGAACGAGAAAGGGGAGCTGGTTCCTAAACCCCTTGCCGAATTTGACAAAGAGGACTTCGACAAAATGGAGATGAACAACATGGCCAATAAGCTACTCCATTGCGGTCTTGGTCCTCATGAGCACAATCGAGTCATGGGATGCAAGATTGCAAAGCACATGTGGGAACTCCTTCAAATTACTCATGAAGGAACAAGCGAAGTGAAACGATCAAAGATTGATATGCTCATGCATAAGTATGAATTGTTTCACATGAAACCAAAGGAGCCTATTCAAGATATGCTCACTCGCTTCTCAAACATTATAAACGAACTTGAATCTCTAGGAAAGTTAATCTCCCCAGAGGAACAGGTCCGGAAGGTACTAAGGAGTCTACCACAAGATGAAAAATGGATGGCCAAGACAACGACACTATTGGAAACCAAGGACTTCACAACATTCAACATTGAACAACTTGCTGGTTCCTTGATGACCCATGAGTTACATCTCGAAACTCATGAAACTGAATCATCAAAGCCTAAGGCTTTGGCTCTCAGGTCTGAGGAACAAGAAGACTCAGAAACTGATGATGAAGAAGCTGCAATGATTGTTCGAAGATTCAAGAAGTTCTTCAGCAAGAACTACAAAGGAAAGGTTACCAAGAAACCAACGAAGCTAAGTTGTCACAAGTGTGGAGGCCTTGATCATTTCATCAAGGAATGTCCTCAATGGGAAAATGAGAAAACTAAAGGAAGATACAAAGAGAAGGGCAAGGAACAACAAAGATCATTTTCGAAAAATGATATGAAGAGAGCCATGGTAGCAGCATGGGGAGAGTCTGACTCAGAGGAGGAGCAGGAACAAACTGAGGAAGAAACTGCCCATTTATGTCTCATGGAAAATACCGAAGAAAAAGTGGAATCATCAAACCCCAAGGTAAGTTTTAATGCCATTGAAGAGGAACTTATAGAATTGAATAAAAGCCAATTAATAAAACTTTTGCTATAAATCTTAGATGATTACAAGGATGTATGTGCAAAAAGAGATCAATTAACTAATTGTAACACCCCCAAAATCCATACACGTCTAAACTACTTTGCATCAACTTTGGGAGTGTTACCGCCGCGGTGAAACGCAAGGCATATAAAATCAAAATGTTAACAACTCCTTATTTAGAAAACTATATTGCAGCGGAAATAAAATGTTTACGTTAAACTACAACTCGGGAATCACCAAGGACCCCTTTTTATTCAAACCACAACTAATTAAGTAAATCATAATAGTCTTATAATGCTTAATTAAAACGCTTTAAAGTTGCAAGACTAAGATCTATCCCCCGTATGCTCAACATCATGCAGCAACACCAGCACACCTAGTCTGCTCCCCATTGTAACATCAATGGTTCATCACAGGTCAACCAACATCACAAATAACAAACAATCAGCTATGCTGAGTACGTACATAAACAGTTAAATAACACATTAATCATAAATAGAATAATAATAATCATTCCTAGCATGATACTACAAGAATATTGTAATTCAATTTTATAGTTTAATTGGCATCGAACGGGCACCGTCATCTTTCTAGAATCATACGGGCTACTTAATCCTTAATAGACAACTTGGTCTATTAGATGGAATGTAAATACGGTTTCGTTCCATTCCACATCCATCACCTTAGTATGCATACCCCCAAGATCGTACGGAACCTTCCGCCTACTTGAGTTATCAAAATTTATAAGGACACTACTATTGTCACAGTAGGCTTGCGTAGGAGTGTAGAACAAGTCCCACACTCCCCCCCATTGTTCATTACTTGTAGGGAGTCCAATTACAAGTTATCGCCAAATATCCTTCTTAATAATATTCATTCATACAACATCGAACATATAATCGTTAAATTCTTAGGTACATTGCTAAAATTCTCTAATTAAAGCAATCTCTCGCAACATCCTTGTTACCACAATAAATCATATGTTTTCAATCCAATTCTCATTTCATGCTTGTGATACGATAGAATTTCGCATACCAATAATAACTCATTCCAACTCACAAGGCATACAACTAGGAAATACATACAGATTTCCAATTGATTTCATGTTACCAAACAATCTCATCAATCATAATCAACCACAGTTCCCTATCATGATTCTAGGTTCCAATATAACAATCACAACCTAACATGATACTAATATATCGAACTGAACTAGTACGCGTACGTACCTTGTAACGAAGAATCTTTGCTGACTATTAAAACGTTCCGCTTATGAAATTGGGACCTAATTGAATAATAAAGAATATTTCAGTGCTAAGTCCTTGCTAATATTAGACAAAATCAGCTTACCCAACTATACAACATATGATGTTTTGAATATTAAAAATTAACCAATCTTATTGTTTTAAACTTTCTTTTCATAAACTTTATTGAAATTACATATTTAGAAGCTAATTAATATGCTTGCAAAATTCTGATTTCTTTTAACTTATTTTATGCTTTACTTATAATTACAAACTTAATCCAAGATACCTAAGAATAACAAAAATCAGATTTTACAATCAATTTAAAGAAGAAAAGAGAGAATTTTATTTTTTTTATACCGATGTGACTTGCCGGCGACAATTACCGACGACGGACTCCGGCAGCACACCAGCCACGCCCTCGAGCCTCGACGCACGCACACCGTTCGACCTTCGCACACAACCCTTGCACGGACACTCGACTCGCACAACACCCTCGCTGCACCACACGACGATCTCGTCGTCCCCCTTTGGTCCCGCAGGCGCAACTCCGAGCACCCCACTCTCGTCTTCGCACGTTTGCTCGGACACCGCACAGAATACCCCCGTCTTCGTCGCGACTCGCACGACCACACTCTCGAACCACAACCTTGCACTCGCTCGCCTCGACCCTCACACTCACCCGCACACACCCGAGCACCCACGCACAACCTTCGCGCACAACTACTCGCACAACCTCGTCTAGAGCGACGAGATTCCTAGGTGGCGACGAGGGAGGAGAGAGAGGAGAGAGAAATTGAGAGAGAGAAAAACGGCTGGGAGAGGAAAATTGAGAGTGTTTAGGGTTTTCTAATTTTTCCTTTTTTTTTCTTCCCCTTTCATATTTATAGTATGAGAAACCTTAGTTTATTAGGACTTGTTTCCAAATCGAATTCTGATTTATTATTTAACAAAAACCGAATTAGAATATAATTAGGTACGAAAGTCGGTTGTATATTTAAATTATAACTGTAGGCTTACCTAAACTATATTATAAAATACTTTCACTTTTACTTTATATTTTCTTATTTAGCAAAATAACTCCCAAAAATACGGAGTATTACAGGCTTCCCCCCTTAAAGGAAGTTTCGTCCCGAAACTTTGAGGTAGCCACTCTTAACGACGAACTTTTGCACTTCTAAGTCCCAAAATTTCACAAGCATTTTCTAGTTTTCGCAAGTCACATAAGCAATAATACACATAAATAACAAACTTAAGCAAACTTTAGGGGAAGCGCGAAATTCTATCGCATTCTTCCCCCCTTAAAAGAAAAGTTACGTCCTCGTAACTCGCCTACCTCTTGAAAAAGCTCAGGGTACTTCAGACGCATCGCATCCTCTTGCTTCCCATGTGGCTTCTTCGATTCCGATTTCTCCACAAAGACCTTCACGATTTTGACGTCCTTATTTCTCGTACTACGCACCTTTTGGTCTAGGATCTTGATGGTCTTCTCCTCATAGGACAAGGTTTCGTCTAACTCGACGTTTTCAGGTTCTAGGACATGCGACTCGTCAGGTACGTATTTCCGAAGTTGGGATACGTGAAACACGTTGTGAACCCTTTCTAACTCGTTTGGCAAATCTAAGCGATAAGCCACTTTGCCTACTCTCCCCAAAATCTCATATGGTCCTATGAACTTAGGGCTTAGTTTCCATTTCTTACCAAATCGCATCACTCCTTTCATTGGAGACACTTTAAGCAGCACTTTTTCACCAACTCCATAGTTCTTTTCCCTTCGCTTCTGATCCGCATAGGACTTCTGCCTGTCCTGTGCAGCCCTAATCTTCTCTTGAATGACTCGCACTTGATCAACAGTCTCTTGAATCATTTCAGGACCTAACACCACCGTCTCACTAATATCGTTCCAGCACAAAGGACTACGACACTTTCTCCCATACAACGCTTCAAATGGAGCCATTTTGATACTAGCATGATAACTATTGTTGTATGAGAACTCTATGAGGTCTAAATGGTCTTCCCATGATCCCTGGTATTCTAAGGCACAAGCTCTTAACATGTCTTCCAAGGTCTGGATGGTTCTTTCTGTTTGACCGTCTGTAGCTAGGTGAAGGGCGGTACTCATCAATAGCTCACTACCAAATGCTTCCTGTACCATTTCCAGAAATTCGAAAGGAATCGCGAATCCCTATCAGACACTATACTCGTGGGTACTCCATGCAGTCGAATGACATGTTTAACATAAGCTTTGGCTAGGGCTTCCATACTCCACGTGTCTTTCATGGGTATAAACCGTGCAGTCTTGGTCAACCGGTCCACTATCACCCATATTGTGTTATTACCTCCCCGACTCCTAGGTAAGGCTACGACAAAGTCCATGGATATTGAATCCCACTTCCAAGTTGGAATGTCAAGAGGTTGGATTTTGCCTTGAGGTCTCTTGTGTTCACTCTTAACCTTCAGACACGTTAGACATTTGGAAACAAACTCGGCTACTGCCCTTTTCATCCCAGGCCACCAAAACATCTTTTTGAGGTCCTTATATAACTTATCCCCCCCTGGGTGGACGGAATAGCTCGTATTATGACCTTCACTCATTATCTTTTGCTTCAACTCTTCACATTTTTGCGGTACACACCACCGACCCTTGTAGCGTATACTTCCATCCTCATGGATTCCAAACCCTTCTGCTTTTCCCTCCTTAAGTTTTGCTTTGACCCGCTCAAGTTTCACATCCCCAGGCTGATCCTCTCTTATTTCATCTAGGAAGTTGGGCTGGATGGTTAGGGCACTTAATAGCTTTTCCACTTCCCCTTCATGAACCACTTCAAGCTGGAGTTTAGAAAATTCTTCACAAAGTTTGTCAGCAACTACCAAGGTGTTCAGGCTATGGCTAGACTTACGACTCAATGCATCAGCAACAACGTTTGCTTTACCCTCATGGTATTGAATGTCTAAGTCATAGTCTTTAATGAGCTCTAACCACCTGCGCTGTCGCATATTAAGGTCTTTCTTGGTGAAGATGTATTTGAGGCTTTTGTGATCAGTGAAAATTCGACAAGTCACCCCGTAAAGGTAATGCCTGCAGATTTTTAAGGCAAAGACAATTGCAGCCAACACTAGGTCATGTGTTGGGTAATTAACCTCATAAGGTTTCAGTTGACGGGACGCATAAGCTATAACTTTCCTATTTTGCATAAGAACACAACCCAACCCATTCTTTAACGCATCACTATAGACATCATACCCCTCATCCCCGTTAGGCAAAGCTAGAACAGGTGCTGAGGTTAATCTCTCTTTGAGTGTTTGAAAGGCTTTCTCACTATCGTCAGTCCAGTTAAACTTGCAATCTTTCTTCATTAAGTTAGTCATGGGTTTTGCTATCTTCGAAAAGTCTTTCACAAATCTCCTATAATAACCGGCTAAACCCAAGAAACTCCTTATATCAGTGACATTATTTGGTGTAGGCCATTCACTCACAGCTTTTATCTTTGCAGGATCTACTGACACACCCTCCTTAGAGACGAAATGACCCAAAAATGACACTTTTTCTAACCAAAACTCACACTTTGAAAACTTCGCATACAGTTGGTTCTCCCTAAGTGTCTGTAAAATAAGCCTCAAATGTTCCTCATGTTCCTCCTTACTCCTTGAATAGATCAATATATCGTCTATGAACACGACTACGAATTTATCGAGGTAGGGTCGAAAAATCCTATTCATGAGGTCCATAAAAACAGCAGGTGCATTGGTTAATCCAAAAGGCATGACAAGAAACTCATAATGTCCATACCTAGTCCTCGAAGGCGCTTTTAGGTATATCTTGGTCAAGAATCCTCAACTGATGGTAACCAGACCTTAAATCTATTTTGGAGAACATCCCTGCACCCTGAAGTTGGTCAAACAAGTCATCTATCCTAGGTAATGGATATTTGTTTTTCACAGTGACATTGTTCAACTCACGGTAGTCTATACACAACCTCAAACTACCATCCTTCTTTTTCACAAATAAGACAGGGGCTCCCCATGGTGACATACTAGGTCTAATGTACCCCTTCTCTAGTAGTTCTTCCAACTGGTTCTTCAACTCGTTCATTTCTGCTGGAGCCATTCGGTATGGGGCTTTTGAGATAGGTCCAGTTCCAGGTACTAAGTCAACAGTGAACTCTACATCCCTCCTTAGCGGCATACCAGGTATTTCTTCAGGAAAAACATCCTGAAATTCGCTGACTATAGGCACATCCTCAGGTTTCAATGGATCATCCTCAACCCTTCTCACAGAACACATAAAGAGAGGCCATCCTTTGTCTATATAACCCTTAAGTTGCAAAGCATTGATTACCTTAATCCCTGGTTCTCGAGGTATTCTCCTATATGACACCCTTTTTCCCGAAGGATCTCTCAGTTCCACTTTCTGTGCATCACAATCTATCTTAGCCCTGTACTTCCCAAGCCAGTCCATCCCCAAAATGACGTCTAGGTTCGATAAGTTAAACTCTATTAGATCGGAAGGAAAGAAGCCCTCCCCTATTTTCAGCGAGACATTCAAGAATTTCTTAGAGCAATTATTTGTATCCCCAGACGGAACAATTATAGGCATAGAAATTGACTCGGACTCAACCAGTGCTAGAGTTCTAACAGTTTTATGGCCAATAAAAGACAAAGATGCTCCAGAATCGAACAATACTTTAACAGGAATTGAGTTAATAGAGAAAATACCCGTGACAACATATCTACGAGCTTCTTCTTCACTAGCTGTCATCATATACAGCTTCCCTTTGCCCTTATTATCATTGCTGTTGGTCAGATGGTTCCCAGATGGTGCCTGGTTATTTGCATTAGTTGGTGGTTTAGAGTAATTAGAGTTCCCTGACCCATTGTATGCATTTCCACCATTCCCATTCCCATTCCTATTCCTAGGCTTGTCTCCAAAGTTCCCTTTCTTTTGACCATTGGGGTTAACCTTATTCTTTGAGTAGCACTCATACGCCTTATGCCCCAATTTTCCACATTCACGACACTCTACCTTATTACCCCCTTCGCAATCTCGCCCAGGATGGTTGTTTGGGCACTTCTTACACCTGTACACACGCTCAGGTCTGCGGTTGTTGGTGTTATTGTTGCGGTTATTGCTATTGTGGTGAGTGTTGTTGTTGTTGGGTCCCTTACCAAAGTTCCTTTGGGAGGTTTGATTGTTTTGGTTCCCATGGTGTTTCTTTTCAAACCTTTGAACCTCGGGGTTTGGATTCTCCTTTCGCTTCTCACCTTGTTTACCCCCTTCTTCTCGTTTCCTTATGGCATATAGGTGGGCAGCTTTGCCAAAGACATGGTCCAACGAGGTGAAAGTATCTCCCCCCAGTCTCCCTTGTAGGTCAAGGGTGAGCCCTAATTCAAAACGTGAGGCCTTAGCTTCCTCAGTAGGGGCAATTTCAGGAGCAAATCTCATCAACTCAATGAATTTGCGATAATATTCCTCAACAGACAGGTTCCCTTGTTCTAGCATCATAAACTCTTGGGCTTTCTGCTTCTTGAGGTATGGAGGGTAATACTTATCCCTCAGGGCTTTCTTGAAGGTTTCCCACCCAAAGTCAGGTTGTTTAAGGAGGTTATCCTTAGCTTGAGTCCACCAAAAATGGGCATCCCCCTGTAGGTAATAGCTTGATAAGGGCACAGTCTTGTCATCTGGACAGGAGAGGGTAAAGAACAACTTATCAAACTCCCTAACCCAGTTTTCCAATTCTTCAGGTCCCCCTTTCCCATTCAGTACTGGTGGGTTCCTACGGGCAACCTTTTCAGACAAGTCCCCATCCCGGTTATGACCCTGGGCTAGGTTAGCTGTGATCTGCACTAGATCATGAATCGATTGCTCGACATTCAGAGAGGTATCAGGCGTGCCGCCTTGACGAACCATTCTGCGCTGAAAATTGACACAACGGCTGTTTCAGCGACATGCACATAGTCGTTTATTTATTTAACTACTACACATTGGCATGTTTATATAACACGTTTTTATTGCGAGCAATCATTAAGTCTCTATTGACTTGCAATATAAACATCTCAAATAAGATGTTACATCAAATAAAAGAATAAAACTGTTGTATTATTATTGAAAAGGGTAAAATTTATTGTTTCCAAGGAAACATAATATGAATAACTAAAGGAATAAAAGAATACTAATTTGCTACTTGGCATGCAAGCCTTATTAAAACTGAAATAAACGAATAAAATAATATTCTAATCCTAATTATAGAATCAAAAGAAACTAGGGACTATAATGGTGAGCTTCGTCATCTGAATTAGGATTTTCTATTCCTTCTTCCATGTCAGCTTCGTCCTCCGAAGATTCATCATCCTCTATTGGTTCGTCTTCCTCCAGAGGTTCTTCCTCCAGAGGTTCTTCTTCTATGCACTAGAGGAAAAAAGCCCAAGGGCTGCGGTCAAAAAGGGCCCAAGGGCTGCGTATTTTGACCGCAGCCATTAGACTAGCAGCCCTTGACATTTAGGAAGGGCTGCGGTTTTTAACCGCAGCCCTTAGCGCGTTAAGGGCTGCGGTCAAGGAAAAACCGCAGCCCTTAGTAGGTTAAGGGTTGCGGTTAAGGGCCAAAACCGCAGCCCTTGGTGAGTTAAGGGCTGCGGTTTTAGCCCTTAACCGCAGCCCTTAACCCACTAAGGGCTGCGGTTTTTCCAAAAACCACAGCCCTTGTGACCCAAAAAAAAATAAATTTTTTTTTTTTTTGAATTTTTTTTGTCCTAAATGTTCCCAAACAGTTATATATATATATATATAAGTATCATTTTTCATTACAAATTATGTTTTTTACACGAATATAGAGAAAATAATAACTAAATTACATTAGTTCGAGGCTGCCCTCGAATGTTCGAATTGCAATATATGAGCAGGATCACAACCATCAAAAAATAACCAACCAAAGAACAGCCATGAAGACATTACAACAACTCCACCAAGATCAGCATCTGAATCCCTCAAAAGCAACTTTTCTAGAGATGATAGAACCTGGCAAATAAAACCAAAACCGTTATAATTTGGAGTTGAAACTATATCTATGCAAGTACTACAAAGCAGAAGCTGGACAGACCCACTCCACAAGAACAACTTTCAATTTGTTGATGTTGTAAGTACATGGCAAACTTACAATACAACAACAAATGACTAAACAAATGGCTAGCGGGGGGGGTTGTAGGGGCGGGGGGCAGCGGCGGGGGCGGGCGGGGTGGGGGCGGGGGAGGGGAAGCGGGGGTGCTGGGCCGTGCTAGGGGTGTAGCAGGGGGCAAGCAGGGGGGTAGCAGGGGGGCGCCGGGGGGGGTGGGGGGCTAGCGGGGGGGTTGCAGGTGGCCGGGGGCAGGGGGGGCCGGGGCGGGGAGTGGGGGCGGGGACTCGGGGGCAGGGGGAGGGGAAGCAGGGGGTGCTGGGCTGTGCTAGGGGTGTAGCAGGGGGGCAGCAGGGGGGTAGCAGGGGGCGCTGGGGTGGGGTGGGGTTCTGGCAGGGTGGTGGAGTGAAAGGTACTGGAGGTGTAGGATATGGAGCAAGAGGAACTGACATCCTTAGATTATCCTCTTTCTCCACCACCAAAGTAGCTATTAGGACCTTTAAGGCTATAACATGATTCTCACCATTGACAGCAACAACCACCAAATTATTACTAGTCAAGATTTTCTTTTAGTGATTCTTATATTGATTTTTTGGTATAAAATGATTACATCTAAGTTCAACTACCATACATACATTATATGATCCTAACATACATCCAAAGCAAGTAAACCTAATCATAAATAATAAATAATAAAAAATAAATTTAAATGACTCTAATAGTTTGTAAACTAACTATTATTATCAAATGTATAATCAAATTATATTACATGACCCTAAATGCGTAAAATTTTTCCTATATAATCGAAAATGTCCTAAAACGGCCTTTAATTACTCAAAATGTACTTAGAAACAAATAAATGATGTTATATAAGCCTAATTGTTTGTAAACTAATTATTATTGCCAAATATATGGCCAAATTACATTATATGATCCTAAATGTGTTAAAAGGTTCATAATGGTCGCAAATAGCCTAAAATGTTCTCTTCTTATCCCAAATGTAGTTAAAAATGAATCAACAAACTTAGATGATTATAATAGGTTGTCAAATTATATTTGATGACACTAAATGCATACAATTACATTATACCACCATGAATCAATGGACAAAAAACCCATGAAAACATTCACTTAATTGCTTATTAGGCCAATAAATCACACAAATATCAAGCTATAACCACTTCATTATCCATGGATCAAGCAATTAAAGTCCTAAAATAACCACTTTGATGCATATTAGGCCAAGAAATCCCACAAAAATCAATAACTAACTAATATTCACCAACTTTATGCATGAAGCAAACAATCAAGGTCAAAACAATTCAATAAAACCAGCACCATGATCCCAAAGGGGCTACAATGCCCATACTAATTCCTCGAACAATCATCTTCAACTAAGGGGAAAAGGGGGATAAATAAGGTTCATCCTCGAACAATCAACTTCGGATAAAAGGGTTCTAATTTCTAAAACATAATCGAAAAAAGAATTCTAACCTGTCTCCCTTTGGTTTCTTCACACCATCTCCAATAATAATATTAGCCATGGTATACTCGCATCGCAACGCACCTGAAAAGCATTATAACCATGTATCATGCTATTAACAAATGAACTTTCCACGTAAGAAAGATATATCCATTATCAACATATCGCAATATAAATCAATGTATAAACTAAAAGTGTGATCTTTAAACATATCAAAAATATAAATCAATGTCTTATGGTTATGTATAAACTCCTTACCTATAGTCAAGGCAGGCCACTATGATGTCTCTCTCTGCCAACTGAAATCCAAGAAGAGAACCCCATGTTTTGTACCTAAATCAAGAAGAACGGGAACTAAAAACATCAACATGGAGGAAAAAAAACAATAGCATGGAGGTAAAAGGAGAGGCAACACAGCAGTACAATGTTCCATGTCACCAATGGAGCTTGCATTAATGCATACATAGAATTCTTCTATCCTAATTAATACAAATCCACCCAATTAAACGATATCACAATTCAGCTAATACAAGTCTACCATTCACATTTCGCAATAAATTGTCTGCATGTTCCTTCAAAAGTTCCCAACTGTGCGTTTGGAAAATAACGGTGGAGGGAAAGGGAACCGAAGGTCGAAGGAAAGCGAGAGAATGGGACTAAAGAGGAGATAAGGGAGAAGTGGTCTTGTGTACTCCCTCCTCTTTCCCCAATCCATCTCCAAAAGAACAAATATATTACTCTATCCTCCCTTCATTTCTCTTCAAATTCTCTATCTTAACACATTGTAAGGCAACATTTATCATTGTCGTACAATAGTTCCGCAAAAATGTCTTATAATTAACCAAACAAACCGAAAAAGAACTTGCACTGATCTAATAACTTAGAACAACAGAATCACATAAGCACTTCTCCTAGTATCTCAAGTCCAATTACAGCTTTACAACTCCCAATATTACACATCAGAGCGAGATTACACTAAAACTTACCATCAAGAAAACACCAAGATTCACCACACTCCCAACATAATATCATACTATAACTCATTTTGCAGATTATTACATGCAAACATTATCACCGAAATAATCCAAAAGACATTAACATCATCAATTTCATCAACATGTATTCACATTTTCCAAATCAAAATGAAATCAAATTACAACATAAAAAAATAAGAATGAAGAAAAAAAGAGAGGAAGAGAGAGACCGAAAGAGGAGCCATCCAATTTGACGACGGTGAGATGAATGGGAGCCTGAGCTAATTAATTCAAACCGACATGCCCAATTCAAGCACTAAAAGCAATAAAAAGAAATCACAAACTAATTTTTTCTTAAACCTTACCCAATTTGATAAGATGATTACATTCTTCATCGGTAAAAAATGCCCTAAAAATTCAGCAACCAGCACCACCACCGGCCAAGATCTGCGCAACAAGCGAGAGGAAGGAGGAGTAGAGCCACGGCAACACCGGCAAACCAAAACCAACAACAACAAAGATCGACAACAACCGCGCATAGAAGAGAAAAGACAAGCGAAAGATCGGCAACACCACCACGAGCTAAAAGAGAGAGATGCGACGAAAACAAGCAGTACCAATTGATGCGGCTATAGGGCACGAAAGCAGCGCCGGAAAGTGGCGGTGAGGCAGCGCGCACCGGCGAGCCAAAGGAAAGAGAGAAAGGGTGAGAGAAGAGACAGGGTTTCGGGGTCAGAGAGAAGCGAGGAGAGAGAAGGCGGGTTAGGGACTTAGGGTGTTTCGTGGATATTTTAATTCTCGCACACATTGAAGAGAGAGGGAGATCACACACATGGAATGTTGAAGGTGATTTAGACGGCGATGGTGCTGAATGAAGATTTGTGGTGGTGTGATGATTTGTGGTGCAGTAAACCCTAGCAACCATGAGAGAGGAGAGAAACGAATGAGAGAGAAAGATGAGAATGAGGTGTGATTTTTGTGCGCTCAATATATGTTTTCACTTACAAGTATACAAGCCCAGGCCATCAGCCCATATGCAATTATAAAGGGCTGCGGGTTGGCCCAAAACCGCAGCCCTTTAGTAATTAGGGGCTGCGGTTTTGGGCTAACCGCATCCCTTCACTATTAAGGGCTGCGGTTAGCCCAAAAACCGCGGCCCTTAATTACTAAAGGGCTGCGGTTTTACGCTAACCGCAACCCTTCACTATTAAGGGCTGCGTTTTGCAATAAACCGCAGCCCTTGCACCGCAGCCCTTGTGTTTTTTTCCACTAGTGATGGGCTCTTCTTCTGCTTCTTCTTCATGGTCATTTTCTTCAATCGGATCCTCCTCAGCAGGCTCATTCTCATTAGGATCTCCCTCTTCAGCAGGCTCATTTTCATTAGGATCTCCCTCTTCCTCATTTTCCAAGTCAAGTATAGGTTCAGCGTTATCTTCCCCAATCACTGCGATGAATGTCCTATTATTCCCCTCATCATCGGAAATGTAGGTAACAGTTCTGAGGTTTGACGCTATGTGGTAGTCCTCGGGTATGAACTCATCCTCAAAAGTTTGGTACCTAGCTCTTTTTGCAGCTCTAAAGGACGCTTGCGGCTCAGATTTAACTCTAGGGTTTTCAGAATTCACATTAATTCCCGAGCTTTCCCCCACATGATAGGTTCCTTTATCTAGAGGTGATGAGGTAGAAGGCTCCCAACTTCTTTTCTCACGAATTCTCCATTCATTTTCACAGTATTTAAGACCAGTAATGAAATGTCCAACAGTAGGAAGGTATTGGTTCCAGTAAGTGTGTTTGGTTGCATTAAAAGCTCCATATTCGGACCATATATACCCATATCTATGGTGTATGAAAAGGTAGGGTTCCTCCTTAGGAACGTACTGCAGCATAAAATATATTTTCTCCATTTCGGTCCTAAGCCTAGTATCTCCTTGTAAGGTCCTATACTCCATAGCAGCTTTCATCTTATGGGCCCAGATGTCCCAATCTTCCGCTATTCGGTGTTTCATTAGGTATTCCTTAGGACCTATGTCGTAAACCATCTGCGAAATTAAAGAAAGAAATGGTCTAAGTTTTGTGAATTTAAGGTTTTTAAGTATACATTATATATAAACATATATAAGAGGTAAAATGATTATTTTCACTTTTAGAACTCCAAGTTCCAAAATATTTATAACAATTTATATGATTCTTTCTTAAAATATTCGAAATAATGTTTTTAGTTCAATATCTTTTTGACACATCTTTGGAATATTATATTAATTCGAAAGTTTAGGAAATAAAATATTTTACTATCGAATTTTTGTGCTTTTAACGACTATCTACGTACCTATCCTTGTACATCCTCCTACTCTATTCACATTTCAAAGATTTCAAAGAACCTTTCACCAATTCAATCAAGCAAACCACACTATATTTCATATAATCAGTCATCCGATTCATTCCACAGTATTTGCATGCTTTGTATAAACATATCAGACAAGTAAAGGCAAGAAAGGCAGTACAAATAAAATCATTCCTATGATTTAATGCACGCAAAAGTAATCTATATGCTCTTATCCCATACTACCCATTTTAAAATCTTTTAAAACATCTTTGAAAATAGGAACTTTTAGCTCTGATGATCAGTTTTGTAACACCCCCAAAATCCATACACGTCTAAACTACTTTGCATCAACTTTGGGAGTGTTACCGCCGCGGTGAAACGCAAGGCATAATAAAATCAAAATGTTAACAACTCCTTATTTAGAAAACTACATTGCAGCGGAAATAAAATGTTTACGTTAAACTACAACTCGGGAATCACCAAGGACCCCTTTTTATTCAAACCACAACTAATTAAGTAAATCATAATAGTCTTATAATGCTTAATTAAAACGCTTTAAAGTTGCAAGACTAAGATCTATCCCCCGTATGCTCAACATCATGCAGCAACACCAGCACACCTAGTCTGCTCCCCATTGTAACATCAATGGTTCATCACAAGTCAACCAACATCACAAATAACAAACAATCAGCTATGCTGAGTACGTACATAAACAGTTAAATAACACATTAAACATAAATAGAATAATAATAATCATTCCTAGCATGATACTACAAGAATATTGTAATTCAATTTTATAGTTTAATTGGCATCGAACGGGCACCGTCATCTTTCTAGAATCATACGGGCTACTTAATCCTTAATAGACAACTTGGTCTATTAGATGGAATGTAAATACGGTTTCGTTCCGTTCCACATCCATCACCTTAGTATGCATACCCCCAAGATCGTACAGAACCTTCCGCCTACTTGAGTTATCAAATTTATAAGGACACTACTATCGTCACAGTAGGCCTGCGTAGGAGTGTAGAACAAGTCCCACACTCCCCCCATTGTTCATTACTTGTAGGGAGTCCAACTACAAGTTATCGCCAAATATCCTTCTTAATAATATTCATTCATACAACATCGAACATATAATCGTTAAATTCTTAGGTACATTGCTAAAATTCTCTAATTAAAGCAATCTATCGCAACATCCTTGTTACCACAATAAATCATATGTTTTCAATCCAATTCTCATTTCATGCTTGTGATACGATAGAATTTCGCATACCAATAATAACTCATTCCAACTCACAAGTCATACAACTAGGAAATACATACAGATTTCCAATTGATTTCATGTTACCAAACAATCTCATCAATCATAATCAACCACAGTTCCCTATCATGATTCTAGGTTCCAATATAACAATCACAACCTAACATGATACTAATATATCGAACTGAACTAGTACGCGTACGTACCTTGTAACGAAGAATCTTTGCTGACTATTAAAACGTTCCGCTTATGAAATTGGGACCTAATTGAATAATAAAGAATATTTCAGTGCTAAGTCCTTGCTAATATTAGACAAAATCAGTTTACCCAACTATACAAAATATGATGTTTTGAATATTAAAAATTAACCAATCTTATTGTTTTAAACTTTCTTTTCATAAACTTTATTGAAATTACATATTTAGAAGCTAATTAATATGCTTGCAAAATTCCGATTTCTTTTAACTTATTTTATGCTTTACTTATAATTACAAACTTAATCCAAGATACCTAAGAATAACAAAAATCAGATTTTACAATCAATTTAAAGAAGAAAAGAGAGAATTTTATTTTTTTTATACCGATGTGACTTACCGGCGACAATTACCGACGACGGATTCCGGCAGCACACCAGCCACGCCCTCGAGCCTCGACGCACGCACACCGTTCGACCTTCGCACACAACCCTTGCACGCACACTCGACTCGCACAACGCCCTCGCTGCACCACACGACGATCTCGTCGTCCCCCTTTGGTCCCGCAGGCGCAACTCCGAGCACCCCACTCTCGTCTTCGCACGCTTGCTCGGACACCGCATAGAATACCCCCGTCTTCGTCGCGACTCGCACGACCACACTCTCGAACCACAACCTCGCACTCGCTCGCCTCGACCCTCACACTCACCCGCACACACCCGAGCACTCACGCACAACCTTCGCGCACAACTACTCGCACATCCTCGTCTAGAGCGACGAGATTCCTAGGTGGCGACGAGGGAGAAGGAGAGAGAGGAGAGAGAAATTGAGAGAGAGAAAAACGGCTGGGAGAGGAAAATTGAGAGTGTTTAGGGTTTTCTAATTCTTCCTTTTTTTTTTCTTCCCCTTTCATATTTATAGTATGAGAAACCTTAGTTTATTAGGACTTGTTTCCAAATCGAATTCTGATTTATTATTTAACAAAAACCGAATTAGAATATAATTAGGTACGAAAGTCGGTTGTATATTTAAATTATAACTGTAGGCTTACCTAAACTATATTATAAAATACTTTCACTTTTACTTTATATTTTCTTATTTAGCAAAATAACTCCCAAAAATACGGAGTATTACACTAATGCCTTGAAAATCACTAAAAATCATTCAAATTGGCTTAATTCACTAAAATGTGACACTGAAAAAAGATTCTTTGAACTTTTTGACAAGAGTAGAGCTTATCAAGATGCATTTGAAAAAGTCAAAAATGAAAATTATCTTTTGAACTTGGAACTGGCAGAATTGAATCTGTTTGTTCCCGAAGGAACAGTCTCTTCATCTAATACCAGAAATATTGCTGAAAATTTGAAAAACGATTTTGACAATATCTTTCAAGAAAATCTGGTATTAAAGAAGAAACTGGAACCCTCAAGGAACAAACTACCTGACCCTGTCTCATGGATACAAAAGTATCAAAACAAAGGAAGAGATGGTCTAGGTTTCAATCATAAAAAGAAGAACAAAAAGAAAAAATATGTTGATCTGCCAAGTTGTAAAATATGTTCTTACTGTGGGAACAGTGGTCACATTGTGTCTGACTGTTCCTCCAGAGAAGAACGTATTGAGAGGAACACGAACCTAGTGAAACAGGTTTGGAAAATTAAGAAAGGCTCAAGTCCAACAATGGAACCCAAGCTAGACTGGGTTCCTACAACTAACTAGTTTGCTATGGTATAGGCTGAAGTGAGGGGGAACAACTTGTGGTACCTCGATAGCGGTTGTTATAAGCACATGACAGGAGATAGATCAAAATTTCTCTCACTTTCAGTCTTTAATGGAGGAACTGTGACCTTTGGAGACAATCTTACAGGAAATATTGTAGCAGTTGGTAAGATTGGTAAATCTCAGTCACATTCCATAGATAATGTATTTTTGGTCGAGGGTTTAAAACATAGTTTACTTAGTATATCTCAGTTTTGTGATATGGGAAATACAGTGAAGTTTACTAATGAGTCTTGTGTAGTCAGCAATGGAAGTACAGGAACCAAGATCCTTGAGGGAACGAAGAAAGGGAACATATATATGGTTGACCTGAACCTTGTTCCTAGGAATAATCTCACATGCTTAAGTGTGATCGAAGCTGATCCTTTTCTATGGCACAAACGATGTGGTCATGCAAGCCTGTCCCTACTGCATAAACTAAGTGGGAAGGACTTGGTGGTTGGTCTACCAACTATTAAGTCACTAAACCACGATGTTTGTGATTCATGTGTTAAAGGCAAGCAAGTGAGATCCTCATTCAAATCCAAGAAAATGGTAAGCACACAAAGTCCATTAGAACTTCTTCACATGGACTTATGTGGCCATGTACGCATCCAAAGCCGATCCGGTAAGAAATATGTATTAGTCATAGTAGATGATTTTTCGAGATACACATGGGTTATTTTTCTTTATAGTAAGGATGAAACGTTTGATGAATTTCTAACCTTTGCAAAAAAGATTCAAAGAACAAGTGGTTTTAAATTAAAGCATTTAAGATCTGACCATGGTACGGAGTTTGAAAACTCCAAATTTGATGAATTTTGTAGCAATGAAGGTTTAGATCATAATTTCTCAGCTCCAAGAACACCACAACAGAATGGTGTAGTCGAAAGGAAGAACCGAACTCTTGAGGATATGTCAAGGACGATGATAATTGCAAGCGGTCTTCCGAAGAATTTTTGGGCTGAAGCAGTGAACACGGCATGCTACATCATCAATCGTGTCATGCTAAGGCCAATTACCATGAAGACTCCTTATGAGCTACTTAGAGGAAGAAAACCCAATATTTCTTATTTTCGTGTTTTTGGATGTAAATGTTTTGTACATAACAATGGAAAGGACAACTTAGGAAAGTTTGATGCTAGAAGTGGTGAGGCTATCTTTCTAGGTTATGCTTTAAGTAGTAAGGCTTATCGTGTCTACAATAAGCGAACAATGTGTGTCGAGGAAAGTGTCCATGCTATTTTTGATGAGACTAACTCCCTGCAGGAACAGAGTCACATTGATAACTTTGAAATTAGTTTGACTCGTCCTGATGAGTTTAATCAAAATGACGAGGAACTAACCCCTGCAGGAAAAGAAAAGAAGCAAGTTCCTGATCCTGATAACCCTGTGTCTGATCCCCTTGAGGAACAAGCTATAGGAGGAACTCAGGAGGATCAAGGATCTCCTGATCCAGAAGAAGATCAAGTGAATCAATCACCTCAACAAACTCAAGAAGCAACTAGGAGAATTGATCCAAAGCCTTGGAAACACCAAAATTCTCATCCTTTAGAATTGATAATAAGTGACATTGAAAAGGAAACTCAAACGAGATCCAAAGTGAAGAATTTTTGTGCTTTTTCACGCTTTCTTATCTATGACAGAACCTAAGGACCATATGGAAGCACTCAAGGAGGCTGATTGGATCAACGCTATGCAAGAGGAACTAAATGAGTTCCAGAGGAACAAGGTATGGCACCTGGAGGCCAAACCAAAGAACCAGAAGGTCATAGGACTAAAATGGGTCTTCAGGAACAAGCTTGATAAAGCTCTTTATGGGTTGAAACAAGCTCCTAGATCTTGGTATGAAAGGTTGTCAAAATTCATGCTTTCACATGATTTCATAAGAGGTAAGGTTGATAGAACCTTGTTCCTTCGATCAAAAGGAACAGACATATTAGTAGTCCAGATTTATGTTGATGATATAATTTTCGGTGCTACTAATGATCTTCTCTGCAAGGAGTTTGCTGATCTTATGAGTAGTGAATTCGAAATGAGCATGATGGGAGAGTTGAACTTCTTTTTGGGATTGCAAATCAAACAAACTGAAAGAGGAACAGTGATCCATCAACAAAAATATGTCAAGAAACTGCTCAAGAAATATGGACTGGAACACTCAAAAACCAACCACACTCCCATAGGAACAGGAACAAGGTTAGATGAAGATTCAAATGGTAAGTGTGTAAACGAGAAGCAATATCGAGGTATGATTGGTTCATTACTATACTTTACTGCAAGTAGACCTGATATCTCTTTTAGTGTTGGTTTATGTGCTCGGTTCCAATCAAATCCCAAAGAATCTCACTTAACAGCAGTTAAGAGAATTCTGAGGTATTTGAAAGGAAGCGATGACTTATGTTTGTTCTATCCTCGAAGTGATGTGTTTGACCTAGTAAGCTATTCGAATGCGGATTATGATGGAGACTTGGTTAACCGCAAGAGCACATCAGGTATTGTCCAGTACCTAGGATCAAGCTTGGTGTCATGGAGCTCAAAGAAGCAGAATACTGTTGCCCTATCCACAGCAGAAGCAGAGTATGTGGCTGCTGCTGCATGCTATTCCTAGGTCCTTTGGATCAAGCAACAAGTAAGAGATTTTGACATTAAGTTTAAGCGTGTTCCTATCTACTGTGATAATACTAGTGCTTTTTGTATCTCTAAGGATCCAGTTCATCATTCAAGGGTCAAGCATATCCACATTAGACATCATTTCCTTAAGGATGATATAGAAAAAGATCTTGTCAAACTTGAATTTTGTCCAACTGAAAATCAAATAGCTGACATTTTGACTAAACCACTTCTTAGAGAAAAATTCGAGAAAATTCGCCTAGAGCTAGGGATGATTAGAATTCATTGAATGTGCTACTTCAAATACAACCCTTAGTTACAAGATTACACTAAGTGGCCAGCAACATTTTGTGATATTAATTACTCATTGTACAGTCATTGTAAAGGACTCACATTAGTCTTCATAATACTCCCCTTATTGTCCATGCATATACTTGAGTAAAAATAGAAAGGTTGTTGTACATATATATTGAACATGTTACATGCATGTGTTCACACTTTCTACTCTTTTCTTTCTTTCACGTAAATATTATCTTTATTTTCTCTTCTTCCATTTATTATCCTCTTTCATTCATCCCCCACAAATATTTTTTAATGGCAACGTTTCACCAACGTTCATGTACAAACCTATAACTAAAATCATTCACCGGATTTAAAGAAGGAAGGGCAAAGCCACATTTAATTCCTCTTCACAATTCCCATAAATTCCGCCTCAAATAAAAACCCATCAAATCAAACCAAAATTGACACGGCAATTAATCCCATTTACCCCAAAACCATTACCTCTGCAAAACCGCCTTTCTCTCTCTCTCTCTCTCTCTCTACACAAATCTGTCATCTTCATCTTCCTCACCTAAAACCCTAAATGGCTCCCAAAAGAAAAACCTCCGAAGATACCAAAAATTTTCCGGTTGAAAAATCTTCACCTCTGGTGGATTATAACGAAAGCGAGAATGAATCTTCCAACTCAAATGAAGATTCTCTGGGTTCTCAAGCAAATTCAGAAGAAAATGAAGTGCTCTCTCCAAAGAAAGAAGACGATTTGGATGATGCTGAAACATAGCAAGAAAAAGAAATATTGGTACCTACGAAAAGGGGTAAGAAATCAAAATCCTCTAAGTATATCATTGGGTTTTGTGTTGATTTCACCTGGTGCAAGAAAGTTAAGTGGAGTCAATTTCTTGATTTTGTCAAGTTTCAAAAATGGGTCAAAGTGTTGAGTTTTGATGAGGGTCTTTATGAGAGTGAGATGAGTGAGTTTGTTGCTAAGTTCGAAAATAATGAGGGTTTATGCATAAGTGTTGTCAATGGGAAATTGGTTAAGTTCACTGAAAAGAACTTAGGGGAATGGTTTGATGTACCTACTGAGGGGTACAAGGAATATGTAAAGGGTAGGGCTAAGTTAAATATGAATGGGGCTTCAAACGCTACTATTTTGAGTTACTTTGGGAGTAAGGAGTCTGACCAGTCCCTAGATCAGAAAGATCTCTCTCCTTTTCACAAATTTTTGTTTCACCTAGTTTGGCGCTTTATTCTGCCAAGGACTTCCAAGCGGACTCAAGCGAGCCTCATGGATCTTTCTTTGATGTTTTGCCTTGCTAAGAACATAAAAAAAAACTTCTCAGCTTTAATGATTTCTCACCTTTCCTACTGCATTTCCCACAACACAAAAGTGGGGTATGCTAATCTGATTTCTGTTATCCTTATGAAGAATCAAATTAAACTCCCTTCTAGTACCTCTTTTGATCTCGAGCCTGATAACTATTTGACCAAAGAGACCCTATCCAGGTTGTCTCTCAGGGTACAGGGTGGGATGTTAGACTTTGAGGTAGCAGAAACTAAGGGGAAGGTTGAAACTGGGGTCAAGAGGAAGTTTGAGGAGGAGGTCAGTGTTGAAGGACCTAGGTCAGTAAGGAAGAGCCAAAGAATTGCTGTGACCAAGGCTCCCAAGGAACAGGGACAGGGTGCTGTTCATATTGATCTGGAGGAGGATCAAGCTCCGACAGGATCAAGGACTGTTGATTTTCCCCTTCTCTCCACCACTGGTCTTCATGGTATACTTCATACACTTCAGGAGTCTCTGTCTCTCCTGCACACCAGAATCCAGGGTCTTGAAGCAAGGGTTGCCCGTGTTGATCTTCAGCAGGAGCAGATCCTAGCAGGAGTGCAGAGAGGAGAATCAGCTGTTCGGGAGAAGATTGACGTTGTGGTCGCTTCTTTCATTGTTCGTCCCAAGCCCTCCAAGCCTTCCAATCCCTAATCCCCTTCCCTTCTACTTAATCTGATGAAACTATCATTTTTTTTGGTTAGTTTGTATTAAAACAATGGTGACTTGCTACTATCTTTTATCACCCATCCCTTTTTGGTGATAAAATGTTTTGGTTTATATCTTTTCTTTTCTTATTTCTATTTCTTTTTGCTTTCTTCTCTTTCTTTTATTCATCTTGAACTCAGTTTGTGCATTTTTCATGACTATGTGCTTTCATCTCATCTTCATATGCTCATTATAATGTTTGGATGGCTAGTATTATTAGATGAGTGTTTGAGCTACTACGCATTGACATTGTTGTATATGATTCACTCTTAGAGTAATGCTGGGTACTTATTGTTTTTGCTGATGACAAAAGGGGGAAGAAGTAGAGTGGCACATAAAAATATTCTAGTCTTCTTAGTTTTTAGGTGATGATTTTTGGATTTTTCTTTGCCTTATATTCAAGACTGATTTATGTTAGTTTAGTATTAGTTTTTCTCTGTTAGTTTAGGGCTAGATTTATTTTCTTAGTCTTTTGTTAGTTTTGTTAGTTTTGCTTTTTAAAGTCATTAGCTCTTGATTCTTTTGCTTTGGTTATATTATTTTTCTTATTTTGTTTTTATACGCCGTATATTTGCCATCATAAAAAAGGGGGAATATTGTTGTATTCCATGTTTTGATGATGCCAAATACTTAGGTTAATTTTACTATATAGTTTTTATTTAGCGAAAATTATAAAATACCAAAAATAATGTAATGTTCAAATTTGCATTTATATCTTGTGGAGAAAGATTAATTATTTAATCTAAGTCAAGATATTTATTTTATACACTTTGAATTTTTATCATATGGTATGTTTAATATTCTAGTAACTTAGAATCTTTGAATAAAAGATTCTTTAAGTTATTAGATGTTTTTGTTGCTGTTGTTGTGCGTGCATGTGCTTAAATTTTGGAGCTCACTCCTTGAGGTTCTCCAACTAACTCCTCCACCTGCGCATTACTTGCTGAAAGATTAGACCACGAACGGATAGTAGTGGAACGTTTTGTTACCGTTGCAAAACTCGTGGAGAAAGTGCAGCGAATTTAGGACCATGATCTCCATTATTCTACTCACGCAATTTGAGGAGAACATGGAGCACAACTTGACCAGTAGAAGAAGATTTGCAGCAGCTATATAAGAAGAAATTATTTGAAGAAAAACTAAAGAACTTTCAAGCGAAAAAAGTTAATCATTACTTAGAAAGTTTTTCTTGTAATTTCCTCTTTTATTCAACATACTCATTATTGTAATATTCATAGTGTGTGGGTGAGAGAAAATTCAGAGAATATCCTTGTGTTCAAGAGAGAGAAAGAAAGAGAGAAGAGAGAAGACTTCGAGTAAAGTCAAAAGTGAGTGTCATCAGTTCAGGGGGAACTGAGTGACTGGGGAACAAGTTCCTAGAGGAACAGAGAAGGTCCGGTATTAGGTTGTACAAAAGAGTCTTTTGGCCTAGTATATTAAAGAGAGTTTGAGTCAAAATCCCTCGTGGTCAAGGTTTTTCTTCCTATTGGGCCTAGGAAGTTTTCCTTGTAAAAATCTCGTGTGTTTGTCTCTTTCTAATTTCAAGTTTGTTTTAATTCCGCATTACAAATTGAAAATTTCTCCTCAACTACAATTCACCCCCCCTCTTGTAGTTGATCTAGTGTTCATACTAGAATAACACCTGTACTTAGCAAGAAGGGCTTTGAATGATTTTTTGGCGAAATGTGATTCCCTATCACTAATAATAGCTCTTGGAACTCTGAAACGGGGGAAGATCACGGACTTGAAGAGCTTCACAACTACCTTGACATCATTTGTAGGGGAAGCAATTGCCTCCACCCATTTAGAAACATAATCAACCGCTGCCAAGATGTAGCGGTTACCAAGGGAGGACGGAAAAGGACCCATGAAATCAATCCCCCACACATCAAAAATCTCCAACTCCAAGATGCTTGTGAGGGGCATTTCATGCCTCTTTGATATATTGCCAACTCTTTCGCATCGGTCACAAGCCTTGATAAATCCCCAAACATCCTTGAACATGCTTGACCAAAATAATCCACATTACAAGATCTTTGCCACGGTCTTGTCGGATCCCGTATGACAACCACATGGGGATGAATGTCACTTCCCCATAACATCTTCAATCTCATCATATGGGAGATATCTCCGATAAATACCATCCACCCCCCTCTTAAGCAAGTATGGGTCCTCGCATACATAGTGTTTGGCCTCATGCATAAACCTTCTCTTTTGTTGGTAGCTAAGGTCATCCGGTATGACTCCACTAACATGGAAATTGGCAAAGTCGGCGAACCATGGAGCATACATGGCCTTCATGGCATAGAGAAAGTCATCTTGGAGAGAATAATTGATAGGAGGATCCAAGTCGTGTGATTCGTTCATGGGGAGTCAGGAAAGGTGGTCGGCAACCGAATTTTCGGTGCCATTCTTGTCCTTGATCTCAATATCAAACTCTTGAAGGAGAAGGATCCACCTAATCAACCTAGGCTTGGCATCCTTCTTGGTCATGAGATACTTGATAGCCGCATGATCCGTGTGGACCACCACTTTGGAGCACACAAGATATCACTGGAACTTGTCAAAAGCAAACACAATGGTTAGTAGTTCCTTCTCAGTGGTGACATAGTTCCTTTGAGCCGAATCAAGCGTCTTGCTTTCATAATAGATCAGATGGAGCTTCCCTTCTTTTATTTGCCCTAAAACGGCTCCCACTGCGCTATCACTAGCTTCACATTAGTTCAAAAGGCAAGCTCTAATCTGGAGCTTACACTATGGGGGCGGAGATTAGGGCCTTTTTTAAAGTTTCAAAACCATGCATGCAATCTTTGTCAAATTTAAATTCAACGGTTTTTTCACCATATACCCTCGCACTTTTCAGAATTCACCATATATCCATGAGCTTTTCAAATATACATCTGTAGGTGTGTTTTTATTTCGCCTACGTGGTATGAGCCCATATTTGACTACCTCATTGTAAAGGTTTTGTATTGAAAATGTTTTGAAGTCGCCAACAAGTCTTTAAAGGAAAACTCATAAACCTAATTGGATATTGGGAAATCGTAGCGACAAATTAGGGACTTATCCAATGTATATTTCCCCGTCCTAACTCTATAGATGGTCAATGAACCACAAATTGAGTTCGGGGGTGTGGGTACGAACACGATCAGGAACCACATTCGCCCATTGCTGGCCTCTACTTAATATCGATTCATGTCAAGTTTTATGCGAAAGAATAACCAAATAATATAATTATGCACCCTAAAAGTATATTAGTCTAGGTTGGTTCATGAAACACATAAAATACTATTTTTTAGTGACATGTTATTAAGCAATCAAATTACAAAGAACCTAGCAGGTTGTTAAAATTATCTGATTAATATTAGAACAGTTCTTTAGGTCTTTGATTAACAAAAATAATCATGTGAGATGATGAAAGCATTAACAGGACAATCATGCATTGGCATATGAATATGAAAAATAAATAAGAAGAAAGAAAAAGGTTAGAATGTACAAAAAGAACGTTTTTATATTAAAGATCTACATCATGAAAGAAATAGTTAGTAACTTCAATATAAAAATAATGAATTTATTCAAGGACCCTCAGGATTATACCGTGGCTTGGGTCTGAGAGATTGACAACCTTCGGGACGAGCAATCGTGAAGCCTGAAGATCGAAACGTGTATGTCTGAAAGTATGTGTTTTGTGTTTGTGTTTGAAAGTATAAAAAGTATGAGTTTTTAAAGAGGTTTTGTAAGTATATTCATAAAGTGTCGAAGGTGTGAAAGTCGTAATGTTGAAGGGTTGGAGTAAAAGTGTATTTTAATTTGGAAAACCGTCGTGTATTTATAGCAATATTCTAAAAATAGATAGAAAAGCAGTCTACGCGTCACGCACGGAGTACGCTAGGCACATGTCTCTGTGTGATGCACATAGCCACGTGTCAGGCGCAGATTGGTGCGCCTGACACAGCTGAACCTGTGCGCTGGGCGCACATGGTGCGCTAGGCGCATCGCCTTGTGCCTGATGCACTTTGACAGCCTTTTTATTAAACACGTTTTAAACGATTTTCTTTTATCTTTAAATTCGAAAATCTGATTTTACGGGATAAAATCCGATTTTAATTATAAAAATATCTTTGAAAAATATTTATTTTATTTAAATAAAACAATTAATTGGGCTTTTTTCAAGAATTGGGGGCTCAAAATATTATTTATGGGCTCAAAATACACATAATTATCATGAATAATTAATTGGGCTTTAAAAATAGGATTTTGGATTATTAAAATAAACTTTAACATTTTTTAAATTGCTTTGGCTCTTCGGACTACTCTCTCCTTGGGTCGGACCAATTAAGACCGCGGTATGTTACATCATTGGATCCTTAAATGGGGAGACATGATTATGTAACTACAGAAGCCCCCACTTTGACTGAGGTTCAGGAAACCTATAGTCAAAGTATACGGTGTCGAGACGGATAACGATTCTAAACGCTCTGCAGTTTAGAACTGATCTATATACGCCGGTCTCTGCAAAACAAAGTTAGTATATAGGACAATTATTACAAGCAATATGATTACCTGTAGAAGAAGATGTTAGCAGATAGGTGCAAACAACTCAGATAAGGCACATAATGATGCAATGATGCAAACTTAGACTCTCTAAGGATGCATGAGACACTATGTAAGGAGGAAGGTTATGCAAAGCTAAGGAAGATGAAACGTCGTGCAAGGTCAGGGTTATGCAAGACTAGGATGTATGAAATGCAATGCAATCAAGGTCAGGGTTTTGCAAGGCTAGGAGATCTGGATAGGTAGAAAGATAGAATGATTGATTTTCAAATGCTGTTTTTGTAAATAACCGGGGTCCGCAAGTGAGATCCACAGATTACAACTTTTCGGGAGTTTGACTTGGAGGAACCACCACATATATATAGGAATCCCCCACTTTGGGTAAGCTTGTCTTGAATTAGGCACTATGAGCCTTGATTGGAATGTACTTGATCTTGTTTTGAGCGTTCAAAGTTCTTCACTGGGGATTCTTCTTTGAGGAGTTGATACAGGCAAAGTCAAATATCGCTAGAGATCATGGAATTGTCGGAGAGTCCTTCAGGGAAAATGAGAGTTTGGATTAAAAAACAAAATGTTTAAATTTGTGATTCATATATATGTAGGTGGGAAAAGGCTTTGACGAGGCTAGGTTCAGACTCGAGTCTATGTTGGGATCTAGAAAGAGTATGCTCCTGAATTCTAGAAAGTAAAATCATTAGACCATGATTAATTTTTATTTATTGAAGCGGTCGGACCTCGAGATGAAGATTCCTACGTATCCTTGCAGAATCAGACCATTCATAGTTCTGGATCTGATTGAATTTTTTTATATACCCTAACTTTTGCCTAGGCCGTCCTTTCGGGTTTTCAACCTAGCGGGCTTGGACATACCTTGAATAACGAGTTAGGGTTAAGGCTTGAGGTTTTGATGAAGATTCAATTGGTTGGGCTAAGGTAGGATCATGGATTTGGATTATATGGGTTAAGGTTTTGATGGTTTAAAAGATTTGAATGAGGGGTAGAACTTGTGTGCAAGCCCACTACCTTAGCTTTTAATTATTTTGCCTTTGGCTTTTTCTTTTTTGCTTTTGCATTTTGCTTTGTGCGTTTTCTTTTGCTTTTTTTCGCACTTTGATTTTTTCACTTTTTTATTTTATTTTTGCCTGGCATTTATTCTTTTCGTACTGAGGTTTGCACACAAGTTTTCGTGGTTTAGGGTATTAGAAGGCTTTGAAGGATATTTGTGGAGCTTTGATTTGAAAGGCTTATTTGGCTAATGGAGATGATGGTTTAATGGTTTTTTTTTATTTATTTTGGGTTGCATGGAGGTGGTTTATGGATAATGGATTTTGGAAGGTGATGGAGAAAAGAGGGGAATAACTCTTAATCCAAAGTATGCCCATTTTATTTTATTTTTTTATTTATTCTTTTTTGTTAGTCAAAGTCATTTAGGTGATTTAAGTTTCATCATTAGAAGCATAAATGATGGAAGGCCAATGAAAATAAAAAGAAAAAAAAATGAAATGAAAATGGAAAGGCTATAATAAATGAAGTCCTATAGTGACATAAACTCGATGGCAAAGGACAGAAATGGCTTAGGGTAAGGACTCTCTGACTCATCCTAGGAAACCATAAATAAAAGACTAAGCCTTTGAATTATTGATGCACTGCGCAAAAGGGTTGCTGGTGATGCTGTTTCTCGTGATAGCAAGTATTAGAAGTCTATTGTCATCGATCATTTTTTGCAGTGCACTTATAGGATCCAACACTAGGTGTCGAATGTTCATTATTCTGTTGGAATTCGCAGTAGAAATGTAGGTTGCACCTTTTGAAATTTTTTTTAGGTGCAGGGTTCGAAGTAGACCCTATGCAAGTGATCTAGCCTCTATTGTGAAGGCGGTCAAAAGTAATCTTCATGACTCTAAATGAAATCGGGGTGGTGATAGTGCGATTGATGAGCTTTAGAGTAGGCTCACATTTTGTTCCTCCTTTAGGCATTCCTAAGTTGTAATCTCTCGACCGATCATGAACAGAATCGAGTGGATCTTGCTTGTAAGTTTTAAGAAATGATTTTCGAAATAGGAAATGAAAATGGAAATGAAAATGGGAAATGGAAATGGAAATAATAAAAATCGAAATTAGAAACGGGTATGGTATTGAACTAGTATGGGCTTGACCATGATGCTGACATGGACCTAACTATATGCATATGCAGACATGGACTGGACTAGACTATGCAAGCAGACTGGATTGAATGATCGGACTTTGCTGTGTACTAGACTTTGAACTTACAGGTAGAATAAGGAGACTAGACTCAAAGCAGGCTGGACAATAAAGAAGGCTAGACTTTGAACTTATATTTGGAATAAGCAGGCTAGAACTAAGGGTATGAATTGGGTTTTTATAGTCCGAAGACTTGATTAGGGTTTACATACTAGACTTAGGGTTGAACTTTTATTGTCCGGAGAGTTGACTAGGGTTTACATAGAGATGCAAACTAGACATAGGGAATGAACTTTTATAGTCCGGAGACTTAACTAGGGTTTACATAGAGGTGCAAACTAGACCTAGGGAATGAACTTTTATAGTCTTAAGACTTAACTAGGGTCTACATAGTGATGCAAACTACACTTAGGAATTGATCTTTTATAGTCCTAAGACTTAACTAGGGTTTACATAGAGATGCAAATTAAACCTAGGGAATGAACTTTTATAGTCTGAAGACTTGACTATGGTTTACATAGAGATGCAAACTAGACCTAGAGAATGAACTTTTATAGTCCGAAGACTTGACTAGGATTTACATAGAGATGCAAACTAGACCTAGGGAATGAACTTTTATAGTCCTAAGACTTAACTAGGGTTTACATAGAGATGCAAACTAGACATAGGGAATGAACTAGGCCTAAATGCACCTAAGCCTTAGATTGGATTAGAATTGGACTTAGATTGGAATGGACTAGGAATAGACTTGGACTCTGCTTGACATAAAGATGCAAACGGACCTAGATTTTGACATGAACCACTTATATGGGCCTAAGACCGACTCTAATGCGAGTAAATGTATGGACACAAATTTAGATGGACCTAATATGAATGCAAGCTGGACTCTAATGCACATGGGCCTAAAGTTGAATGCAAATGGACTGAATTGGGTTGATTGGATTAAATTGAACGAACATGTTTGGACGAGGCTTCGAAATTTCGAAATTAGTTTTTTGAAAGGGACCCCTTATTTTTATCTATTATTAGGAAAATATGATGGATTAATTTTGAAAATGTTTTTTTTGTTGAATAGGTGGTATGATGATGATTAGTAAATTTTTTGGAAAAAGGTAGATTAGGATTGATTTTGAAAAATATAAGTTTTTTTGAAATTGATTGAATATGATAGGGTAGGATTGATAGGGAATATTAGTTGGATAGCAGTGAGAAGGTAGATATGCATGACGACTCTAACTCTACCATGATCACTCTTCTAGATGTACTTGTTAGAATAGACTCGACCTTAGATTATAGGCATGAAAAGACTGATTTTTATGCTTGTATTAGGTGAGTTTCAATTTTAGACAAAAAAAACTACTAGAATGATCATGATTCAACGCGAATGCAGACGGATAGAACACAGGATCGGCTACCACGATGACTAAATCGACAAAAACATGCGATGCACGGACTGCGTGCCACGCAGCATTGCTGCGCGCGGCGCACAGACATGCGTCTGGAGCGAGAGCGGTGCGCCAGGACCAACTTAATGCGCTTGGAGCACTGCTCCCCGATATGTTTTTCGAAGATTTAGGCGATATTTTGGCCAATTTTGACGATTTTTTTCTGTATATAGACGCGATTTTAGACGCGATTTTAGACGCAATGCATAACGACGAAAATTTGACAAGTTAATTACAGGCAAAAATTGCAATCACAAGCAAATGTCATGTAACATGAATGCAAATTTTTCAACCTAAAAGTCCAGTTCTATGTTTGAAACTATGGTTATGTTTAGGTTAAGGCTGAAAAGGGTCCATGCCTAAGAGATTGATCCCACGCTTTGCACCTTTGCTTAAAAATGTGGCCACGTGTAAGACGCACTCCATTTCTCAAGTCAGGAAAAAGAGAACAATGCAATGGTTGGGTAGTTTTGCTTATGACTAAGATCCAACACTATCGCTCAGGAAGCTTTCGGAAGGACAAAGCGCAAACCCCCCGGGGGTGACCTCACGCATAGAACGCTAATGAAATTGTCCTTATGGTGGCTTAAACAATAGCCATGCATATGCAAAACTGTATGTCATTCTAATGCATAAAAAGATTATGAATCGTATTTTTCGAGTTTCACTCACTCATTTAAAAAATTAATTTTTTTAAATCCTCCCTAGTGAAATCGCCAAATTGTAGGCGTGTTTTTATTTCGCCTATGTGGGTTGAGCGCGTATTTGACAACCTCATGGTAAAGGTTTTGTATTGAAAATGTTTTGAAGTCGCCAACAAGTGTTTATAGGAAGACTTATTAACCTAATTGGATATTGGGAAATCGTAGGGACAAATTAGGGACTTATTCAATGTAGATTTCCCCGTCCTGACTCCATAGATGGTCAATGAACCACAGATTGAGTTCGGGGGTGAGGATACGAACACGGTCAGGAACCACATTCGCCCATTGCTGGCCTCTACTTAATATCGATTCATGTCAAGTTTTATTCGAAAGAATAACCAAATAATATTTTTATACACCCTAAAAATATATTAGTCTAGGCAGGTTCATGAAACACATAAAAAGACTACTTTTTTGTGACATGTTATTAAGCAATCAAATTACAAAGAACCTAACAGGTTGTTTCAATTATCTGATTAATGTTAGAACAGTTCTTTAGGTCTTTGATTAACAAAAATAATCATGTGAGGTGATGAAAGCATTAACAGGACAATCATGCATAGGCATATGAATATGAAAAATAAATAAAAAGAAAGAAAAAGGTTAGAATGTACAAAAAGAACGTTTTTATATTAAAGATCCACATTTGAAAGAAATAGTTAGTAACTTCAATATAAAAATAATGAATTTATTCAAGGACCCTCAGGATTATACCGTGGCTTGGGTCTGAGAGATTGACAACCTTCGGGACGAGCAATCGTGAAGCTTGATGATCGAAACGTGTATGTATGAAGTATGTGTTTTGTGTTTGAAAGTATGAGATTTTAGAGAGGTTTTGTAAGTATATTCGTAAAGTGTCGAAGGTGTGAAAGTCGTAATGTTGAAGTGTTGAAGTAAAAGTGTATTTTAATTCGGAAAACGTCGTGTATTTATAGCAATATACTAAAAAAAAGATAGAAAAGCAGTCTGCGCGTCACGCAGGGAATGCACCAGGTGCACGTCTCTGTGTGATGCACAGATCCACGTGCTAGGCGCAGATTGGTGTGCCTGACACAACTGGACCTGTGCGCTGGGCGCACGTGGTGCGCCAGGCGCACCACCTTGTGCCTGACACGCTTTGACAACCTTTTTATTAAATGCGTTTTAAACGATTTTCTTTTATCTTTAGATTCGGAAATCTTATTTTACGGGATAAAATCCGATATTAATTATTAAAATATCATTGAAAAATATTTATTTTATTTAAATAAAACAATTAATTTTATTAAACAATTAATTGGGCTCTTTTCAAAGAATTGGGCTCAAAATATTACTTATGGGCTCAAAATACAATTAATTATCATGAATAATTAATTGGGCTTTAAAAATAGGATTTTGGATTATTAAAATAAACTTTAACACTTTTAAAATAGCTTTGGCTCTTCCGACTGCTCCCCCCTTAGGTCGGACCAATTAAGATCGCAGTATGTTTCATCATTGGACCCTTAAATGGGAAGACACGATTATGTGTCTACAACATCAGAATACACTTAGTACTAACGGACGTTTGATTCCGTTAACGAATTAATCCAAATTTGTTGATTAGCCATTAAAACCCCCTTTTATCCTTCTTCTTCCTTCTCTATCCTCTTCCACAGTAAATTTGAAATTTCATCTCTTCCACCATTAACTCTCTTATCATCCAAATTCAATCAAATTCACACATTCAATTTCCAGATTATTCACTTGTATTTTGACGAGCAGCGGCATATGTAGACCAAACAGTAGAGTCTAAAAAAACAAGCAAAGGTTGGTGGTGGACTGAAAATGATGACCTGATGCCGCCGGAATGGCGGGTAACTACGGGTGGCCAAAATTACCCGACCCACAAAACCCGACCCGCCGACCTGTTGACCCGCATTAAACTAACCGGGTAATTTAAAGGTTCTTTTAATTTTTCGTGGGTCGGGCACCCGAGCCGTGAAATCGAGCATGAACCGGGTCGGGTCACGGGCCAAACTTTTCAAGTAAATGGGTACCCGAAACTTTTCTTTTTTTTCCAAGTCCCTGTGGTCTGTACAGTGTATAAATGTATATGGAAGTCACTGATATAGTGATACTCTCAAAGTCCCAACTAAGCCAATCTTTGTGTGGTTTCTTCTACTTTCCAAGATATACTTCTACTATTTTTAACAACACAGCCCCAGCCCCAAAACCATTACTATTTAGTATTCAACCTCTAGTTGATGCTCCGCACACAATTATTCATGCCATCACCAGCTAGCTATATATTCAAGCCTAATGTCCTAATTAAAGTTTATTTGGTTTTTGAATTTTTTGGTTTTAACTTTAAATTTTTGTGGTTTTACTGGGATAATACATTATCTACAGGTGTCTCACATTTTATGGTTCAAATCTGGATTTTCTTCTTGGTTTACTCATGTAATTAAATACTTGGCATTCAACATCATTCTTCACATAGAAGCAGCATTTTAATCTTTTGGATTAGTGCTTAATTGTTGACAATGGGTCTAAGATTAGAAATAGTGGAACAAAATTAAAGATTCTAACACATTAATTATCCCCGGTACCCAATGACCCGACCAGGAATAATGGGGTGCCCGAAATTCGGGTACCCGATTTTTCCGGGTCGGGTCATGGGCCGTTTTTTCAACAACCCGTAAATGCGGGTACCTGCGTGTCTGGGTTCCCGAAAAACTGGGTACCCAATTGTGAACACCCCTACGGATAACTCACTTTCTTCAGCTCCTTCTTATTCTTCCTTCTTTCCCCCTCTCTCTCCTCCAACGTGTTTCTTCATCCCCGAAAATGCTAAAATCGAAAAAAAGCATACCCTCTTTTTTTCTGTAAAATAAAACGCTTCTTCTTTCACAAAATTAAATTTCTCTTCCCTATCTTTCTCTCTCTAAACACAACAACAAAAATAGAGGAAGTGGACCCACCGGAGGAGCTCGACCACACCCAAGCCCGACAGCCCTTATTGATCATTTCTTTCTCCTCGATGTTTTTCTTTGGGCCGGAAAGCCCAACTCACCCTCCTCTTCTCGCTGCATCGAATTTTGAGCCCGATTCCTGCAAGCGATGTGGACCCGAACACGATATTTGTGCCTGAAGAAGACAACCTTAATCATCATCTGTCATCATTTTCGGAAAGGCTAGGTCGAGAATATGAAGGAGGAGAGAAGGGTTTAGAAGGGGAAGGCACTGGAGAATTTCTGGAATTTGAGGAGAAAGAAATTGATGGTTATAATAATGGTTATAACAGCTGCTGCAGGTAGTGCTGTTCAAAGACCAGGGTCGGACCAAAATCTGGACCGGACCGGACCGTACCGGATCGAAGATTGCGGTCCGATCCTCGGTCCGAAGAAAATCCTGATTCTGGGTTTCTGGTCCGGTCCGGTCCAAACCCGGAAAATTCCGGTCCGGACCGGTGGACCGGAATTTCTGATTTTTTTAGTAAAAACAAATTTATATGTTAAAAAAATTTAAAAGTTAGTAAAAATTAAGAAATTTAAAAACCTACTAGTTATTAACTTTAGGAATATTGTTATAAAAATTATTAAATTTTGATATGTCTAATTTATTAATATTTTTAAATCAAATAAAAAATATTTTTTTAAAAAAATATAAAAATTCCGGTCCAACAAGTCCAAGACCGAACCGGTCCAGGTCCCAATTTTTTCCAGATTCCAGTCTATCGGTCCAGCCGGTTCCGGTCCGGTCCTGGACCGGTGAACACCCCTAGCTACAGGTGGTCGTGGTGGTGGAAGCGGCGGGGGTGTGGTGGTTGGTGCGATTGCGGAGGAGGCAAAGAGGAGGAGAGAGAAAAAGCTCTCATGGCTATGGTGGTGGCTACCATAGCCGAATATTTTTCCAGATTTTTTTTATTTAGCTGGTTCGAAAAGGGAAAAATAGAGATGGTGATGCCAAAGGCGATGCGCCGATAGCTTACACTAGAGGAAAAAAAACCAAGGGGTGCGGTTGTTGACCGTAGCCCTTAACTACTAAGGGCCGCGGTTATTGGTAAAAACCGCAACCCTTAATTGATAAAGGGTTGCAGTTTTGACCAATAACCGCAACCCTTCATTAATTAAGGGCTGCGGTTTTTAGCAAAAACCGTAGCCCTTGTGTATTTTTAATTTTTTAACCCAAAATGATCCCCAAACAGTTGTATATATAGAAAAGTATCATTTTTCATTGCAAATTATATTTTTTATACAAATATATAGGAAGTTACAAAAATATGGTACTACAGCCCTGAATTGCAATTTGACAGCTTCATATTTTCTCTTCTTGAGGAGCAACATCCTCTTGTACAGCCCATCCAGCTCAATTTTCAAACACTTGTATTTCTTATTAACTTGAAAGCATATGGACGCCATCAAACTCAACTCTATATGACAGCCCTTACAAAAATCTGTGACATAAAAAAAAAAGGTGTCACGTGAAAGGGACATTATAGATTATTTAGCATCCTACTGAAAACCAAACAAAATAGCATTTTCCTTGCATAAGCTATTGAAATCTGATGCAGGAAGTAAATATAAAGCTAGCAAAGTAAACTAATCACGAAATAGCATATGTTTGCATGAAAGAAGAATTCCCGCAAAGAAAGAGATTGGAAAGTACATCCAACCAGGACAAAGGAGTCCTCTAGACAGCTAATAGAAACGAAACATGCACATTAAGTATGGCATACATCATTTATAGATACAACCAGAGGCAGAAACACCACAGAATACAACTGAAGAGAAACATGGTAAACAACTCTATTCCATTTAGACTCGCGAATACACATGCTAACTTATATAGAGCTACACATAACATCTTATATAGCAATACAGATCCAGTTAATTTTAAGAAGTTATCATGTGAAGCTCGAACAGATAAACTGGCAAAGATAAACACGGTATAGATAGGATGAATAAGACCACATTAAATGACTTGGCAAACCCATCTATACCATGTCAGCTCACTCCCCTCTTACCACAATTATGATAACAAACAACAGAAACCATATCCCTTCTGAGTTCTGGTACGATGCATCATAATTCATATGCAAATTACAACATCAAGGAAAACCAGACACATATTTTAAGTGCGAGGCCACTGACTCCCAGACAGTTCTCAGCTATCCTTGATTCCTTCTAGAAAAAGGTTCACTTCAAAAATATGAAACAAGAAAGAGCTTAAAATAAGAATGTACACCGTCTTTGCTTTAGGGCAGATGAACAAAAGTAAACAGAATAGGAAACAAAGAGTCCTTAAAAAAACAGAAAAGACATGATGTATAGGAAGGGAAGAAGCAATTGTTCTCCCACACAAACAGTGCCTAAGTTTTCCATCTTGCCAGTGATGAGCCATCTCAGAAATGGACAACAAAGTCGCTCTTTTTTGTTCTGATATGTTTTTCTCACAACTAGTATCAGCAGACCTATAAAGAATTAGCCAAATCTCATAATAAAACAATCAAGTGCCTCAGCCATCGACCTTCAAGAAAAATGCGCTCAGGTGCATCTCAATTATAAATCACAGATCAGACAAGGCAAATAAAGGCTTTCGGCACCCTTAGCCCAAAAGCATCATACAAATGTAGTCAAAGGGCAAGCATGCAGCTGAATTTTTTACGACAAACAAGCCTTTTGTGAAAAACAAATGCAGCTGATTTTTTTTTTTGGGGGGGGTGAACAGTATGCATTGCATGAGTGGCCCATTAAGATAGAAAAAACCACAGGACAGTAGCAACACACAGCATCAACAAATTAATCTTTTTGAATTCACGTCCAAAGTGCAGAACAAATCTATTTTCCCATATCAAAGCAAACTCACACAAATACACGACATGTATCATATTAAACTTATATCAAATTTCCTATAATAATCGCATAATTCCAATACAAGAACTAATCATACAAGACTTTCAAGACACTCATAGCAACATATTGTGGCAGGGAGCTTCCCCAGCATGCGCAATGACTTATTTGCATTCTTCCACTAGCACGCGCAACCATCTTCTTCCAGTTCAGCATACATAAGAAACGCATACATGGAGGCTAGAGCTATGCAGTACGAACAAGTTCATGCATAATTAGCTATGTTTAAGATAGATAATTACCTTAGACATATTAAAACCAACCAAAGAACAGTAGAGCACAACAACAAGGATTCCTATTTAAAAACCAACAATAAACAATGATCAAACTTCAACAAAATTGAAATTGAAATTAAAAAATTAAGTACCAGAAAACAAAACCATATGATCAGCAAAGAGAGCAATGAACACATTCTGAAAACAACAATCAAGAACTGCAGTTTCTGTTTGAGCTTCTAATCTAAGCTTACTGCTATCAACCTCCACCAATCTCGTAGTCTTTTGTAATTTCTAAAAGAATCATAATCAAAGAATTAACTAAATAAATTCAAAAAAGAAAGGAAGTGAAGCAAAGATGTGTACTCACAGTATCTCAGTATGCAATGAGAAAGTTGATGGATTCAGGGGCGACACCAATGCTTCGGACGACAGTAGCCACAACCTAGCCATCTGGGCAAGATTCGTCCAACCAAGAGTATCCTGCATAAAATCCAGTTCATTTAAATAAGAAAACGGAAAAAAATTCACTCAACAGTAGAGTGCACACAAGGTGTTTGCGTTTATGCCTCAGAAAAAGATGAACTAACCAAAAGTAAAGCGAAGAACTGAGAGGTTTACTTGTTGCAGAGAGTTTGTGGGATACTTAGCAATTTACTTTTCGAGACAAATTGTCAGATACTTAGCAATTTAGAGTTATAGTTAACCAAATCGACTATGAAGAACAAAACGCTAGAATATGAAAAAAAGAAGTGAGTTAGAGAGAGAAAAGACCTTCAGTTCTGAGACAAATACGACACTGAATTTGTTCAGAAGGACCAGCTTCAAGATCGACCTTGGACATTATCAAAGGCGCCGCATCATCGTCGTGGTCCGCCATTGTAGGAAAGGTGTGAGTGAGAGTCAGAGAGGGGGGGGGCGTGGTGTGAGTGAGAGGGAGAGAGAAAGAGAGGCGGGTTTAGCCAGGGTAAGTGGAGTGAATGGCTGTAAAATGCCAAGCGAGGGAAAGTTAGCACGGAAATTACTAAAATCAAGGGCTGCGGTTTTAATATTAACCGCAGCCCTTTAATGATAAAAGGCTGGGGTTTTTGGGCTAACAGCAACCCTCAATTATGAGCCTGTTTTTCTTTTTTACGAATAGATTAAGGGCTGCGTTTTTTCAGGTAACCGCAGCCCTTGGCCTTTTTTCCCTCTAGCGTTAAGGACTGTCAGTCGGGTTTATAAAGTAGTGGTGTATGGTGAAGTTCATTTAGTGCTTGCGGTGGTGGTGAAGTTAGTTCAGTGGTAGTGGTATTTCATTGAGCCAGGAGGAAACGAGAAGGTGTCTACGGGGGAGAGAGAAGAGGGGTCAATTAGGATTAATTTGATCAGTTAGAGGTTAATTAGGGCTCACAAATAAAATTAAGCATTAATGACTAACGGAGTTACCCACCGTTAGTCATTAATGGTATCCTGTGTATTTTACGTAAAACTCGGGGGTATATGGTGAATTCTGAAAAGTGTGAGGGTATATGGTGAATAAAAAATTTTGTCAGAGGGTATATGGTGAAAGAATCGTAAATAAGATTTTTGAGAAATCTTTGATAAAACGGCGATAATTTCCCGCATGCCCATGAAAAGATCTTACTCCCTTCTCCGGACTTGGGGAGACAATTTCTCAATAACCTCAATTTTGGCCCTCTCAATTCCTCAATCCCTTTTTTAGAGATCTTATGACCAAGGACTATGTCATCTTCAAGCATAAAATGACATTTTTCCCGATTCAGAACAAGGTTCATCTTTTGAGATCTCTCCAAAACTTTTTGAAGGTTGGAAAGACAAATGTCAAATAAAGAACCTACCACGAAGAAGTGATCCATGAAGACTTCTATGGTTGATTCAAGCATGTCCGAAAAAATGGCGGTCATACACCTTTGGAAAGTGGAAGGAGCATTGCACAATCCAAATGGCATCCTTCGATAAGCGAAGGTGCCAAATGTACATGTGAATGTTGTCTTCTCTTGGTCATCGGGGTAAATGGGAATCTGAAAGAACCCCGAATAACCATCTAAAAAGCAAAAATGGGTATGATCCGCCAATATTTCAAGCATTTGGTCAATAAAAGGGAGGGGGAAATAGTCTTTTTGGGTGGCTTTATTCAACTTACGATAATCAATGCTCATTCGTCACCCAGTGACCGATCTTGTGGAGATAGCCTCACCTTTTTCATTCTTAATGACGGTCATGCCTCCTTTTTTTGGGATAACTTGGAGAAGACTAACCCACCTACTATTCGAGATAGGGTAGATTATCCCCGCCTCAAGGAGTTTCAAAACTTCCTTTTTTACCACACTAGTGGAAAAAACCTTATATGTCACAAGATAGCTGATTCGGTTTTTCCAAAACCGAATCAGTTAAAATTAACTGATCCGGTCATTTATCAAACCGGATCAGTTAATTCAAGTTTTCATGGCGCAAAAGTCTGATTAAATAAACTGATCCGGTTATTTATCAGTCCGGGTCAGTAAATTGGCCCAAATCATTAAAGTGACGCTCACCAGCCCAAATCTCTTTTGAGCCCGCTCCTATTTCCCTTAGTTTACAGCCCAAATCATTATTTGCTGATCTCTCATCCAGTCATCCCTCTCTCCTCCGACCCACAAACCCTAAACGCCCCTTTCTTCAATCGCTCCTCCTAATCCATCTCTCACCGTCGCTGATCTCCTAATATTCACGGCGCCACCCATCACTTCTCTTCTCTTTCCTCACTCAATCCTCCTCTGGCACTCCTCTCGCACTCTTGGAAGCTTCTTTACTGCTCTAAAGTACCCTGAACACCCCACCACTCCTCCCTTCTCTCTCTCTCTAAACCACCACTTCTCCCTTCTATCTCTCTGAACCACCACTCCGATTCGTGAGATCGAATAGGGGACTGAGAATCAGTCTTTTGATCCTCTTCGAGCCTACTCTCGTGTTTCGAATGAATATGTTCTGAGAACAAATTCGTGGCGGTTCTTGACAAACCCCTTACTTATTTCTTGAGTTTGGTTAATTTTTTCTTTGTTAGATTTAGTTACTTTTTTAAGAGTGATGATGAAGTCGGAAACGATTTCCCAGATGCATTGGAGTTCGATTCATTCGATTCAGAATCCATGGAATCACAGAAGCCACCAATCCATGGAGTTCGAAACGCCAACCACCACCAAAACACATCACCATCTCTAGGGTTAACTTCATTTCTTTTTCGTTATAGTTTCTTATTTTTTCGTTAATTAATTTATGCCCTGTAATTTCGTTTCTCGTTGATTAATTAATTATATTTGTCGTGTGCTAAATGGCAATACTTCAGCCCATTTGAGGTAATTGACCATTTGTAGTGTCTTTTATGGAGAGTTGAATAGTATGAAGTGTATGATAAGTGGCGTACAAGGTATTGATCAGTTTTTTGTGCAGAAGTGGTTAACTTCATGCCAAAATAAATGGTCACTGTTCTTTTTAGGCTTAAACGTTGCACAAGTAATTAAGTCAGTGTGAATTGTGAACTTTGGCCTCTTTGTTTGTTTGGGGTCTCTGGGTTATTGTTACGTATAAGCTCTGCCTTTCTTGTTGCTTTTGTGGAGCCTATAGGCTGCCTTGGCTATCGTTTTAATTATGTTAATGAGGGTTTATTTTCTCACAGGATCCTGTTATTCGACCAGCATGGAACACATTTGTGAGTAGTGTAAGCGGGATTTGGAAGGGAGTTGGTGCTATCTTTTCACCAATTACTGCTGAAATGGAGCCGGTTGACTTAGGAGGTAAGAGTAAGTACATTTTCACCAATTACAGCCCAAATTTGCATTGATGAAATTTTCGGTTTTGTTACCGCCCAAATGCTACTACTAGTTGCTGCCATTTTCCTTCAATTTACACGGGTGTCGTTGCCTATAAAGGGGAGAAAGAAGCAATTAGTAAAAGTGATTTAGCCTTACTAGAGTCGGAAATGATAGGGCTTCTTTAACAACAACAACAACAAAACCTTAGTCTCAAAATAATTTGGGGTCCGCTAATGATATCTCTTCTTTATTTAGTTTTTATTTTTATCACAGTTTTTTATTCAGAATATAGAAGTATATTATTAAATAGCAGTCTAAGTGGGCATTTTGATCTAACATTGTATTATCCTATCTGATTTGTAGTAATGTGAAGAATTTGATTTAACTGTTTTATTGTATAATCGCATTTGTATAATCTGGACCAAGTCATATTCAAGCATTTGTATAGTTGGTCACGTATATTCTATTTTGTGATGTGGCACTTACATCTACTCTAAGTTTCTCACCAACTAACTTTTCTTGCAGCTTGCCACTTTCAGTGCTGATCAGCGGGATCATCAGGAGGTCGTGTTGATGATGTAGGAGAACATGGATCTTCAGGAAAAGTAAGTTTTATAAAATAATGAACTTGGAAGGACTTTAGGAAAACAATAATTGCGCAAGATTCATGGCTACGGTGTTTTGTGAAAGCCAAGATTGAGGTTTAAGGCCCTTTATCTATAAGAAAATCATATTGTTTTACATCATAGTGCAGTTGTAATATAGTTCAGTTTTCATGTCCGGATAGATTTACAAGACTTAACTCTTTTTTTTTATTCTCTTTAGCTGTCCAATTTCCTAATCTAGTTCATTTCAGATGTTTAGAATATATGGAGAGAAAGAGCTCATTCATAAGGTACATTCAGTGACTGATGTAGTGGATATTGTGAAAAATTCTCATTGATTTTTGAAGAATGGAATCCATTACTATTGTGAGGTTATATTGGCTTATCAGGCCATTTGACGTTGTTTAGAAACAGTTACAGCAGTTAGATTAGTCACTTTGAACTTGTTACAACAGTGGTTCTCAAAAAAAAAAAACTTGTTACAACAGTTAGAGTAGTCACTTTAAACTTAGACATGTTATCTAGCTGTTGTAAATGATGGACTTGTTAAAAAATTTGCTTCTAAACATGAGATAGCAAGATGAGTGGAGATAAAATGATAACTGGGAATGTTTTTTGTACATGAATAGAGAGAACTATCTAGGAATAGAGTTATATGAAGCATCTCTTTGCTAGTCTCTTATTAACTAGTAGAAAACAAGTCAAATACTACAAGACAAAAAAATAATGGCTAAATGTGTAATTGTGGCATCTAATTTTATGCTGTGTTTCTATTTTATATTTCAGATTTATGGACTTAGTTGCTTATCTAATATCTAATACTAATTAAAGTTTGTGTCTAATACAGACAAGTGTTTTAAGGACCAGAGGAGAATGCTAAGTAAATTGAAGAGGTGGCATGTATTGCTGCAGTTCGTATGAAAAGGAGCCAGATGGTGACTGAGTATACCAAGGAATGTAGTAATCTTAGAAGCCCTGGAAAAAGAGGGCCTATGTTATTTCACTAGGAACACTACAAGAGGGGGGGTGAATTGTATGTGTAGAAATAAACGTAACTTTTTGCAGAATTATAAAACTTAAACAAAGAAACAAGCTAAAGGAACACAAGGGATTTTTACGAAGAAAAACTTCTTCGGCCCAACAAGAAGAAACAACCACGACCACTAGGGATTTTAAACACAACACTTCCACTAATTAGGCCAAACAACTTTGTTACAACCTAATTCTACTCACGGGCCACATCTTGAGTTCATAAACTCAAGTTCCTGAACAACTATTCCCTTAATAGATGTTCCTCTCAACTTCACTTGAAGTTTTTTCACTTTAACTCGCTTCACTGAAAACTTTCTCTCTTACAGGACATCACTCAAAATCCCCTTACCCCAAAAACCAAAATACAATGATCAGTAAATTTAGTGGAATTAGAGTAAGAAGGCAAAGAACAAATGGCTTTTATGAGAGAATAAATGCACTGGCACTTTACTTAGTTAAACTCAGTAATTCACTTGGTCACACACAAATTGGAACTTAATTAGACATAAGTATTTATAGCGGTGATTAACTAGATCGTGGGATTAAATCATGTGTTAGTGGTAAAACCATTTTCCCATGATGTTCTTCAACTAGAGGAACACGTTCCTTTTGACACCCATGATCTCCATGATCTAATACAAACGTATGTTAGGATTAATACTGCTTCCTTAATTTTAGCAACCACTTAAGCAGTAACCAAAAAATATAATTTAATTAAAAATATTTTAATTAATAAAACTGAATTTAAATCCTTTTATAAAATATTATCTTTAAAAATATTTTCATTAAAACCGAAAAAGGATTTTAATTATCTAATAAAAATACAATCTTTTCCTTAAAAAGATTTTCCTTAAAATCAGATTTTTACTAAATAAAAACGGTTTCCTAGAATCTAGGCATAAAACACTCAAGCGTCATTATCTAACCGTTATACTTATTTACATATTTCTAGTTCCTCTAAAATAGCTAGTTCCTTTAACTCAATATAACAGTGCCACTTTATCTGTTCCTTACAGAGGAATAAACACTCATTCTCATTTTAAATTGCCACAGTTCCTTACCAATTCTTACTCGTTCCTTTACATTGGAACTAGAAACAAAAAGCCTTGCTTTTGCTCTTCTTGCTCCAACGCTTCTCCAGTATCAAATCTTTGACCATCTTCACTTACTCTTTAAAATTCAAACTTGATTTCTTCTTCTGACTTAGTATTCTCTTTGCTCTTGTCATTGATACCTTGTAGAATCCATTCACTTAGCAACTTGTTAGATCAATACTTAGTTTGTATCTTTGTTCCTTTGTCATTATCAAAACTAGGGTTCAACAATTTCCCCCTTTTTGATGATGACAACAAAGTTACAAACTAAGGAAAACAACAAATAACATAAGAGAATGAAAGAAAGAAAATAATAATACTTTATATAATCTTATTAAGGCAGATTAAGGATTTAAAGTTTTTCACTAGTTTTTTACTTTTTCAATTTTTCAACTTAGTTTGTTCCTGGTATCTTTTCCCCTTTGTCATCCTCAAAAAGATCAAATTCTTGGTGATTTTGGGAAGACTGATATTTACAAGACCTTTAGACCATTTACAAGCACAAAAAAAATGATTAAGTTAGGAATTGCAAAGGGTAGACTTGCTCAAACATCAATCACAAAATACTAGCCATTCCAAGTAAGAAATTATGCAATAAAATCATAAACGAACTCAATTTGTAGCAAAAGTCATTATATTAATAGCACTTGTTCCACAAAAGTACAAAAAGAAGAAAAGGAAGAAAAGAAAAGAAAAGACACAAAAGCTAAAAGTTCATGTTCCTTTAAGAGAAATAGGAACTAGACATTAGGAAGGGAAGGGGACTTGTGTTCCTCTACGACTTCTTCTTCCACCACCTCCTCTAATTTCTTCATAACCTCCTCATGATGCCCATCCAGTTGTTGCTTCAGGTTGTTAATTGTTTGGGCCATCATCTCCATATTCTTTTGTTGCTCTATCACCGTATCACTAAGAACTTTCATTAGACCCATCATCTTATCAGTTTTATCATCCAAAGTCCAGTGAAGGTGATTATAGAATTTGATCATATGTTGAGCAGGGAGACAAACCTCATTTACCCATCCACAATCATCCGAAGGAACTTGTTCCTTTCCCTTTGAACTAAAGTCAGTAGGTGGTTTTGGTGGAGGAACTGCGGTGTTTTCTTGAGATGGTCCTGATGTTCCTGCGAGAGGAACAGAAGGTAAAGTGGTGGTGTAAAGAGAAGGAAGAAATGGAGGTTGGGGTAGTAGGGCAATAGATGTAGAGGAGAAAGGGTTAGGCTCATTTATGGCAACCTTCATCTGTTCATAACTAGAAGGAACAGTGAAGGATGAGGGAGAGATGGAAGGGATGGTATTAAGAGTAATCAACATTTTTGGTGAAGAAGGAGGAGTGGGTTCCTTAGGTGAGATTTTATGTAGTTCCACTTCATCAGATAGGACTAAAGAAGAGTCCTCATTAGAAGGAACAGGGGTGGTTTTTGCAATTCTCAACCTAGAATTTTGCCTAACTTGTTTAGGAACAGGTTTGGTAGGCTTTTTAGCAACTGTTTTTCGTTTCTTGGGGGGCTGTTCCTTTGGTTCATTAGGTTTAGGAACTTGTTCCTCCAAGTTCACTTCCACTTGTTCCTCATCTATTGCCTTAGGCAGTTTTCTCTTTTGTGAGGAACTAGAGGCTATCCTCCCTTGAGTCAGAATCCCATCTTGGACAAAGAGGTCCAATCCATACAAAGTTTTTTCATTTAAAATATTACCTTGCTTAATTCCCAAGGTAAGCCAACCAGTAATTTTAACTTTGAAGTGGGAGAGAAAACAAGTGATGAGTGCTCTATACCTAACAACACAATGGTTTTCAATACAATGTGTTAGATGTTGGATAAAGAGAAAAGGGAAGTTTATTTGGATGTGGTGGTCAAGGCAGAACATGTAGCACATATCTAGGAGACCCACCTCATTCCTCTTTTCAGTTCGAGGAATGAGTGCCCTCCATACAAGATTGAACAAGATTTTATGTACTAGGGAGAGGAGATTATGGTTGATCTTAGTTTGGCCAGGTGATCCCCCAAAGGATTGAACAATGTCATCCTAGGAGAAATTAGGAAAGGTGACAATTCCTTTCCATTCAAAATACAGATCAGTTTCTTTACAAGGAACTTCCCATATTTTGCCTAAAGTTTCTTGGAAAAATCTTATTTTCTTCCCCCTTACTTCAGTAGTACATACTCCATCAGTGTTGATGAAGTTTGCACAAAATTCATCCATGGCTAAAGGAACTAAGGCATTGTTAAATGCGGTTTCAAAAAGGTATTCCATACCTTGTTCCTTTAGAATTTCAATTAGTTCATTGAATTGAACTTTCTTGGCCCATTCTAGATCTACACATAATCCAAGAACATACCTCGAATCACTTCGTTCCACTCTTTTCTTGGAGGAAGAAGTAACAGTTCCTTTGGAAGGAACATGCGTAGCTTCTTCTTCCCCCTCAACTGATTCAGGGGTTTCTTCTTCATCATCTTCCCCAATCAGTTTCCTTCTTCTTACATTTCTCCTTGGTGACTCCAATTTTTGCTCTTCTACCTCCATATTTGTTTCTTGAGGATTTTTCGATTTCTAGGGTTTTGGATGGAGAAGAGGGGTTTTCCATTTGAGAGTTTTTGAGAGTTTTTGCTTTTGGAAAAGGTGAATGAAGAGAGGTTTTTGCCATTTGGTGAAGAAAGATTGAGGTTTTATGTGGGGCGAAGAGGTGTGAAGTAGATGAACAATGGTGAAGATGAAGCGTTGAAAGGAACACATTTTTGGAAGGGAAGAAAGAAAAAGAAAGAAGATGCATGTAACTATGTATACGAAGAGTTACACGCGGAAAATTTAAAAAATAAAAGAAAAGAAAAGATAAAAATTGATTCAAGACTTGATAAATCTGATTCCTATATTTTTAGGATTTTCGGATTTCTTGATTTTTATGGATTTTTTAATTTATGGAAAGAAAAAGAAAAGTAAGGAACTTGTGCTGTAGGACCAACTTTTACTTATTATCAACATTCATCAAATCATGCATGTTTCTATCACTTAGGAACAATAAGCGGAGTATTATGTGACATTGTGAGTGACTTTACTCCTTTGAATCCATGTTTATGTTTTGAACATTTTAATTTACAATGGTCTTAGGCAATCAATCACAGTGACTTAATATCACATAGAGTAAGACAAATCAATTCAGACATGGGGGAATGGAACAGGAACAATTACTTAAGTTTATTAAACCTAACTCAAGCCTTAATATTTCATATCTATCTCTTTGTAGAGGCTTAGTTAAAATATTAGCAATCTGATTTTCAGTTTGACAAAACTCAAGTTTAATCAAACCTTTTTCCACATTTTCTTTTAGAAAGTGATGTCTGATATGTATATGCTTAACTCTTGAATGATGCACTGGATCTTTTGAAATACTAATGGCACTTATATTATCACAATAAATAGGAACACAATTAAAGTTTATTCTATAGTCACAAAGTTGTTGTTTTATCCAAAGCATTTGAGAGCAACATGCAGCAGCAACTACATATTCTGCTTCAGCAGTGGATAGAGCAACTGAGTTTTGTTTCTTGGTGCTCCAAGAAACTAAACTATGACTATGAAATTGAACCATACATGAGGTGTTTTTCATATTTACAAGATTTCCAGCATAGTCAGCATCAGCACATCCTCTTAACTCAAATGTGTCACTTCTTGGATAGAAAAGTCCAAGATCATCTGTTCCTTTGAGATATCTAAGAATTTTCTTTACTGATGTTAGATGAGACTCCTTGGGATTTGCTTGAAATTTAGCACACAAACCAACACTAAAAGCTATGTCTGGACGACTAGCAGTTAGATACAAAAGAGAACCAATCATGCCTCTATATTTGGTTTGATGAACACTTGTTCCTATGGTATCTTCATCTAATCTAGTTGAGGTTCCCATAGGAGTGTGATTTATCTTTGAATTTTCGAGGCCATATTTCTAATAGTTCCTTTATGTATTTTTGTTTGTGAATAATTATTCCTTTTTTCTTTTGCTTAATTTGTAACCCAAGAAAGAAATTTAACTCACCCATCAAACTCATTTCAAATTCATTACTCATAAGCTTAGAGAATTCTTTGCATAGTGACTCATTAGTTGCTCCAAAGATAATGTCATTAACATATATTTGAACAAGAAGTATATCAGTTCCTTTCGATTTTAAAAATAAAGTTTTATCAACTTTTCCTCTTTTAAAATTGTTCTCTAAAAGGAACTTAGACAATCTCTCATACCATGACCTAGGTGCTTGCTTTAACCCATAAAGAGCCTTGTCAAGCTTGTAGACATGGTTTTGGAAATCATTATTTTCAAATCCAGGGGGTTGTTCAATATACATCTTCATTTAAGTAGCCATTAAGAAATGCACATTTGACATCCATTTGATACACTTTAAATCCCATATATTCAGCAAATGCAATTAGTATTCTAATGGCTTCAAGTCTAGCAACAGGAGCAAAGGTTTCTTCATAGTCAATTCCTTCTTGTTGATTTTAACCTTTTACTATAAGTCTAGCTTTGTTCCTTACAATTGTTCCATGTTCATTTAGTTTCTTTCTAAACACCCATTTTAATCCAATCACTTTTTATTGTTTAGAAGAGGGAACTAGATACCATACCTTGCTTCTTCATTGGTTCCATCATTGATAGGAACGCATGAAATGCACAAAAATTCCTTAACTGAGATCTAGTTTGCGTACCTTTGGATATGTCACTTATTATGAGTTCCACTGGATGTGATTTTTGATGTCTCCAAGGTTTTAGTTGAAATTCTCTTATAGGAACAGGTGGTTCCTCTTGAATTTTTTGAGAAGATGAGGAACCTTGTTCGTTTGTTCCTTTTTCAGTATTTCTTGAATCAGTTCCTTCAACATTTTCGCTCTTAGTAGGAACATAAACTGCTCCATCATCTTGAGGAACAAGAACAACATTGTTATAAAAGTTTTCATCTTCTTCGTTCCTTTCCTCTTTTACTTCTTCTTCTTCAATTGAATCTGCATTTTTTTCATTAGGTCGAACCAAGCCTATTTCAAAGTTATCAAGTTGCTTGCTTGGATTAAAATTGTCAGATTCATCAAAAATTATATGTACACTTTCTTCAACACACATAGTTCTTTTATTGTAAACTCTATAAGCCTTACTATGTGATGAATATCCAAGAAATATTGCTTCATCACTCCTAGCATCAAATTTTCCAAGATTATCTTTCCTATTATTATGAACAAAACATTTACAACCAAATGTTATGAAATGTGTAATATTGGGTTTCTAACCAAAATAAAGCTCATAGGGAGTTTTGTTAATGATAGGTCTCATTATGGCACGATTTATTATGTGACAAGTAGTATTAATAGCCTCAGCCCAGAAGTTCCTTGGAAGTTCACTAGCAATTAGCATAGTCCTAGCCATTTCCTCCTAAGTCCTATTTTTCCTTTCTACAACACCATTTTGTTGTGGTGTTCTAGGTGCAGAAAAATCGTGATCTAGGCCATGGTCTCTGCTTAAGTCATCAAATTTATAATTTTCAAATTCTTTACCATGATCGGATCTAATATGCATTAATTTGTGACCACTCAAATTTTGAACTCTTTTTGCAAAGACAAGGAACTCATCATAAGTCTCATCCTTACTAGAGAGAAAAATCACCCAAGTGTATCTTGAGTAGTCATCAACAATAACTAGCACATACCTCTTACCACTTCTACTTTGAATTCTCATGGGGCCACACAAATCCATGTGAATTAATTCCAATGGCTTTGTGGTGCTCACAATAATTTTAGATTTGAAAGAGGACCTAATATGCTTCCCTTTTGCGCACGCATCACAAACTTGATCAATATGAAATTTTATAGATGGTAATCCCAAAACAAGATCTTTTGATCGAAGTTTGTCAAGTAATGAAAATCTAGCATGTCCTAGACGCTTATGCCATAAGAGAGGATCATCTTCAATAGCACTAAGACATGTCAAATTGTTTTTAGGAACAAGATCAAGATCCACAATATATGTGTTCCATTTCCTTGTTCCTTCCAAGATGACATTCTTAGAGTTAATGTTAACGATTAAGCATTTTTCACTATTAAATTTAACTACATTTCCCTTGTCACAGAATTGGGAAATACTTAAGAGATTATGCTTTAAACCTTCAACTAGAAAAACATTATCAATGGAATGTGATGATGACTTACCAACCTTACCCATGACAACTATGTTACCTTTCTTATTGTCACCAAATGTCACACTTCCACCTTCATAGGTTGAGAGTGAGAGAAACTTAAATTTGTCTCCTGTCATATGCTTAGAACAACCACTATCAAGATACTAAGTGATGTTCCCCCTTACTCCAACCTGCAAAAATCAACTAGTTGTTAGTTGTAATAACCCCTTCTTTCGTGGGTTTCTGTTCTTGACTAGCATTTGTTTTAGAAACTCATTTCATGTTGCTTAATTTTACATTCTTGCCAATCATTCTAGTTCTTAGTTGACATTGAGTTATGTAATGACCTATCTTTCCACAATACATGTAAATTTTGTCACTAGGTGTAATAGCTCATATTTTAAAACAGGTTTAATTAAGAATTAATTATATTTTACTAGCTTTGATTTTGAGTTTACTTTTGTGATTATGAAATGATTTTAGTAACTTTTGTAATTCTAAAAAGAATAAATGATAAAAAAAAAATGCTATCTTTCGTGGATTTTGTGGGAATTGACACATTATAGCCTTGTTGTCAACTCAAGCAAAATTACCCCAAAAGAAATAAGTATAGAGGACTCGGTGAAACCCCAAAACCCCAACCCATTTCTCTCTCTCACTCCATCTTCTTCCTCGAGTTGTTCCTGCTGATTTTCATCGGCGATAATTCTGCCGCGTTCCACCGTCCTCCCGCGTCACTGCTCCTCTGTTTTCCCATTTCTCTGCTTCGTTTCTCCGGTGGCGTGTTGTTGCCGTCGCTGTCCTGGTCTGCTGCGGTGTGCGGTGTTCGGCAGTGCTGTGGTGTTGGTGGTGGTGCTGCGGCATTGTTGTTCTTGCCATTTGTTCTTGTCGTGATTTCATTTCAGTTTTCTTCTTTCTAATTGATGGAGGTAACAAGTTCAGTCCTTTGTTCCATTTTCAGCTTCAATGGCATCTAATAGTTTGGATGATGGAATTCTATTTTGGGTTTTATCATTTTAGCTGAGATTCAATGTATATTACATTAATTTATAAATTAGATTATTGGACTTGAATAATTGTTTTTGAAATTGAGAACAAAGATTGAATCTTCTCCTGTTTAATGGATTAGAAGTTGTTTTGGAGCTAATAATCTTAGTAAGCTTCCTAAATCAGATTTTACAAGTTATGTTCCTTGTAATTCAAATCCAAATTATAATTTCATGTCCGTAAATAAGTATGGTAATTTCCAAAGCTGGGGTAGCTAGAATTAGAGATTCATTATGTGAGTAAGATTAGTTGAATGGGTTGCATATAAGGGTTGTGGTTAGTTCATGGAAGAGCTTAGAACGTATGATAAAGTCAATTTGTTTATATGAATTATTGGAAGGATGAATATTAATGGTTGCTATTGTTGTTGAGGTGAATCATTGTGGAGTTGAAGATCAATTGGGTCAGAATAATGGATTATCGGAATAAATTTCAAAGCTTTGGCAATGTTTGAAGGTTAAGTAAAGGTACACATTGTCCTTCCACCTTGTGAGCTCAACTATGTTTCTACAATTGCAAACTGTATGAATCTAATGAGTTGTCAAATAAAAATTTGTTTTCTGACTTGAATGTGTTGTGATTTTATAAACCTAAATTCAGTGTTGTTGAAAATGTGATTCTCATATCTAAGTTGTTTGATTTTGTGAGTATATGATTTCACGCCAAAGTCAGGTGTTTCGGTTATATAAGGATCAACATTGACTTTCCAATTATGGTTTGAGATATGTCTTATAAGTTCTTACTATTAGGTTAATCGAATATTTTGAAGTAATCAACTTACGTTATATTAAGTCAATCTTGTCTTCGAATTCAAGTATATTTCAGTCTATGAGACTTAGTAGTATAAGTTATTCAGTGACTTGAGTTTTAAGTTATTATATAAAAGTTATAGGTGTCCGATTGTGAACATTTAAGGAAATGTTCTCGATATATATTCCTCAATGTTATTATAAGTGTGGGTTTTGAATTGAGCGATCTCGTACAACTATGCTATAGATGATCAGCTAAATTTTGTGGAATTCGATATAAGTCTCTAATGAGATACGATCTAATACGGTTTCAAGTTTATGGAGTTTTAATGTTATAGCTTACTTTCAGTTAATGAGATTTCAACAATATTATTTTGTTGAGCGGTCTCTGAAGTAAAGAGTTGTATAGTGATTTTGGAAAATGCAATTATGAACTTTATGGAGGAGGATTATTAGAAGTAGTATTGTATAGTAAGTCGTATCGTGATTGTGTATTATTAAAGGGTGAATTATACCATTTAGAGTTTTTGAGTGTGTTTGTTATTATTAGGATAATTATGATAAACTCGAAGGAGTAATTCAGTAAGTCTGATATGATTGGTGAGCTCTACTTTTGAATGATTGAGAACATTATGGGACATGGCTATATCTCCACTAAAATTTGTATTCTTAAGCGTTTAGGGGATACGAAGAGTCTATTATACTCCAAGTTATTGGGAATTCGAGTAAATTGTGATTGACAAAAAGTTATTGAGATGTAAGCTTCAATTTTGATATGCTTGGACTATATTTTCTTTAAAGGCCGTATTTGAAGGGATTTAGCAAATGAATTTTATAAAAGGTTGATTTATGCTAAGTTACTAGAAACTCGAGTATATTATGCAAGCAATTTATCTGGGTATATTAAATACCCGAAAGCAATTCTGTTATGAGAATTTGAGACTTATGAATCTGAGTTTTCGAAAATATGAAATTATGGATTATGTATTTTGATTCTGTTTTGTGAGGGGAAGAAGCTGCTAGAGCAGTGACGAACAACATTTTGTATTCTGTAATTCTGTATTCTGTATTCTGGGAACATGTCCTAAAAAGTCTTGCAAGCAGTACATAATGGAAGAGGGAGACGTCCCTTGTAAAAGCTTAGAGAATTTGCCTGGAAGGCAACTATATTCGTGTTCTCTTCCCCAGTATATGAAATCTGATTTCTGATAGAAATAGAATTTGTATTTGAATATGCAAGCGGTTTCGTGGAAAGTTATTTCAAACTTTACTTCCGAGTAATATAATCTTTACTCGTCCAAGTTTATAGAATCTCTACACGGAATAGGGGAATGACTTCTATGAAAGTCGCTAAGAGTTAATTAAAGGAGTTATGATGCTCATATTTAGATTAGAGGTTATTCTTTTGAGACACGGAAGTGAGAGATATTATTTTGTCATAGAGTATGCCAGACAGAATGGATTTGGAATATCGTATTAGATCTTATGGAATCCTTATGAGGTCTCTTTAATTGAAAGTATATACTACTTATTCTGTGAGATATCAATTCAGACTATCATTTTAAACAAGTAACAATGTAAATTATGTTTAAGTACTTTGTTATATGATTCTTCCATTATGACGTTTCTGTTGCTTGATTTCAATTGTCTCGTAAGATAAACTTAAATCTGTAAATACATTTTAAGCCACCAAAAAGATTTTTTGGGTGGACAGTGTGTACTCAATTTCGCTGATTTTGTTCTTGGAACCTGTCCTGGTGGGGGCAGTGTTCAATGTTAGTTATATTTGCAGGAAATGTTGAAGCTAACTCCAGTGTGGTTAAAGGATCGTTATAAGAGATGATTGTCGAATGAGCTATGGTGGAGATTACATAGTTTAATTCAAAGAACTCTTATGGTGTATTATTGTATTATTTCGGAAATTCGGTTTGATCATTTCATGTGAATGTACTTAAACTCTGGAATATTGTTATTGAGTCATAATCCCACAGGTCCCAAGATCATATAAGAAGGTTATGATAATGTAATTTGGGGTTCATTAAGTGTTGATTGTGATTAGTGAATCTTAAGTGTGATTATCTAGCAGCTCGAAAGTGCGGGCTGTTACACTAGGTAGGTCAACATATTTCTTTGGCTTGTTCCTTTTCTTGTGGTTTTCAAAACCAATACCTTCTTTTCTTTTAGTCTGTGGTCTCTCAATCCACTTAGGAACAACCATCACTTTGCCTCTGTTCCTTGCAACAACAAGCTCCTTCTTGAGATTACAGATCTGTTCGTTTAAGACAATTTTTTCTTTATTCAAATTTTCGATCTCAGATTTGTAACCTTTCAAAGGAGTTGATCTTATATCAAAGGAACTTAGAACAGGGACAAATTCCTTTAGGTGTGAAATTTCTAAATTGATTAGATAATTTTCATTCTTCACACTCTCATATAATTCCTTGATTTTTAAGTTCTTATCAAATAAATCAAAGAACCTATTTTCAACATTCGTTCTCATTTTCTTAAGCCATTCTATATGTTCTTTACAAACTTTAACAGCTTGTTCAGTTTGTTCACGTTTTTCACGTTCATCTCTACATTCAAGAATTGCATCATAAAGAAGATCATAAATTTCAGTCTTAGTTTTTCCATCTAAGTTTGATTCAAGTATATGTTGGCTTACCTCAACATTTTCTTCATATTACTTTATGTCAGTGTTTGCCATGAGGCAAAGATTTGCAGTTTCTTCAGTTTATTGTTCCTCTTCCTCTTCAGTCAATGAATCTCCCCAAGCTGCTATCATAGCTTTTCGAACGTTCGCTTTAGAGAAAGGTGTTTTAGTTTCCTTGTTCCTTTCAGCGAAAGTTCCTTGTTCCTTTCTTTGGTTTTATCGTTTTCCCAAAGTGGACATTCCTTGATGAAGTGATCTGTACTACCATATTTATGACAAGCAGCTTTGTTAGAAATTTTTTTAGCTTTACCTTTGAAGTTCCCATTCTTCATGTTCCTATACATCCATCAAAATTTTCGGACCATGAGAGCTGCTTCCTCTTATTCTGAGTCAGAATCATCTTCATCATCAGCTTTTAGGGCAATGGACTTTGATTTAGAGCTTTCACCATACTCAGCATCAAAGTGGAGCTCATGAGTCATAAGTGATCTAGCAAGCTGTTCCAAGTTGAACTTAGTGAAGTCTTTTGTTTCTTGCAAAGCAGTGACCTTAGCCATCCATCTATCCTTAGGAAGACTCCTACGAACTTTTCGAACCTGGTCCTTTGATGAAATAAACTTTCCAAGTGAAGCTAACTCATTAATAATGTTAGTAAAACCAGTAAACATCTCTTGTATGCTTTTCTTAGCCTTCATGGAGAACAGTTCATATTGATTCATTAGTAAATCAATTTTAGATCTCTTGACTTCATTAGTTCCTTCATGGGTTACTTCAAGTCAATCCCATATTTGCTTTGCGGATTTTCATCCCATGATTCTATTGTGTTCATGGGGTCCAAGTCCACAATGCAAGAGTTTAACAGCCATAGCATTCACTTCCATTTTTTCAAAATCAGCTTTGTCATATTCAGAGAAGGGTTTAGGAATTACCTCATTTTTGTCATAAGTAGTTGTGACCTTAAAATCACTAACTTCAATGACTCTCCATACCTGGTAGTTTTCGGCCTTGATGAAAATCTCCATTATGTTCTTCCAGTAGGAATAAAACTTCTCATTGAACATAGAAGGCCTTTGCGTAGAGTATCCTTCCTCAAGTTTCTCGGTGGTGTTCATTGGATCTTTTTCTCAATAGGATTTCCTATTTATCGTGTGTTCTAGCTCTGATACCAATTGTTATTTCACTAGGAACACTACAAGAGGGGAGGGGTGAATTGTATGTGTAGAAATAAACGTAACTTTTTGCGTAATTATAAAACTTAAGCAAAGAAACAAGCTAAAGGAACACAAGGGATTTTTACGAGGAAAATTTTCTTGGGCCCAACAAGAAGAAACAACCTCGACCACTAGGGATTTTAAACACAACACTTCCACAAATTAGGTTAAACAACTTTGTTACAACCTAATTCTACTCACGGGCCACACCTTGAGTTCCTAAACTCAAGTTCCTGAACAACTATTCCCTTAACAACTGTTCCTCTCAACTTTACTTGAAGTTTTCTCACTTTAACTCGCTTCACTCAAAGCTTTCTCTCTTACAGGACTTTACTCAAAATCCCCTTACCCCAAAAACCAAAATACAATGATCAATAAACTTAGTGGAATTAGAGTAAGAAGGCAAAGAACAAATGGCTTTTATGAGAGAATAAAGGCACTGACACTTTACTTAGTTAAACTCACTAATTCACTTGGTCAGACACAAATTGGAACTTAATTAGACATAAGTATTTATAGCAGTGATTAACTAGATCGTGGGATTAAATCATGTGTTAGTGGTAAAACCATTTTCCCATGATGTTCCTCAACTAGAGGAACACGTTCCTTTTGACACCCATGATCTCCATGATCTAATACAAACGTGTGTTAGGATTAATACTCCTTCCTTAACTTTAGCAACCACTTAAGTAGTAACCAAAAAACCTAATTTAATTCAAAAATATTTTAATTAATAAAACCGAATTTAAATCCTTTTATAAAATATTATCTTTAAAAATATTTTCAAACCGAAAAAGGATTTTAATTATCTAATAAAAATAAAATCTTTTCCTTAAAAGATTTTAAGGCTGTAACAAATGTTGTCAGAAAGTGGCAAATAGTTTTTTATGAAAAGCTTACTGTATGACCATACTGAGATTGCAAGTGATTTTTTTTAATCCAAATTGTTATTAACTGATTCGGTTCCTTTAGAGAACCGGATCTAGTAGTTTTGCTTGATTTTTTTAATACCACAATTGAATTAACTGATCCGGTACGGGCAGGAAACCAGATCAGTTAAGTATATTAACTGTCTCGGTATTCTGCTCAAACCGGATTAGTTAATTTCTTATAAATGCTCCTAGCCCAACCGTTCCGGCCTAATAACGGATTAGTAAGCCTTGTTTTGACCGGATCAGATGGTTTTTTCACTAGTACCACTTCCTTCATGTTAGGATTTAGCATTCTTTGAGGCTCAACAGAGGAGGTTTGACCATCATCCAAATGAATTCGATGCATACACAAGGTGGGAGACCCTTGAGATTATTAATTGTATACCCAATAGCACTTCGATGTTGTTTTAGAACATAAATAAGTTTATCAAGAGAAGGACCATTGAGTATAGAATTGACAATCATGGGGTAAGTCTCATTGTCTCTAAGAAAAGCATATTTTGATGAGGGGGGGGTTTAACTCACATATAGGAGGAGGCGTAGTCCTCTCCTCTTTTTCCAATGAAGCTTCCAAAACCTCAAATTTTGCATGGGTAGGTTGGTAGATGGGCACCTTGTCCATGGCTTGCTTGAGGTGCCAAGCTTCACCCTCCTTTTCTTGGTCTTCCCCTAGAAGCACATCTTCAAGAGGATCCCTTGCTTCAATCAAGGCCCTTAGGCTTAACACTTCTTGCTCATGGGTATCGATCTTATGCACTTCTTCCATAATAGGGGCTTTGATCAAGAAATATCTCTTCATATCCGCTTGCACTCCGCCCGTTTTCAAGAAGGGTCTTCTCAATATGAGAGGCACTTGAGAGTCTTCTTCCATCTCCATCACAACAAAATCACAAGGAATGAAGACTCTCCCTACTTGCACCGGCGCGTCTTCCAATTCTCCAACGGGGATCTTAACCGAATGATCCGCCAATTGTATTGCTCTTCTAGTGGGTTTAAGCTCAAAGTTTAGCTTCCTTGCAATTGAGAGTGGCATGAGGCTCTCTTCGGCTCCAAATCTCCAATCCTCAAGGATATGAAGAAGGACCCCATATCTTCAAGCTTCTTGGGGAGCTTTTTTTGGAGGACCGCAATGACTTCGGCGGTGAGAGCAATGGTGGAACTTTCTTCAAGTTTGGACTTGTTAGAGAGAAGTTACTTTAGAAACTTAGCATAGGTGGAAATTTGAGCCATAGCTTGGAGAAATGGAATATGAACTTGTAAATCCTTCATTACCTCAAGAAACTTGACACATTTGTCATCGAATTGCTTCTTTGCTAACCATTGAGGATATGGAACCAGAGGAGTGTAGCGCTTCGTTGGAGGAGGCTCTTTGCTTGATTTTTCAGGTTCAACCACTATAGGAGTCCCATCCTTTTGAATGTATTCCACAATGACTTCTTCAACCTCTTTACCTACTCCACTATCAATATTCTCACTCTCCTTTGGAAGGACTAGCATCATCAAGTTCGAGCATCTTAGGACCCTCATAATGAGCCCCTGATCTCAAAGTGATGGGTTAGCTTGCTCTCGAATGATTGATTGGCTAGGAAGTTGGGTAGAAGAATTTGAAGAGTTGTTGCTTACTAGCTTGTTGAGCCACTTGAGCAAGTTGTGTCTTAATCATCTTGTTGTGAGCATTCAATTGTTGGAGGGAAGTGTTTATCTCTCCAAAATTCCTATTATTGTCAGCATTGATCTTTGTTTGTTGGGCTAGGAAGAGTGGATTCTAGGGAAGATTGTTTGGGTTGTTTTGGTTCAAAGTAGGGCTGTTCATTTCGGATATCCGATCCGATCCGGAATTTCGGATCGGCAAAATAGCGATCCGAATCCGATCCGAAAAAAATCGGATATCCGAAATTTTCGGATCGGATAACGGATATCCGAAATTTTGTAGAGTTGATTTTTTCCGTTTTTTCAAGTTTTCATTGCTGTTTTTTTTTGGCAATTTTGGGCCAACACTAATGTTACAAAAGGCCCATATTACTATTACTATATTAGCCACCAAGCCATGGCAACTTCTAAGTAGACAAATTAGTAATTAAATGTAGTATGCAACTATGCATTATGCAATCTATGCATCATAGCATATTTGGCTTCTCCATGTTAATCCATACATGCATAATTAATTCATACAAGTTCTAATTGAGTTTCAACATCCAAGTTCTAGTAGAGTTTCAACATCTAAGTTCCAACATCCAAGTTAACACACTAATACAAATTACAAATAAAGTTTAACAAATTTAAGTCCCATAGAGTTTGACCACCATAAAAAAGCTCATAAGTCTAATAAACTTGTAGATCATTCAAAAGTATCCAATGACTCATCAATATCAATGGTTGGTTGCTCCATAGTCAAATCTTTCATACCTACAAAACAAATATTACAACAAAGAAAATGATAGTATTAGTATTAATTAAAAAAAAATTAAAGTATAATAATTGTGATTAAACTTACCATCCTCCATGTTCTCCAACTCAAGCAAACTTTCCTCTATTATAAGAGGCTCATGAGAAGTTCGAAGCCAATCTTGAGCACATATAATTGCCTCCGCCATTCTTGGAGTCAATGAGGTACGAAATGAATCAAGTACACGTCCTCCGGTGCTAAAAGCACTCTCCGAAGCAACGGTAGAAACGGGAATAGCAAGTACATCTCTAGCCATGAGTTGAAGGATGGGATATGTCTTATTCCTATCCCTCCACCATTGTAATATATCAAAGTTGGAATCATTCAACTCACAATCATCACTCAAGTATTTCTCCAACTCATTCTTCCTCTCACTAGTTTCCATACCACCCTTTTCTCTTTGATACTTAAGTGTCATGAATTCCTCAAAATCCATCACTCTCTTCTTTTGCCCATTCCCACCATTATTCAAGTTTGGAGTAGAAGAAGATGAACTTTTTTCTTTCCCTTTGCTCTTTGATGAAGGTATGGAAGATGCATAAGAATCAAACAAATCACGCAAAGTAACCCTTATTTTTAGTGATAAAAGGCTACCTTGTTCACTCCCATAAGAAGATTCAACAACCCAATCAACATAACCCAACTTGTGCCTTGGATCAAGGACTAATGCAACAAACATCAAAATATTGAGATTATTAACATTCCCCCAATATTTGTTATGTTTCACTTTCATTTGTTGGGCCATGTTTTTTATGCCTTCATCTTCATCTAGACAATATTGTGAAAGCATAGTTCCAACACCAAAAGCATCATGCACATAAGAATTTGCCGTCACATAGCGAGATCCAGACAACCTCAATGTAGCATCATAAAAAATTTGCAAAAAAGGCAAAAGGGAATCAACTTTCTTCCAATCATTCTCATCCGGCTTGCCACCAAATTTTCTAAGCTCTCTAACACATGTATTATCTCGAGAATGCAAGTTAGTAAAAGCTTTTTTAAATTTCATTGCAGATTCAAGCATCAAATAAGTTGAATTCCATCGAGTATCAACATCCAAACACACAAGACTCTTAGTTTCCAAACTCTCTTCATGTGCACAAGCCTTAAATTTCTTTAGTCTAGCCGGAGAAGACCTAACATATCTCACACTACCACGAACTTTCACAATGGAACTATCAAGTTCTTTCAATCCATCTCTCACAACCAAATTAAGTATGTGAGCCACACATCTCATATGTAAATAATCACCATTTAACACACTAGTTTGATGATGATTCATTCTTCTTTTCAAATATTGGATAGCTAAATCATTTGAGCTAGCATTATCCACAGTCACAGTCAATATTCTCTTGATTTCCCATTCATTCAAACATTTTTCAACCGCCCTACCAATGATTTCCCCACTATGACCAACAACAGGACAAAAATTAATGATCCTTTTATGTAGCTTCCAATTTTCATCAATAAAATGAGCGGTGAGACACATATAACTCAAATTTTGCCCAGAGGTCCATGTATCAGTGGTAAGACAAACCCTAGAAGAAAGACCTTTAAAAAAATCTTTTAATTTCTTTCTTTCATCAATGAATAACTTATAACAATCTCTTGTTATAGTAGAACGTGAAGGCACAATAAAATGATGATTGATTGCCTTACAAAAATATCGAAATCCCTCACGCTCCACAAAAGAGAAAGGCAATTCATCAACAATTATCATCCTAGCAAGTGCTTTTCTAGTGATTTCTTGATCAAACTCCCACAATGTTGGAACATTCACAATTTCAGTGGATCCATCTTCTTTAGTTATTGTTATGGGCTCAAAGTCAAGCAATTTTTGTTTTATATCCATATTGGCAGGAGCTTTTTTACATCGTTGAGCATGATTTTTTGAAGGAGTAGTCCCATTTGTGCCTTTACAACCAATACGAGCTTCACAATGTTTACATATAGCCACATCAGGATCATCAACACAATCAACATAATGAACCCACCATTTAGATTTTTTCTTCCTAACACGTTGAGAAGTGGTATCACTTACATTAGGATGAACAGGAGGTTTTTTAGGCTTGTTTGAGGAGGCTGAAGTGCTGCCCTTCTTCCTCTTAGTTGGTGGAGCCGCACATCTCTCAACTTCTTCCACACTTGCAGCTTCATCATCAGATATGCACACATTCTCCATGTTTGTATCAATTTCATCATTGCTATCACTAAAAGTACTACATTATTGAGGAAAAGTGAATAAATTAAAATCAGTTAAAACTTAAGACAAAGAACATCTAAAAAACTGACACCACAAAACAGAGAAGAAGTAACTTGCAGAAATTTAAAAAACGAAAAAATCAAAGAACAAGTAAAAAACAGAAACCACAAACCAGAGAAGTAAAAAAAAAAAAACAAAACAACAACATTCTCAGTCGAAAAATAAGTTGCAGTCGAAACAACAACAAAAAACAACAACAAAATCAAACAAATCGAAGAACATTCTTCAGTCGAAAATTAAAAAAACGCACAACATAGAAGTAAAAAAAAAGAAACAACAAGAAAACACAAAACACAGGAGAAGATGAAGTCTAAACAAAAAAAATGAAAAAAAGGAAAAAGAAGAGGAGAATTAAAGAAGATGAAGTCTCGAAGAGAATTACCTCATTTAAAGAAGAGGAGCGTCGAAGTCTCGAAGCCTCGCAGCAGCCTCGCCGGAATTCGGGCGTCTGGCAGCAGCCTCGCAGGTTGTGCCGCCTCGCCGGGCGTCTGGCAGCGTGTGGAGAGAGATGAGAATTGAGAGATGCCGCCTCCTTTCCTTTCAACCAACTGAACCTAGGGTTTTGTTTTTGAGTAGGACTCTTTTTTTAGTTTAGAATGTGTTGAATAAGCCAGTGTTTAGTCTGTTTGCTACTTTAGTCATTAGTGTTTAGGGTTTTTTTTTAAAAAAAATATACATTTTTTAAAAATCGGATATTTCGGATATCCGAAAATACAAAAAACGTGATCCGTATCCGATCCGATTTTTTTCGGATATCCGATCTGAAAAATCCGAAACTCAATAAAACGGATCGGATATCCGATTTTTCGGATCGGATCGACCGGATCGCGGATCGCGGATCGGATCGACCGGATCGCGGATCGGATCATTATGAACAGCCCTAGTTCAAAAGGGGATCTAAAAGGTGGTTGTGTGAATCCTTGTTCACTAGTGGAAAAAACGATATGTGTCACTTAACAACAGATCCGGTTTTGTTAAAACCGGATCCGTAGATATTGCAATTTTTGGGGGGGGCAAAGCGAAAAAAATTTACTGATCCGGTCCATTAGTGAACCAGATCAGTTAACAAAAAACCGATCCGGTTTTCTATTAACTGATCTGGTTCACCAAACGGATCAGGTAATGGCCCAAAGTTTCCAGCGAACGCGAAGAGAGGCCCAAAGTTTACAGAGGCCCAACCTTAATCCCTACGGTTTTCTCTTCTCGTTCGATACAAAGGCCCAAAGTTTGCCACTTCTCTTCTCGCTCCTTATAATCCCTCCTCACTCAGATCTGCTCATCCCTCAACCTTAATCCCTCCTCTCTCTCCTCTTCAGATCTCTGCTCCTCCCTCCTCCCTCCTCCCTCTCAAACCCACGACACCAACCACTCTCACTCGTACACCATCGCCACAACGAACCACGAAAACCTCCACCCTCTCAAGCCACCGCAGCCACGCAATCTCTTTGCCTCGCCTTCAGGTATCTTCGCTAATCACTCCGAAATGACAAACGAAGCGACGATTTAGTCAAATGCGAAGGGGGAGCACTCTGTATCTTCGCTCCAAAACCTTGAATCTTCCGAAATATCCGCCATTAATGATCGTGAGAAGTCTTTGGAGTTTTCCGACGAGTTGATGGAGAAAAGAAACTTGAACTTGAAAGAAGGTGACTTTCCCGAGGCTGCTGAGCTCTTTAGTCGTGCCCTAGAAATCAGGTTAGGGTTTTTATTCTCTCTGGTTCAATGTAATTTTACTCGAATTGTATCGGGTGATTCAATTTGATTCCTTTTTTTTTTCTTGAAGACGAGGTATTGCTTGAATTTTGAGTTTATGATTGAGCTTTTAGATTTTGATTGGAGGAACTGCATGCTTCGAGTTTAGTGTTTTAACGATTATTTGGACAACTGTGACGTTGATAGGATGGAGCAAGTAGAGAATTACTGATGGTTTTAGAGGGCGCTTGTTGTTGCAAATTAAAATCCAGCAAAATATTTTACCCTTAGTGTGCTTGGTTTTATGTGTTCGTTCTGTTTCTTTATTGCGTTAGCATTCTACATTTGGATATGTCATGGACGTGTTGTTTGGGGGATCGTCTTCGGAACAAAATGAATTATATATTGTTATCTAACTTTGTTCACCATGTACCTCTATATTTGCTTGCAAAAAATGATTGTATATTTCCAGAAAAGCATGAATTGTGCACCATATCCAATTGCAGATTGCCTTACCTTCTGAACCTTCTATTAAGTTTCTTAGCTTTTATTACTTTCGCCATTTCTAAAATCATTTTGTTTCAGATTTTAGTGAAACAACTTCTACAAAATTCCAATTGGTTGAAGATTGCATATGTCTGAACCTCCTAGGCCCTGCGAACAATGGGGTAGATGCTTGTTGTTTTTATGGTAGAATCAACTTTTCTATAGACAAGGCTTTAGATGAACTACAATTCTTCTCAGATCACAAGTTTAGTGGATTCTTGTTTTTATCTTTGATGGATTCATGGCTATGTCAGTGGATTGCTTTTCTTTCATCATTGATAGCTCGATGGTTTAGCTTTTCTCAGACCATTGATTGCTTTCTGAAATCATTGATTGCTTTCTCAGATCACAAAGTCCCTGGCCATCTTTAATTGTAGTGAACCGGCACTAATTTGGTTTAGCAAGTAGGGGGTGTGCTACATTTATGTCCTACATTATTATCATCCTTGTTGTTTTGCAGGGCTGCTCATCATGGTGTACTTTCCTTTTGGTTGATAACTTTTACTCAGTCTCAGCCTCAATTTGTGATCTCCGCATATATCTACTATAGATATATTATTTTCAAGATTTCGACTTTTTTATAAGTTCTTTGAAAGATAACTTTTGTTTTAACAATTTATATATAGTAATTAAAAGTCGAAGACATACAGTGAAAACCAAGTATTGTACTTGTTTATAAATGCAGAAAGCAGTCCTTCAAGTCCTAAAATACCCCTAATTCCTTTTTCTCTATAGTTGCCAACCTTAAAAACATTATAGAGGTATACGTACCATGAAACTCTGGCACTTGAAGCAATTTAGGGGAAGCACTTCTCATTCGCGCGTAAATTTCAGGCCTCTTACCACGCTCATAAGGCTCATTTTCAACATACCTCTGAAGTACTTGAAACTGCTGGAATTGCTGCGCTATATGTGCAGGACAACCATTGTCGTCCAGCGTTTCCGTTTTCGAATCGCGCTTACGCTGAAAGCTTACATAGTTCCAGTTAAGCGCTTCCCAAGTTGAACAAATTTGAGCTACATATGCTAGCTCTAGTTCATTGTATGGATTATTCTTGTAGATTTCTTCATCTGATCTCCTCTTGTTCTTGTTAGCCAGTTTATGCACTATTCTTTGGGATATTGATCTTGGCTCCACTTGAATTGATTTAGTGATTCTGAAATTTAAACTCAGTTAGTAAACAGAGCAAATAAGCAAATCAACAGGTAGTGTGTTTGTTTTAATTATCTATCCCTCTGGTTATCCATATAGGTAGGATGAAATAGATTGGAAGATTTGCTGTCTCACAAAAAGTCAGATTTAGGGTTAAAGTGATGAAAGCTGGTGTTACTCAAACTGTTCTTGATGAGGTTCATTCAATTTGGGCTATTTTTTTGCCAAATTCATGCTTTTTGTGTCTTATATTACTCTTTTGCCACTTGAGACGAATCTAGCAAAATATATTCCCACCCTAATGATAAGACCTTTGATTATAGGCTTGTAGCTATCAATCTAAAACTCTCTCTCTTGTAGGCTTGTAGCTGTCTGTATCCATATGATAAGACTTTTGAATATAGATCTGTTCTTATCACCAGATTTTATTGAAGTGATTTTTTACTAATTTAAGTAATTTTTACGGTACATACTAATTCTTACTGTGATAAATTAAAATTTTACTTTAATTAGTGTTGTTGATAAATCTGATTTCTGCTGTCAAGAGGTAGGAATTTCTCGAACGAAACGCACTCCTTTGTATATATACATCAGGATTCCATTGATGAGAAGGGGCTGGGGAAAGCTTGAACCCCATTCCTTCAAAACTGATTTTACTGAAAATGGTTTATCTAAGTTGAAGAACAAGGCCTAAGGGAACATGCTTGTTTGAATAAACTGGTATTTGGATTCTGATATGATTGCAGCATTGAGACAATCACCCTCGGGGATAAAAGGATTGGAATCAAGACCAGCGTTCTCGAGGAGAAAGCTACAACTTGCAACATGCTCTGTTGTTATGCTGATGAGCTGAAAGAAGGTTTCTTTCCATGGATTGATCAGGTCATTCTTTATATTTTCTTTTATTGTCTTTTCTTGGTTGATTGAGGCAAACATCCTATGTAGCAGAGTCCACAGTGTGGGTGAAGGCGGCTTGTTCGATGTTAACCGATGCCTTAATAAATTGCAGGTTGCACCAACTTTGGTTCCCCTGCTTAAATTTTATTTCCATGAAGAAGTTAGAAAGACAGCAGTGTCAGGTAGTTGGCTTATTCTTTACTTTACTGTTCTTGCCTCTGTCAACTTGTAGCTTTGTTGATGTGCTTTCTGTTTGTGGTGCATAGCTATGCCGGAGCTGCTGCGTTCTGCTAAATTGGCTGTGGAGAAAGGGTTAGCCCAAGGTCGCAATGAGTCGTATGCTAAGCAATTGTCTGATTATAAAATGTAAAAGCTAATGATGCTGACAAAGACCAGCTTCTTTAAGTGTATATGTATCTGTAATTATGTATGTTCAATTATAATAAAATGAGTATTAATACTTTTTATCATATACAATTGATTTTGTATCAATTAATAATGAAAAAATGCAAAAAAAAAAAAAAATTGGTTTTTGAGGGGGTCAACTGATCCGGTTTTCTTCAAAACCGGATCAGTAAATGATAAACTGATCCGGTTTAGGACCGGATCAGTTAATCTTTACAAACTGCTGCGAGCCCATCCGATCCGGACCAAAATTGGATCAGTAAGCTCGATTTTGACCTGATCGGATGGGCTTTTTTCCACTAATGGTTGGGGGTTATGGAATCCGGGTGGTATATTTGAAGCTTGTAAGGTTGATATGGTTGAGGGTTCTTCCATCCACCACTTGCATTGTTGTTCCACCTTTCTTGATTATTGAAGTTGAGATTTCCCTCACCTCTAGAGTTCACCCATGCAACATGGTCCATATATAAATCCACCAAAATAAGAAGTAGCATGGTCCGATTCACCACAAATTTCACAAGAAAAGGCTTGAGAAGTGTTTTGGCTAGAAGATGCCAAACTTACCTTTTCCAACTTCTTTGCAAGGGTATCAAGTTTTCCATTAATGTGGTCAATGTCATCTAGATCATACTTGCCCTTACTTACATTATTCTTGTTTGCGGTTCTAGTAGAGTTTCCCCAAGAGTAGTGTTTTACTACCTCTTCAATTGTAGGCTCAATATTGTCAACTGGAAGCTTTGTTAGTTGGTCTCCCGCACCCAAATCAAGGGTTGCACGGGTCATAGGAAGAAGACCATCATAGAAGCTTTGCATAAGCATCCATTGACTATAACCATGGTATGGGCTATATGTTCGAAGGTCCGTGAACCTATCCCAAGCTCCATATAGTGTCTCATCCTCCTCTTGAGTGAAGTTAGCTATCTTCCTCCTAGCTTCTGAGGTCTTCTCTTGAGAATAGAATTCATCCACAAAAGCCGCGATCACTTGTGCCCAAGTAGTCAAAGAGTCTTCCGGAATAGATTGCAACCATTTCTTAGCCTTGCCCACAAGATAGAAGTGAAAGAGGTTGAGCTTCACAAACTCTTGAGTCACATTGTTTTGCTTCACCGTGGCACATAATTTCGAGAAATTAGTCTAATGCTCAAGAGGGAACTCATGAGTCATACCTCCACAAGGTTCTTGCTTAATCATGCGAATCAAGTGTGGGGAGTGTAACAGGCGGTCATTCCTGACCAACTTACAGAGGATTAATGAACCGCGGAATTAAAGAATTTGGTCGAGCTAACCAATTGCTACCATCACACTCACCGAACTATATCAGAGAATGTGGAAACCAAAATCCCGACTCTATTTAAATTGAATTAACTATTACACAACGCCCTTATTCTCAAACTCTTATTCTAATAAATTCCTCCGGGAAATCCGCTAGAGTTTCCTTTGAAAATAGAACAACCCTGGAGCGGGAGTATTTAAACCTATTCGCAATTTCAATGAATTAAATATTCCCAAATCCAACATCCAACAACCTCAACGCTTTCGCGGAGCAACACGAAGAGAGAATCAAGCGCATTAACGCCTTCTAAATATAATAATGGAAAAGAACTAATTAACGACTAACTATTACATGAGAGACCTCGCTTCGAAAACAAATATAACATTACAATCACACTTCTAGCGTTTCGAAACCTTCAACTTTAAATAATAATTTCCAAGTCTTGAACCTGCAGCAAATAAGACACTGCCACCCAACAAGTGAAAGGCCACAGAAATGACAAAACAAAACGTATACATATTAGCAAAGGTGAGTACTAACCCATCAAATAGATTTAAAACATGCTTTGGTGCTCCTTTACTTGAAAACCATTCCATTACAATTACAACATCAAAGTAACAACAATAACAATCGTAATAAGAATAGCAACCGCTACATATGCTTTAAACTTGTCATCCAATACCCTTGGTGACTTCACGGTTCCTCACGGAACAATCATAACAGCAAACATGCTTTAAACTTGTCATCTAATACTCTTGGAGACTTCATAGTTCTTTACATAATACATTAATCCTTTCAATCAATCCTCTAAACACATTCACTCTTTACTTTCTTTTAACACAATCATTTGGAAATAGGTAAGGGAACGACGCGAAGGTAGCAACACCAGATTACAGACACATCGCTTTCGGGGAACGTCTTCCCATCAGATATAAGGCCTACCGTAGTCATTAGTGTATACACCCCTTGAAGCAACCCACTAGAGGTAAAAGTTCCAAGGCGACTCTCATAATACCCCACCATAGGGTTTAAGGTAATACTTCCAAGGCGACTCTCATAATACCCCACCAGAGGGTTTCCCTGATGATTGGTTTATATGCTTGAATTATGCTTAGTTATTAATAGTTTTTGTGATAGTTTTTAGGCTAATCTACGCTAAGTTCATTCCGTTCTTTCTTTTTGTGCATTTTTCCTCCCTTGCTCTCTTTCTTTGGGTGCTTGTTTACATTTCAGGACTTGGAAGCACGTTTGGAGGGTCTATGCACAAGCCCGAGGCAAAGCGTTGAAGAAATGGAGCACCAAGGAGCTCGAAAGAAATGAAAAAGGGCGAAGAAGTGTCTGACCCGAGGGCCCGGGTGTGCGGACCCGCCCGGGTCGGCCACAAAGGCAAAACCAAGCAAGACCCTTCGAAAACCCGCCCGGTCCGTTGACCCGAGGGCTCGGGTCTACCAACCCGAGGGCTCGGGTTCACAGACCCGCCCGGGTCGCTTTGATTTGGGAAACCAAAATTGTTCCTGCCATTTGGACCCGCCCGAGTCGTATGACCCGAGTGCTCGGGTCTTGTCACCCGAGAGCTCGGGTCATTCCACCCGCCCGGGTCGGGTCATTTTTCGGAAACGATTTTGCGATTTTGTTTACTTTAATGCGGGGGCTGTTTTGTAATTTTCTGATTTAATTCTTGTGACTATAAAAGAGGGACTCCTCTTATTTTTACTGAGGCAATTATTAACTAGAGATTAGAGAGAGATTAAAGTTTGTTTTAGCATTCAAACTCTAGAACAAAACCCTAGGAGAGAGAAAGTGAAGGTTTGAAGCTTTTAGATCTCCATTCTTCATTTATGAAAGCTTAAAGTTGGTAATTTTTGTTTATTATTCTTCTTTTCTTCCATTGATCTTGCTTATTACATGCTTAGTTTGTTTAGATCTTACTTTATTAGTTGATTATTTGCATTTTACCTCTTTTCCTCCATGGTTATGGTGATTAAGTTACTTCAAGCTTTGTTTTGTGTTATTTCCATGATGTGTGAGTAGTTCCTTACTAGGGGAAGGGATGTAGCCTTCATTTACTCTTCGGATCTTAGATCTAAGTTAGGGGGTTAACTCTTGGGGTTGAACTTGTTGATCAAGCTTGTTTTACTTGGTTTGTTGGGTGCTTCGATCACCACTTAACTTACATATTTGGAGTTCCTAGTGAAGGATTGAGAGATGAAGCTAGGAATAAACTAAGTTTGGTTGCTAGATTAGGATTTCCATGAAAATAGGTATTTTCTAATTTAGGGAAACTTGATTAATCATGTTGTGCTTGATTTGGCTAGATTAGTTGCTTATGCCATGAGAATAGGTCATGAGTGACTAGTCAAGCTCCTCTAATTAGCTCGAGAGAGTAATTAGAGTTCATATGTTCATGATCTTCCCCTTGTGATCCCCCATTTGTTTTCCCTTGGCTTTGATTTTGGATTCTTGGATTGAGTGTTGGTGAATCCCTCTAATCCCCTAGTTTCTTTTATCCTTGTCTTAACTTCTTTGCTTAATTACTTGTTGATTTACTTTACAAACTTCCTAGTTTATTTAGATTTTAGAATCATCGTAAAACTCTTAAAAACCCAAAAATTGATTTAGCTCATTGTAGTTAGCTAATTACTCTTGATTTAACCCTACTTCCTTGTGGATTCGACCCTATACTTATCCTATATTGGATAAATTAGGTTATATTTGGCGAGTATACAACGACCCGTCAAATTTTGGCGCCGTTGCCGGGGAAGTAGCGGTTAACATTAGCTAATTGGTTAATTTTGAGACTAAATTGTCTTTTTCTTTATTTTGGTGTGTTTACCTCTTGGTTGTTTTTACTAATATTCTCCTTAGCTTTGTTGGTTGCATGTCACGGAGATTGAGGGGCGATCCAACCATCCCCATCGATCATAACCTTGAAAATACTTTGAGGCAATTAAGGAGAATCTTTAGGGAACCTACGGTCCAACCGGTGTTGAACAACCGGGTTTTGAACAAGAGTCTTCTATCTCCACTACTTCTAGCACTATGGGGGATGAGGCTCCTAGAGCATTACGGGATTTTGGGCATCCCGAGGCATTTGAACTCAAAAGTGGTATTCGCCGCCCAACTACTACCGCCAACTTTGAATTCTCTCCGCATTTGATTCGCATGATCAAACAAGAGCCCTATGGGGGTATGGCTCATGAGTGCCCTCTTGAGCATTTGGCTAACTTCTTGGAGCTATGTGCCACGGTGAAGCAAAACAATGTGAGTCAAGAGTTTGTAAGGCTCAACCTATTTCATTTCTCTCTTGTGGGCAAGGCTAAGAAATGGTTGCAATCTATTCCGGAAGACTCTTTGACAACATGGGCACAAGTTACCACGGCTTTTGTGGATGAGTTCTATTCTCAAGAGAAGACCTCCGAAGCTAGGAGGAAGATAGCTAATTTCTCTCAAGAGGAGGATGAGACATTGTATGGAGCTTGGGATAGGTTCAAGGATCTTCGACGATCTTGTCCTCACCATGGTTATAGTCAATGGATGCTTATGCAAAGCTTCTATGATGGTCTCCTCCCTATGACCCGTGCAAGCCTAGATTCGGGTGCGGGAGGCCAACTAACAAAGCTTCCAGTTGACAATATTGAGCCTACGATTGAAGAGGTAGTACGGCACTACTCTTGGGGAAATTCTACTAGAACCGCAAGCATGAAGAGTGCAAGCAAAGGCAAGTATGATCTTGATGCCATTGACCATATCAATGCAAAACTTGACACCCTTGCAAAGAAATTGGAGAAGGTAAGCTTGGCATCTCCTAGCCAAGGTACTTCTCAAGCTTTCTCTTGTGAGATTTGTGGTGGGTCGGACCACGCTAGCTCTTATTGTGGTGGGTCTATGGACCATGTTGCTTGGGTGAATACTAGGGGTGAGGGAAATCCTAACTTCAACAACCAAGGGAGATGGAATAATAATGTAAGTGGAGGATGGAAGAACCCTCAACCACCCCAACCTTACCAAGCTAGACCACCCGGATTCCATAACCCCCAACAATCATTCACACAACCACCCCCTAGAGCTCCCTTTGAACCAAATCAACCAAAACAATCCTCTCTTGAATCCACTCTTCAACTCTTCTTAGCTCAACAAACAAAAACCAATGCCGATAACGATAGAAAGTTTGGGGAGATATATACTTCCCTCCAACAAATGAATGCCCACAATAAGATCATTGAAACCCAACTTGCCCAAGTCGCTCAACAAGTGAGCAACAACTCTTCAAACTCTTCCACCCAACTTCCTAGCCAACCCATTATTCGAGACCAAGTTAAAGCCATTACTTTGAGATCCGGAGCTCACTATGAGGGTCCTAAGATGCTTACACTTGATGATGCTAACCCCTCCAATGAGAGTGAGAATGTGGACAGTGAAGTTGATAAAGAGATTGAAAATGTCGTTGTGGAAGACATTCATGAGGATGACACTTCTATAGTTGTTGAACTCGAAAAGTCAAGTAAAGAGCCTCCTCCAATGAAGAACTACACTCCTCCGGTTCCATATCCTCAACGGTTAATGAAGAAGCAACTCAATGATAAGTTTGTCAAATTCCTTGAAGTAATGAAGGGTCTACAAGTGCACATTCCATTTCTCCAAGCTATGGCTCAAATGCCTACTTATGCTAAATTTCTCAAAGAACTTCTCTCCAACAAGTCTAAACTTGAGGAAAGTTCTACTATTGCTCTCACCGCCGAGGTTAGTGCGGTTCTCCAAAACAAGCTCCCCAAAAAGCTTGAAGATCCGGGGTCTTTCTCCATACCATTGAGAATTGGAGATTTGGAGCCAAAGAGAGCATTGGCCGATCTTGGGGCTAGTGTAAGCCTAATGCCGCTCTCCATTGCAAAGAAGCTCAACTTTGAGCTTAAACCTACTAGAAGAGTAATACAATTGGCGGATCGTTCGGTTAAGGTCCCCGTTGGAGAATTGGAAGATGTGCCGGTGCAAGTAGGGAGAGTCTTTATCCCTTGTGATTTTGTTGTGATGGAGATGGAAGAGGACTCTCAAGTGCCTCTCATCTTGGGAAGACCCTTCTTGAAAACGGCCGGGGTGCTTGTGGATATGAAGAGAGATATCATGACTTTGACGGTCGGAGATGAAAAAATGGAATTTGCATTCAACAAAAGTATGAAAGCCCCCATCATGGAAGAAGTGCATCGGATGGACACTCTTGAGCAAGATCTATCAAGTCTTAAGGCCTTGAATGAGGTAAGGGACCCCTTTCACGATGTGATATCAAGGAAGAAACAAGAAAGGGGAGGTGAAGTTTGCAACCTCAAGAAAGTCGTGAATAAAGTTTCCATCTATCATCCGAAAGAAGCAAAGTTTAAGGTATTCGAAGCCCCATTGAAGAAGAAGAAGAGTAATAAGCTTCCTCCCACATGCAATGAAAAAATGGAGTTTGCATCCAAGAAAACCAATAGGACTCCACTCATGAAGAATGTGGACCACATAGATGTATGTAGTCATGAAGTGGTGAGCCTCAAGACTTGGGATGTGCATGATTGGGTTTATGATGGATGACATGACCCTTTGTGTGATTCAATGCAAGCTGTGAAAGATGAAAAAAGATCAACTAATGACTTACTACTTCAAAGATTTTCACCCAGCAACTTTGAGGACTACTCTTTCCGCCCTCCATGATGACCTCACACATGGTCGAGCTATCGACCTTAAAAAGAGCACTCTCGGGAGGTAACCCGTATTTATTGCTTTTATTTTCTTTCTTTCTTATAATTTTCGTTATTTTGATAGCTTTTATTTGATTTTAGTTTGGTTGTATGTACTCATTTGCGTACTTTGACCCTCGTTTGGCATGTTGGTTTGTTGGTTAACCTTCCCCTTTTCCTTCCCTTCCCCCCCTCTTTTGATTCTCTTGTTCATGCATTGAGGACAATGCTTTCTTCTAGCTTGGGGGAGTAATTATCCTCTAGCTTGGGGGAAATATTTATATATTTTTTACTCATTTTCAGAAAAAAAAGAAAAAAAATCGTATATTTTTGTTAAAAAAAAATCCAAAAACAGTTTTCTTTCTTCTTTTTTTTTTTATCTTCTTTCTTTGTTTTAGCTTTCTTTTCTTTCCTTTCCTTTTCTTTCCCCTCTTTTTCAATCTTTGTTTTTAGTTCTAAAAAATAAAAAATTAAAAAAAAAAATTAAAAAAGAGAAAAAAAATAGCAAAAAAATCTGAAAAACAAAGAAAAACAAAAAGAAGTTCTAGTTTTGAATAAAGTTTTGATTTCCCTGCCCAAGGAAGATTCTAGTTGATGATATTTGTGGATTCCTTGCTTGGATTTTGAGTATATGATTAGAGGCTCCTTTTGGAAGAGTGTGAGCTTGGATTGTGGTGCTTTAGGAGGTGATTAATCTTGATTGCATTAGAATCAACCAAAGTGAAACCAATGAATGCTCAATTGGATGTCTAGTCTTGATTCTTGACTATGTTGCTCATGCTTGAATAAATTTAGCTTCAAATTTGCGGTCCTTAGTGTCCCTAGATATGCTCATCATGTCCCCAAACAAAACTCTACAAAAAGCTTAGTTTTTACTTTTCGTTTGTAATAAGTGGTACAAAAAGCCACAAGTTCTCGTGCTTCTCTTTAGTGAGTAGTTACTCCTTATTTGTATAGCAAAAATTCCCGTAATAAGGGAAAAAGAAAAAGCCAAAAACAGTCAAAAAAGGCGTGAAGAAAAAAAAAAAAAATAGAAGAATTCCAATAAAAGAGGTCAATTTGTGGATGCCTCCCACACTTAGTACTATTTTTCTAAAGTTTGAGTAGAGGGGAGTCTAAGGCATGTTTGTATGTCTAGGGATGGTGGACTAGTAATTTGAGCTTTTATAACACTTGAAGGGCTCTAAATCTTTTTGATAGCTAGGTGTTCTCTAATGAGCGAGTAAAAGGTCTAATTAGGTATCCTTTTGCAATCTTGAATAATTGCTTTCTCTACCCATAACCTATGAGTACACTTGAAAATTAGTTGTTTTGAAAGTTGCTCTCCATCCTTGCTTGTGAACCATTTCATTGATAGTTAACTTTGGCATTATTCTTGAACTCGATTGAATAAATTATTGATGAAAACTAGAGTTGTGGGTTTGAAAACTCTTTGGAAACCCTCGCGAGATCTCACTCGCCCTTTAGAGCGATCTAGGGGTTTAAAGAGCTTGTTGCATGTGCTAAATGCAATCGTGATTCCTACGAAAATGAGTTAGTGTAAATTCTTTATCCTTCATTCCCTTTTCATTTTCTTTTCTTTCCTCTCTCTTCTTCTTCATTTTGCTTTCAATTAAGTTTTCATTCTCCTCCTTGTGTTTTAGTCTATATTGCTTGAGGACAAGCAAGGATCTAGCTTGGGGGAGTTTGATGATTGGTTTATATGCTTGAATTATGCTTAGTTATTAATAGTTTTTGTGATAGTTTTTAGGCTAATCTAGGCTAAGTTCATTCCGTTCTTTCTTTTTGTGCATTTTTCCTCCCTTGCTCTCTTTCTTTGGGTGCTTGTTTACATTTCAGGACTTGGAAGCACGTTTGGAGGGTCTATGCACAAGCCCGAGGCAAAGCGTTGAAGAAATGGAGCACCAAGGAGCTCGAAAGAAATGAAAAAGGGCGAAGAAGTGTCTGACCCGAGGGCCCGGGTGTGCGGACCCGCCCGGTCACCCGGCCCAGCAAACCAAGAAGACCCTTCGAAGACCCGCCCGGGTCTGTTGACCCGAGGGCTCGGGTCTACCAACCCGAGGGCTCGGGTTCACAGACCCGCCCGGGTCGCTTTGATTTGGGAAACCAAAATTGTTCCTGCCATTTGGACCCGCCCGAGTCGTATGACCCGAGTGCTCGGGTCTTGTCACCCGAGAGCTCGGGTCATTCCACCCGCCCGGGTCGGGTCATTTTTCGGAAACGATTTTGCGATTTTGTTTACTTTAATGCGGGGGCTGTTTTGTAATTTTCTGATTTAATTCTTGTGACTATAAAAGAGGGACTCCTCTTATTTTTACTGAGGCAATTATTAACTAGAGATTAGAGAGAGATTAAAGTTTGTTTTAGCATTCAAACTCTAGAACAAAACCCTAGGAGAGAGAAAGTGAAGGTTTGAAGCTTTTAGATCTCCATTCTTCATTTATGAAAGCTTAAAGTTGGTAATTTTTGTTTATTATTCTTCTTTTCTTCCATTGATCTTGCTTATTACATGCTTAGTTTGTTTAGATCTTACTTTATTAGTTGATTATTTGCATTTTACCTCTTTTCCTCCATGGTTATGGTGATTAAGTTACTTCAAGCTTTGTTTTGTGTTATTTCCATGATGTGTGAGTAGTTCCTTACTAGGGGAAGGGATGTAGCCTTCATTTACTCTTCGGATCTTAGATCTAAGTTAGGGGGTTAACTCTTGGGGTTGAACTTGTTGATCAAGCTTGTTTTACTTGGTTTGTTGGGTGCTTGATCACCACTTAACTTACATATTTGGAGTTCCTAGTGAAGGATTGAGAGATGAAGCTAGGAATAAACTAAGTTTGGTTGCTAGATTAGGATTTCCATGAAAATTGGTATTTTCTAATTTAGGGAAACTTGATTAATCATGTTGTGCTTGATTTGGCTAGATTAGTTGCTTATGCCATGAGAATAGGTCATGAGTGACTAGTCAAGCTCCTCTAATTAGCTCGAGAGAGTAATTAGAGTTCATATGTTCATGATCTTCCCCTTGTGATCCCCCATTTGTTTTCCCTTGGCTTTGATTTTGGATTCTTGGATTGAGTGTTGGTGAATCCCTCTAATCCCCTAGTTTCTTTTATCCTTGTCTTAACTTCTTTGCTTAATTACTTGTTGATTTACTTTGCAAACTTCCTAGTTTATTTAGATTTTAGAATCATCGTAAAACTCTTAAAAACCCAAAAATTGATTTAGCTCATTGTAGTTAGCTAATTACTCTTGATTTAACCCTACTTCCTTGTGGATTCGACCCTATACTTATCCTATATTGGATAAATTAGGTTATATTTGGCGAGTATACAACGACCCGTCATTCCCCTTAAGACACTCTAACAGAGAGTAATCCATAAGGTCCTTAGGGTCGACCACCAGAGAAGCCCTAAGCCTTTTGTCATGTGCTCATAACCTATGAGGGGCCCACCAGAAGCGATCCTCAAAGGCTCCTTCTAACCTTTGTCATTCTTTCACTTTACATGATTAGTTCTTTAATCACTTTCGTTTTCAGAGAATGCAGTTCATGTAACCGATCTAATTCCAAATCATTCACATACGAAATATGAAGAACACAACCAATAAACAAGAGTGAAACAAAGCTAATTAACTAACACCACTAAAAGAATTAATAATAGTAACAGGAGTTTTGCTTTTACTGTTGTTTATGGCTTCAATGATTCCGATGCTAGAATGCAACTTTGGAGGGACTTGGTGAATGTTAGTAAGAAGATTAGGGATGCATGTATTGTCTTAGGTGACTTTAATAATGTCTTGCATCTTGAGGATAGGATTGGCTCTCCAGTCACTTTAGGCAATGTGTGAGGGACTGTCAGCTGTTGGAAATGAGTTGTAGTGGTCCTTATTTCACATGGTCAAACAAATAAGAAGGGGTGCAGAGAGTCTTTTCAAAGATAGACAGGGCTTTTAATAATGTGGAGTGGCTTCATAAATTTGAGAATGCTACTTCTCTCTTTCTCCCTGATAACATTTTCAGACCACAACCCATGCTTGATTACGATGACTAATACAGGATTGAATAGAGTCAAATCTTTCAAATACTGTAATATATGAAGCTTAGCTGAAGAGTTTGGTAGGAAGGTGCAGGATATTTGCTATCAACCAGTCCAGGGTGTGCCTATGTACAGGCTGGTAACCAAGCTGAAAAGACTGAAACAGGTTCTTAAGCAGCTCAATAAGGAGAAATTCTCTAATATTGAAGCTGAAACTCAGATAGCTTTTGCCAAGTTGACTGATATTCAGACTGAGATTCATTCTATTCCTCACAACATTGATCTACATCACTCAGAAGAGGCTGCTTTACAGGAGTACAATAGGCTAAACAAGGCTAGAATGTGCTTCTTGAAACAGAAAGTGAAGGCTGAATGGCTGAAGGGAGATGATGAGAACACTGCATATTTCCATGCCTGCATTAGGAAGAGAAGGTTGCAAAATCAGGTGGCCAAAGTGAAGAATATGGAAGGTGTATGGCAGGAAGAATCCCAAGATATTGAAAGGGCTTTCATTCAATACTATGAAAGATTATTGGGTACCGCTAAGGTTAATATGAAACCTGTTAGTAGGAATCTTGTGAATGAAGGTGATGTGGTTTCTAGGGATCAGCAAAGGGACCGTTGTGCTCCATTCATAGGAGAAGATGTGAGAAGAGCAGTGTTTGATATAAATGAGACCAAGGAGCTGGGCCTGATGGTTACTCAAGTGGTTTTTACAAGACTGCTTGACCTTATATAGGGTCATATGTGGTGGAAGCTATTTTAGATTTCTTTCAAACTGGGAGAATCTTAAAACAAATTAATTGTACTACACTTTTCTTAATCCCCAAGTGTGATCAACCAGAAAGTGTTTTACAATTTAGGCCTATAGCATGCTGTAATGTGATCTATAAGATCATTTCAAAGATGTTGTGTACAGGGCTTAAAATGGTGCTGCCATCTATAGTGGATGAAACTCAGAGTGCATTTGTGGAGAAAAGAATGATCATGCACAATATCCTCATATGCCAGGACATGATGAAGCAATATAGAAGTAAAAGCATGCCAGCTAGATGTACTATGAAAGTGGACATGAGAAAAGCCTATGACTCAGTCCATTGGAGTTTCATTGAGGATTTGATGACTACACTTCAATTCCCTGCACAATTCATTAGATGGATCATGAATTGCCTTTCTACCCCTTCTTTTTCTCTCAGTATTAATGGGAGTTTGTGTGGTTTTTTTAAAGGAAGAAAAGGGCTCAGACAAGAAAACCCTATCTCTCCTTTAATATTTGTGGTTGTTATGGAATACTTCACAAGAATTCTAAAGAAAATGAGCAGGTTAGATGGCTTTAGCTATCATTATAGGTGCGCTTCCTTGGAGTTGACTCATTTAATATTTGCTGATGACTTAATGCTTTTTTGTAAGGGAGACATTAGCTCTGTAATCTTGATGGTGAGAGCTATGAAATTAAAGCCTTCTCTCTAGCTTTAGGGCTTCATGTAAACAATGACAAAACAGCTTTGTACTTTGGCAATGTCAAAGATGAGATGCAGCAGAGAATTCTTCAAGCTACTGGGTTTTCCAAGGGTACATTCCCTTTCAGGTACCTTGGAGTACCCATTACTGCTAGGAAATTAAAAGTGGCAGATTGTGACCTTTTGGTTGACAAGATTCTTATGAGAGTGTTGTGCTGGTCATCTAGAAATCTTTCTTGTGCTGCTAGACATGTGCTAGTTAATGTTGTATTGCTTAGCATACATACTTATTGGGCACAAATCTTCTTACTGACTAAAAATGTATTGGTAAAAATTATACAAATTTGTAGAGCTTTCCTTTGGGAGGGGAAATCTTTCCTTCATAAGCCACCTACTGTTTCATGGGAATGGGTTTGCAAGCCAAAGAAAATGGGAGGATTGGGTCTAAGAGATTGCCTTATGTGGAACAAGGCTGCTATAGGGAAGTATATTTGGCTGATTTCCCAAAAGGAGGATGTGTTGTGGATCAAGTGGGTTCACAATGTTTATATTAGAGATTCAGATTGGTGGGAGTATCAAGCGCCAAGAAGTGTAAGTAGGGGATGGAAAATGATATCACTAGTAGAATAATTGCTGCGGTTGAATTGCTGCGGTTATACCCATACGCAGCAATAAATCATGTCAAAAGAAAAGGAAAATTCGAAAATCAACCTATTGCTGCGGTTCTGGGTGGAAACCGCATCAATAGATGTCAACGAGACTTTTTCAAAATTATTTGAGTGGTTTGACCAGATCTATTGCTGCGTATAATTTTTTTTAATAATATTATAATCTATTGCTGCGGTTTTTATAAGGAACCACAGCAATATCCCTCCCTTTTTTAAATATGACATATTTAGGGTTTTCTCATTCAGTTCTCTCCCCAATATCTCTCGCCGTCTCCCTTCACTCCTTTCTCCTTCCTCTCTTTTCTTCGAGCTCCCTCTCTCTCCTGCTTCACATCTTCGAGCTCCTCTGCTTCACATCTTCGAACTCCCGCTCTCCCCTCTGCTTCACATCTTCGAACTCCCTCAACAAATCTTCGAACTCCCCCTCTCTCTCTCTCCTCCTTCAAATCTTCGAGCTCCCTCTACAAATCTTCAAATGTATCTCCTTCCTCATCTGTCCAATCCTCTCGAAGATTTGACCAAGCCTCATCCTTCACATTTAACGGCCCGACGCTCAACCACGCGAAGTCGTCGCCTCTCTCGCCGCCGCCAATGTTCTACCTAATGGACGCGAGAATCGCCGCCGCCGCCGTCATCACCTTTAATGGACGCGAGAAACTCCTTTCAGATCTGGCGAAGGACGTGTTTTCCTTTTTTTTATCTTTTCGATTTTCAGTTTCTTATTTTTTGTTTTTAATAAAAAAAATTTCGAATCTGCGAAGGACGGGTTCTGTCTCAACATTCAACTTGTGTGGTAATAGACAACAAGTATTGTTTGCTTCAATCTTGAGAATGAACAATGGACCTCTGATTGCCCACTGGTGTTAATTTTGATGTTGACATGGGTGTCCTCGATGGTTTTTTTTTCCTCTTATTTTTTGCCTTTCATTTTATTTTTTTGATCTTTTGTATTAGGTATATGTAATTAGTTCCAATATGTAATTAGTTCCAACAAGTATTATATGTCTCCTGCTGTAACTTTTTTTATTTAATTTTTTTTCTAAACTTTATATGTAATTAGTTCCAATTTGTTCTTTACTTAGTTTCATTTCCTCTTTATCTTTTCTGATTTATTTTATCTTTTGTATATTGTAATTATTTTATTTTGATTCATTGAAAATACTCCATCCGTCCCAGAATACTCTTGACACTTATCAATGCACGCAATTTTAGATGATAAGTTGTTGTTTGGTTATCAATTGTTATTTTATTGAAAAGTAGATGTGATAGGAGTTAGTAGTTAGTAAAAGTAGTATTATTTTATTTTAAGGAGAGAGAGTGTGGGCCATGGTTAGAGTTGGTGGGTAGTAGGGGTGGTATTATTTTATTTGGAGGAGAGAGAGAGTGTGGGCCAATGCTTAAAAGGTAAAAGGATTAAAAAAATAGTGGGTCATATCCAAAAATAGAAGTGTAAAGAGTATCCTGAGACAGATGAAAAAGGAAAGTGTAAAGAGTATTCTGGGACGGAGGGAGTAGTATTAAGATTTTAATTTATTTTTTTTTTTTAAAAAGTGCACCTATTGCTGCGATTTTGGCCCAAAACCGCAGCAATAGGTGTACGTTTTTTAATATTAAAAAATACATATTGCTGCGGTTTTGGCCAGGAACCGCAGCAATAGCTTGGCCTATTGCTGCGGTCAAAAACCTGCGCCCTTAATTGCTGCGCGGCTAAAACCGCCGCAATAGGCCACTTAATGACCGCAGCAATAAGCAATTATTCTACTAGTGTATGTAAGATGAAGGATGTCTTCATGCTGGGTTATTCTCAGAATCAATGGCTTGATGGCTCAAAAGGGTACACAGTTAAAGATGGCTACGACTGGCTTACAGGAGATCAACCAAAGGTAGCTCGGCATCACTGGGTTTGGAGTTCAGCAAACATTCCCAAACATGCATTTATTGCATGGCTAGCTGCTCTGGAGAAACTTAGAACCATGGAGTTACTTCTGAGAGTTAGTGTATGTTCCAATGTTGTTTGCTTATTGTGTAATACTGGTGTGGACTCTTGCATACACCTTTTCTTTCAGTGTGCTTTTAGTGTCCAAGTTTGCAGAGGTATAATGGATTGGCTGCAGATCACATACAGATTCCCAGAGAGCTTGTACATGAGATGGAAAAAATGGGGGAGGAAATACAGGTCAAAAAACAACAACAAGTTTGCTATGCAGTTCTTGCTGCTACTGTATATCATGTTTGGAAGTCCAGGAATCACTCCTACAGGAATGAAGCTGTGCTTAGGCCTGATATTGTAATTAAGCATATTAAGATTGATATATTTATTAGAGTTAGAAGTAAAATTTCAGATCAATGGTGTAATGGGGATAAGGATTGGTTTAGTCAACTATGTAGCTTGAATCAGTGAGGATTTGCTTTATAGTTTGTCTGGTGTTTGTCTTTTGTTGCTGTGTCTGTTGGCTGTGTGTCTGTTAAGTTCTCTTGCTGATGAGAACTAGCTTAGGTTGTATTGGTTGGCTTTTAATGCTTTTGGTAATACTACTTACATTTTACCAAAAAAATAAAAAAATACCTCCATTAAAAGCAATATGTCCCTTAACTATATATAGGAAGTCACTGACTACCTTAAAAAATAGTAAGTACAATATACAAGACTTAAGTAACTTTTTATAGGAACTTGCTTCTAATTACAACATCAATTATTTATTCCGATTATAGTGTTTTACACATCTTACTAAATTTCATTTTATGTAATTAATAGACACCTCCTATAACTTCTTTTAAATCATTATTGACCACAACAACAACAACAACAACAACAACAACAACAATAATAATAATAGTAAGAATAAGAATAAGAATAATAATAATAATCATAATAATAATAGTAAATAAATTTATCCATAAATAATTACTCTCCTTACTGTAATTCAATTTACCCGAGTGGTAAACATCTTCTAAAAATAACTTAAGGACTCTAATGCATAACTTGATAACCCGAGGTTCATTAAGCATGTGTCCGCGCTGTTTACTTAACTTATAACCAAACTTTTAAACTCATACCTCATGATCCTAAGATAATTAACATTTACCTGGACTTGACACATAATTAACTAATTAACTCCATTGTTATTTACAGAGCACAGCTTAATCGGGAATGAATAATATTCAACTTTAGGATTTTTAACTACATGAAAGTTGTTTACTAAGCCACTGGATTTAATTGGTATAAATTACTAAAAGAAATAAACCTATCAATTCCCTTTTAGTAAACTCTAAACCATACTTTAACTCTACCATGTTAATCCATTTAGGAGTATCTGATTACTACATTCACTTATATATATTTCCAAATAAACCTCTTTAGTGGACTTTTTGAGTTGTTACACTACTTTCAATGATCTCGACATTATTAATAATGCTTATTTAATCTCTTTCCCAACTTTAGGTGAGTGAACTTACATAATCAATTGACCTAACATATAATTCTTAACTAATCAACACATTATAATTATAAACTTCTCAATTGCTATCCTTTTCGCTTATAGCTCACACTGAACTTGAATTACTAATATATATATATATATATATATACAAAATTTCGAGTTCATCAATTTTTATTTTTATTTTTTGACAAATTCAGAGTTCTACATAGATTCAAATACATATAATGAGCTTTGGATAAGCGAAAATTAGAGTTTGGTTTTGAATGAACAACCTAAACTATTATATTATGTAATTTGCGTATAACTTTTGATACGTAATTCGGAATAATATAACTTTTGTACCATCGGATAGTACTCAAAATATGCTTCGAAATAAGATCCATTTACAATATAGTTCTACAACTTATGGAATAGATAGCGCCATGTAGGATTGTCATGTCATTAATTTTTATTATAAATATTTTAAAAAAATAGAGCTCTACATATATTTAAATACATAAAAAGAGTTTTGGATAGAGGGAAAAAGGAGTTCTATATATAGTTTTACAACTCATGAAAATATATTTATTAACATAAATTGTAAGACATTATTAAGTCTTTCTTTTAGATAAATATAATAATAGCTATAAGTATAGTATTGTACTATATGTGATTATAGTATTTGATCATAGGTCCAATTTACAAGATTAAACATATAATCTTTCAAAACCTCAGCCTTACTCAACTGAACCAAAATAATTTACTATTGCAACAAAATTTATTAAGGAAACTTTGTTGTTACAACAAAATACAAAATCTAGAACGACAAAATTACATATATATTACTATATTAGAGTTTTGGATGATGAAAAAATTAGAGTTTGATTTTAAAAAAACAACCTTAGAATATTGTAGAGTGCTTTACCTAAGCATGCTATGTCATTCACTTAAAGTTTTTATTTTTTTTTAAAATAGTGTTCAACATAGATATAAATAAATATAAGGTCTTTTGGATAAGTGAAGATTACAGTTTGATTTTAAATGAACAACCTAAATTATTATACTATGTAAATTAAATATAACTTTTGCTACATAATTGGCAATATTTTAATTTTTTTAACCATCAGAGATTGCTCGGAATGAGTTCCATATACAATATAGTTTTACAACTTATGAACAAATATTTATTTAGATGAACAATAATGTATTAGTTATTCTTTATTTTAAATACATATTAAAATAACTTTAAAAATAGTGTATTATATGTGACAATAGCAACTATGTCTTTCAAAATCATACTTATAAAAATTGAGTTATATAAAATAGCATACAATGACGGCATTACATGAAGAATCAAATGAAAGTTTGTCAACGACATTACAGAGGTATTATGCAATTCACTAAATATTTTATTCCTAGAATATTTATTGCATACATAATTATTTATGTTTTTATTTTCCTTATATCTATATATCAGATCTTATTCTTTTCTTCATGAACTTACTTTTACTAAAACTAATTGGGAAATCAATGTTCGCGTTTCTAGAGTACTATTTGAGGTCACGGATCATAAAAAAGGGGAAGTTTGATAAATCTTCATATAGTCATGATTGATGAAGAGGTATTTTTTTTCTCTTAAATAGTATTTTCGATTATTAGTAGAGGTTAATTTTATATTTAATCAATTTTATTCATGATACCATCATTATGATCTTCTTTTTAGCTTTCCCATCTTCTATTCTATATGTGTTAGTGTTTATGTGCTATATAAAAAGTTGAAGTTGTGGCTAGCAATCATGTTTTTATCTATTCTTTATGTCCTCCATCTATTAAATTATTACCCTCTACTTTCTTGAATTATCATTCAGGTATTTTTCATGTTAAAACTGTGTTAGTTATTGTTAGTCATACCAATTATTGGGATACCATTTAATAATAGACTTAGCTACAATATTCAATTGAATATTAAAAAATATAAAATTTATATATCACAATAATAAATCTATAAATTAGAGTATAATGACAAATACTTTCTCGGTTCTTTTTCTACTGCAACTATGGGGTTGAGCATGTTTTTTAAGAAAAATAAAAAAAAAATGGGTAGTTTAGCATAGAGATACCCTTTTAATTAAGTAGAGTAGAGGATAAATAAACCCTTAATAAAGTAAATGCAACTTTATGCGGCAATTTGAGTAATTAATGATGGTTTTATCATCACAAAGTAAAGACAATATTGTCAACTACAGTTGCTTTTATTTTTTACCAAAAGTGGAATGATTCCAATAGACGAAACAACCCAAAGTGATAATTGTTGCAATATAAAAAGAATGGAGGAAGTATGTAAATACAATGGTTTTGAAAAATTCCATTTCACAGCAACACAAAATCAACAATGTTAACAAAAAAAATCGCAAAAAAAAAAACAACTCGTGCAATGCACGGGCTTCAAAACTAGTATCATAATAAAATAAACAACTATATTAGAACTCCAAATTACACAAAAGGGTTTCGGAAATATAATAGAATAGTTAAACCATCCAAATATTAGCTTGTGCATAATCGCACATTAAAATATTACTTGCTATGTATAAAATAAAATATATTATTGAGACCAATAAAATAATAGAACATCGTTCATAAATATATATATATATATATATATATCATTTTTCAACTCAAATCATAAGATATAATTTGGCTAATAATTATAATTAACATTAAATAAGACGGTTTAGAAATCGAGGCTATTACACTCTACCACCCTTATAAGAAGTTTTGTCCTCGAAACTTGTAAACAATTATTTACGACAACAAGTTAAACAATTACAAAACAAATTTCATTTATTTAAGCCAAATAATCAAGAGAAATTTTACACTCATGTGTCAAATTCATTTCAATAACACACAAAGATCTCAAACTCTTAAGATATTAGGCATCCAACCTTCATCTACCATCACCTTTTGTATCTCTACTTCAACTTGACTCGCTAAATAAAGGAGCAAAGAAGACAAAAGGGGCAAACTTGTTGGCAATGGATTCCAATAATCTCATTTGCAGAGATTTCGTTTGAAATTCTTTTTAACTATTCAAAATATAAAAGTTTCATGAAATTCACATTTCAATCCAGTAAATAAAAGACATATACAAATATGATACACCCCATAAAATACAACACAATTTGACTTGTAAAGATCGGGAAAACCATGCAAATCACACCACCCTTGTAAGAATACTCGTCCACGAAAGTTGAAATGAACAACTATGAATTGAGGTTATCCCATAAGAATAGAAGAGTTTGATATCAAAAATCAATCACACGACCAATACCAGAACCAAGATCAATTATTCCCATATCCAGCGTTCAAGTCAAGCGATCATAAGTGTAATCCCACATAATTTTATGAATTTTATAAATACATTTTAATGTATATTTATATATATTTTAGTATTTAAATAATTTATTTCTTAGTATGTTGACTATTTGAAAGTCAAGAGAATTATTTAATGATTTTAAGTAATCAAATATTTTATTTAGTCATACTTTGAAAATTATTTAATAGTTTAAACATCTTTGAATTGTAGTATAAAGGATTTTAAAATGGGTTAGAGGAACCCAACTCAACTCAAGTACCCAATCATTAAATGATTATTAAAAGCCCAAACACATTTCCCTAAGCCCACAAGGGGTTACCTATATAAACCCAACAAAACCCAAAATTCCCACACATTAAACACTCACCCTAAATTTTCTCTCCTCTCTTTCTTTTCTCTCTCCTCCCCCACGGTTCTCTCTCTCTCTCTCTCTCTCTTTCTTCTCTTCTCTCGACCAGCCACGTCGGCTGCCACCACCGCCGGATCGCCGGCCAGCAACAGCAGCAGCGCCACCGCCGACAGCCTAGCCGCCTCTCTCTCTCTCTCGGTCGTGCTTCCCCTCCTTCCTCTCTTTGGTTTATTTCTCTTCCTCTATTTTATTTAATGTTAAGTTTATGTTTTTAAAGGATTGATTTAATGATTTCATGATGAAAGTTTATAGTTTGATGATTTAAATATAAATTTCAGATTATGTAATTTGTATAATAAAGTAATGAACTTTCAGATTTATTAATTATGTTTAAACTAGGGTTTAAAGTATTAAAGTTTGAATTTTTAGGGTTTTATGGGTTATAAATTGTAGTACTATATTATAGTTTATGAAAATTGAACACTCTTATGTTTATAATTATGTTTAAGCATGTTTTAAAGGATTTTAAACACATTATAAGTTGCTGGAATTTTTATTAGTATGCTTATGATGGAGTTTTAATTGTCAAAGTATGGGTTTTTGAGAGTTTTAAATGACTAATATGGAAGTACTATACTAGGAGACATTATTAGTTGTTAATGAATAAAAAGGATTTTAAACACTTTTAAAGAGGGTTTAAAATATTTTAAAGTTACTGGAATTTTATTTGAGTATTGATTAGTGGTTGTATTGATATCTGGTAGGCGGAAAAATCTCTTTAGGCGACTTCTAAGGTTGTTAAAGTGGCCTCATGATGATTGGTTTATATTCTTGATTTATGATTAGTTTTTAATAGTTTTTGTGATAGCTTTTAGTCTAGTTTAGGCTAAATTTCTTCCTTTTCTTTCTTTTTGTGCATTTTCCCTCCTTTGTGCTCTTTCTTTGGATGTTTGTTTTTATTTCAGGATTTGGGAGCACGCTTGAAGGATCTATGCACAAACCCGAGGCAAAGCATTGAAGAAATGGAGCACCAAGGGGCTCGAAAGAGGAGAAGAAAGAGAGGAGGGTGCTGACCCGAGGGCCCGGGTGTATGGACCCGTCCGGGTCAGCCCAACCAGCCTTCATAGTTCACTCCCACCAGTGGACCCGCCCGGGTCTTCTAACCCGAGGGCCCGGGTCAGCTGACTCGAGGGCTCGGGTTCGTAGACCCGCCCGGGTCGTGTGTTTTGAACATCCTACAAGTTTCCTGATCAGTGGACCCGCCCGGGTCTGGTGACCCGAGGGCCCAGTCAGGCCACCCGAGGGCTCGGGTCATCTCACCCGCCCGGGTCGGGTTATTTTTCCGAAAACGTTTTGCGACTTTGATGCTTTTTATGCGGGGCTGTTTTGTAATTTTTCTGTTTTATTTCTTATGACTATATAAGAGGGACTCCTCTTTTCTTAGGTTAGGCAATTTTAATTAGAGATTAGAGAGAGATTAAATCTTGTTTTAGCATCCAAACCTTAGAACAAAACCCTAGGAGAGAGAAAGTGGAGGTTTGAAGATTTTGATCTCCATTCATCATTTATGAAAGCTTAAAGTTGGTAATTCTTATTTGATTTCTTCTTTTCTTTCATTATTCTTGTTTATTTCATGGTTTGTTTGCTTAGATCTTATTTTATTAGTTGATTATTTGCACTTTTCTCTTTTTCCTCCATGGTTATGGTGATGAAGTTATTTCAAGCTTTGTTTTGTTTTATTTCCATAATGTGTGAGTAGTTTCTTACTAGGGGAAGGGATGTAACCTTCATTTACTCTTTGGATCCTAAATCTAAGTTAGAGGGTTAACTTTTGGGGTTGAACATGTTGATTAAACTTGCTTTACTTGGTTTGTTGGGTGCTTGATCACCACTTAACTTGCTTATCTGGAATTCCTAGTGAAGGATTGAGAGATGAAGCTAGGAATAAACTAAGTTTGGTTGCTAGACTAGGATCTCCATGAAAATAGGCATTTTCTAGTTTAGGGAAGCTTGATTAATCATGTTGTGCTTGATTTGGCTAGATTGGTTGCTCATGCCATGAGAATAGGTCATGAGTGACTAATCAAGCTCCTCTAATTAGCTCGAGAGAGTAATTAGAGTTCCCATGTGCGTGATTGTTCCCCTTGTGATCCCCCATTTGTTTCCCCTTGGTTTTGATGTTTGGATTCTTGGATTAAATGTTGGTGAATCCCCTAATCCCCTAGTTCTTCTACCCTTATTTTATCTCCTTTACTTGCTTGTTGATTTACTTTGCAAATTTCCTAGTTTATTTAGATTTTAGAATCATTGTCAAACTTTCAAAAACCCAAAAATTAATTTAGCTCATTGTAGTTAGCTAATTAACTCTTGATTTAACCCTACTTCCTTGTGGATTTGACCCTATACTTATCCTATATTGGGTAATTTAGGTTATATTTGGCGAGTATACAACGACCCGTCAAATTTTGGCGCCGTTGCCGGGGAAGTAGCGGTTAACATTAGCTAATTGGTTAGTTTTGAGACTAAATTGTCTTTTTCTTTATTTTGGTGTGTTTACCTCTTGGTTATTTTTACTAATATTCTCCTTAGCTTTGTTGGTTGCATGTCACGGAGATTGAGGGGCGATCCAACCATCCCCATCAATCATAACCTTGAAAATACATTGAGACAATTAAGGAGAATCTTTAGGGAACCCACGCCTCAACCATCGATCGTTGAACAACCGGGTTTTGAATAACCGGGTTTTGAACAAGAGTCGTCTATCTCCACTACTTCTAGCACTATGGGGGATGAGGCTCCTAGAGCATTACAGGATTTTGGGAATCCCAAGGCATTTGAACTCAAAAGTGGTATTCGCCGCCCAACTACTACCGCCAACTTCGAATTTTCTCCGCATTTGATTCGCATGATCAAACAAGAGCCCTATGGGGGTATGACTCATGAGTGCCCTCTTGAACATTTGGCTAATTTCTTGGAGCTATGTGCCACGGTTAAGCAAAACAATGTGAGTCAAGAGTTTGTGAGGCTCAACCTATTTCACTTCTCTCTTGTGGGCAAGGCTAAGAAATGGTTATAATTCATTCCGGAAGACTCTTTGACAACTTGGGCACAAGTTACCACGGCGTTTGTGGATGAATTCTATTCTCAAGAGAAGACCTCAGAAGCTAGGAGGAAGATAGCTAATTTCTCTCAAGAGGAGGATGAGACATTATATGGAGCTTGGGATAGGTTCAATGACCTTTGAAGATCTTGTCCTCACCATGGTTATAGTCAATGGATGCTTATGCAATGCTTCTATGATGGTCTCCTTCCTATGACCCATGCAAGCCTTGATTCGGGTGCGGGAGGCCAACTAACAAAGCTCCCGGTTGACACTATCGAGCCTACAATTGAAGAGGTAGTAAGACACTACTCTTGGGGGAATTCTACTAGAACCGCAAGCAAGAAGAATGCAAGCAAAGGCAAGTATGATCTTAATGTCATTGACCACATCAATGCAAAACTTGATACCCTTGCAAAGAAATTGGAAAAGGTAAGCTTGACATCTCCTAGCCAAGGCACTTCCCAAGCTTTTTCTTGTGAGATTTATGGTGGGTCGGACCACGCTACCTCTTATTATGGTGGGTCTATGGACCATGTTGCGTGGGTGAATACTAGGGGTGAGGGAAATCCTAACTTCAACCACCAAGGGAGATGGAATAACAATGCGAGTGGAGGATGGAAGAACCCTCAACCACCCCAACCTTACCAAGGTAGACCACCCGGATTCCATAACCCAAAACAAACATTCACACAACCACTCCCTAGAGCTCCCTTTGAACCAAATCAACCAAAACAATCTTCCCTAGAATCCACCCTCCAACTCTTCTTAGCCCAACAAACAAAAATCAATGCCGATAACGATATAACGTTTGGAGAGATACACACTTCCCTCCAACAGATGAATGCCCACAATAAGATCATTGAAACCCAACTTGCCCAAGTAGCTCAACAAGTGAGCAACAACTCCTCAAACTCTTCCTCCCAACTTCCTAGCCAACCCATTATTCGAGAGCAAGCTAAAGCCATCACTTTAAAATTTGGGGCTCACTATGAGGGTCCTAAGATGCCCATGCTTGATGATGCTAGTCTCCCTATGGAGAGTGAGGATGTTGATAGTGGAATGGATAAGGAGATTAAAAATGTTGTTGTGGAAGACATTCATGAGGATGGCACTCCTATAGTTGTTGAACCCGAAAAGTCATGTAAAGAGCCTCCCCCGATGAAGAGCTACACCCCTTCGGTTCCATATCCTCAAAGGTTAGCAAAGAAGCATTTCAATGACAAATTTGTCAAGTTCCTTGAGGTAATGAAGGGTTTGCAAGTTCACATCCCATTTCTCAAAGCTATGGCTCAAATGCCCACTTATGCCAAGTTTTTAAAGGAACTTCTTTCCAACAAGTCCAAACTTGAAGAAAGTTCCACCATTGCTCTCACAGCCGAAGTTAGTGCGGTCCTCTAAAACAAGCTCCACAAAAAGCTTGCAAATCTGAGGTCCTTCTCCATACACTTGAGAATTGGAGATTTGGAGCCAACGAGAGCATTGGCCGATCTTGGGGCTAGTGTAAGCCTAGCGCCACTCTCCATTTCAAAGAAGCTCAACTCTGAGCTTAAGCCAACAAGAAGGGTGATACAACTAGCGGATCGCTCGGTTAAGGTGCCCGTTGGAGAATTGGAGGATGTTCCGGTGCAAGTTGGGAGAGTCTTCATTCCTTGTGACTTTTTAGTAATGGAGATGGAAGAAGACTCCCAAGTACCTCTTATTTTGGGAAGGCCTTTCTTGAAAATGACCGGAGTGCTAGTTGACATGAAGAGAGATGTAATGACATTGAGAGTTGGAGATGAGAAGATGGAGTTCGCTTTCAACAAGAGCATGAAGGCTCCAATCATGGAGGAAGTACATCGCATCGATACTCTTGAACATGATGTGTTGAGCCTAAGGGCTTTGGTTGAAGCAAGAGATCCACTTGAGGATGTATTACTAGGAGAAGATCAAGAGCAAGAAAGTGAAGTTTGGCATCTCAAAAAGGCAATGGACAAAGCACCAATTTACCTACCTCCCAATTCAAGCTTTGAGATTTTAGAAGCTTCATTGAAAAAAGAGGAGAGGACCAAGCCTCCTACATGTGAGTTAAAACCTCTCCCCCCTTCTTTGAAGTATGTTTTTCTTGGAGATATCGAGACTTACCCCGTGATTGTCAATTCTACACTCAATGGTCCTTCTCTTGACAAACTTCGTTGTGTTCTAAAACAACATCGAAGTGCCATTGGGTATATAATTGATGATCTCAAGGGTCTAAGTCCCACCTTGTGTATGCATCGAATTCATTTGGATGATGGTCAAGCCTAATCAATTGAGCCTCAAAGAAGGCTAAATCCTAACATGAAGGAAGTGGTAAAAAAGAAAGTTCTGAAACTCCTTGAGGCGGGGATAATCTACCCTATCTCGGATAGTAGGTGGGTTAGCCCCGTTCAAGTTGTCCCAAAAAAGGGAGGAATGACCGTCATTAAAAATGACAAAGGTGAGCTTATCTCCACAAGATCGGTCATCGGGTGGCGCATGTGCATTGATTATCATAAGTTGAATAAGGCCACCCGGAAAGACCATTTCCCCCTCCCTTTTATTGACCAAATGCTTGAAAGATTAGCAGGTTATACCCATTTTTGCTTTTTGGATGGTTATCCGGGGTTCTTTCAAATCCCCATTCACCCCGATGACCAAGAGAAGACAACATTCACATGTCCATTTGGCACCTTCGCTTATCGAAGGATGCCATTTGGATTGTGTAATGCTCCTTCCACCTTCCAAAGGTGAATGACCGCCATTTTTTCGGACATGCTTGAATCAACCATAGAAGTTTTCATGGATGACTTCTCCGTGGTAGGTTCATCTTTTGACATTTGTCTCTCCAACCTTCAAAAGGTTTTGGAGAGATGTCAAAAGATGAATCTTGTTCTTAATTGGGAAAATTGCTATTTTATGGTTGAAGATGACATAGTCCTTGGTCATAAAATATCTCAAAAAGGGATTGAGGTGGATAGGGCTAAAATTGAGGTTATTGAGAAATTGCCACCCCCAACTTCGGTGAAGGGAGTGAGATCTTTTCTTGGGCATGCGGGCTTTTATCGCCGTTTTATCAAAGATTTCTTAAAGATCTCAAAGCCTCTATCCAATTTGCTTCAAAAAGACATTGAATTCAAATTTGACAAAGATTGCATGCATGCTTTTGAAACTCTAAAAAATGCCCTAATTTCCGCTCCCATAGTGCAAGCTCCATATTGGAGCATGCCTTTTGAACTAATGTGTAATGCTAGTGATAGCGCAGTGGGAGCCATTTTAGGACAAAGAAAAGAAGGGAAGCTCCATGTGATCTATTATACAAGCAAGACGCTTGATTCCGCTCAACGGAACTATGCCACCACGGAGAAGGAACTCCTAACAATCGTGTTTGCTTTTGACAAGTTTCGGTCATATATTGTATGCTCCAAGGTGGTGGTATACACGGATCATGCGGCTATCAAGTACCTCATGACCAAGAAGGAAGGTAAACCTCGATTAATTAGGTGGATCCTTCTCCTATAAGAGTTTGATATTGAGATCAAAGACAAGAAGGGCACCGAAAATTCGGTTGCCGACCACCTTTCTCGCCTTCCTATGGATGATTCACATGACTTGGACCCTCCCATCAATAATTCTCTCCAAGATGATTTCCTATATGCCGTTAAGGCCATGTATGCTCCTTGGTTCGCGGATTTTGCTAATTTTCATGCTAGTGGAGTCATACCGGATGACCTTAACTACCGTGAAAGCGGAGATTCATGCATGAGGCCAAACACTATGTATGGGAGGACCCATATTTGTGCAAGAGGGGGGTTGATGGTATTTACTGGAGGTGTCTCCCGGATGATGAGATTGAGAATGTAATAGGGATGTGCCATTCATCCCCATGTGGTGGTCATATGGGAGCCGACAAGACCGTGGCAAAGATCTTGCAATGTGGACTATTTTGGCCAAGCATGTTCAAGGATGTTTGGGGCTTTGTCAAGGCTTGTGATCGGTGCCAAAGAGTTGGCAATATCTCAAAGAGGCATAAACTACCCCTTACAAGCATCTTGGAGTTGGAAGTATTCGATGTTTGGGGGATTCATTTCATGGGTCCCTTTCCCTTCTCCCTTGGTAACCGCTACATCTTGGTAGCGGTTGATTACGTTTCTAAATGGGTTGAAACAATCGCCTCCCCAACAAATGACGCCAAGGTAGTGGTCAAGCTATTTAAGAAGGTGATCTTCCCCCGTTTCGGAGTTCCAAGAGCCATCATTAGTGATAGGGGATCAAACTTCGCCAAGAAATCATTCAAGACCCTTCTTGCTAAATATGGGGTGCATCACAAAATGGGTCTCTCTTACCACCCCCAATCTAGTGGTCAAGCGGAGATATCTAATAGAGAGGTCAAGCTTATTTTAGAGAAGACGGTGAAACGATCTCGAAAGGATTGGTCTTCCAAGTTGGACGATGCATTGTGGGCCTACCGCACGGCCTACAAAACCCCTATTGGCATGACACCTTATAAGCTTGTTTATGGAAAATCGTGTCATTTGCCCGTGGAATTGGAGCACAAGGCTTATTGGGCCATCAAGGCTTTGAATTTTGACCTTCAAGCTTCGGGTGAAAGAAGGATGCTTGATGTCCATGAGCTTGAGGAGCTTAGGAGGGATGCCTATGAGAGTGCCCGGGTAAATAAAGAGAGAACAAAGGCTTGGCATGATCAACGAATCATGAAAAGGGAATTCAAAGTTGGTGACAAAGTCTTTTTGTTCAATTCAAGGTTGAGATTAATTCCGGGCAAGCTCAAATCAAGGTGGAGTGGTCCATTCACTGTGCAGCAAGTATTCCCACATGGTGCGGTCGAGATTTGCAATGATGCAAAGGAATGCTTCAAGGTGAACGGACAAAGGCTCAAGATATACTATGATGGTGCACCTATTCAAGAAGCATACTCTATTGCTCTTGAGGACTACTCCCCTCTCGATGATTGAAGATTTATGGTAGTCAAGCTTATGACTTAAAACAAGTGCTTAGCGGGAGGCAACCCGTTTTTCTCACTTACTTCTATTTCTTTCTTTTCTTTTTTAGCTTTGGTTTACTTAGAATGATGGCTTTGCACATATTATTATGACATTTGAAATGTTTGTTGTGGTGATTTTGTGATTTTTGTATGTTTAGGATTGCTTTGGGGGAACGTTGGAGCAAAGAGAGAATAAAAAGAAAGAAAAAACGAGCCAAACAAGCAGACCCAAGGGCCCGGGTGCGTGGACCCGCCCGGGTCGCTGCCGGCTAAGAAGAAAAATGAAACTGATAGTCTGACCCGCCCGGGTTGGCATGGACCCGCTCGGTGAAGCAGCGTCGATCTGACCGACCCGGGTCTGAGAAACCCGCCCGGGTCGCTCGACCCGAGGACTCGGGTGTGGCGACCCGCCCGGGTCGGGCGATCAGTTGGCACATTAGAGGGGGGCCGAATTTTTTTCTTTTTAGCTAAACCTCCTCATTTTCTCTTCACTCTTCATCATCTTCAACCTCTCACCTCTCTCAAATCCCTTCAAACTCAAACCCTAACCTCAAACTCACTCAAATCACTCATCTCACCACTCAAAAACTTAAAATATCTCACAAATCTTCATCCTCATCAACTTTCCTCCACAAATTTCAACTTTTTCTCTTTCAAAAACCCCATCTCCACCATTTCTCACCATTTTCTCTCCCCTTAAAAATTTTACCATAACTCTCAAATTCATCATCTTCCACTCAAATCTCTTCACAAATTCTTCCTAAAACATCATTCCTCTACCATTTCTCTCATAAAAAACTCAAAAACAAACAAAAAAAATCACTTTTTTTTCCACCCTCACTACATAGATACGGGATTTTAATTTTTGAGCAACAAGCAATTCAAAGCATGGAGAGGAGGCAATCAAAGCGGAGTAGGCAAGCGGGACAAGCTAGCTCAAGCCAACAATCGCAAGGGGAAAATGTCTCGGGGCTTAATGCCCCCGGTGAGTTTCATGATCCCGAATTCCCTTTCATTGTTTTTGATGGTTTAGAGCACTTTAATAGATTCCAAGCCCTTAAGGCTAAGGAATTCTCGCTCACCCGCTTTGTTGATGAGACCTTATTATCGTTATGGGGGATACGGGGGGATGTTAATAATATAGCTGATGGTTTGAATATGAAAAAGTGTTAATGATGAGAAAGAAAACTTATAAATGCATAACACTTGAATTCTTAAGCTCCTTGAAAGTAGCCGGAGAACAACGACTTGCGTGCTCAACTGGAGCCGAAGTCGTTCTCAATTTTAGGTTGGGGAATGTTGCTCGTTCTATGGCTATTGCCGATTTTGCTGAAATTTTTGACTTAAAAATTGAATCGAGCACCACTCCCTCACCTTCTTTCAACCTTTATGATTGTTGGTGTAAGTTAAGTGACGCAAAGAGTTATGAAGCCAAAAATGCAAATGATTCACTTATCCACCAACCGGCTATCCGGTACTTCCGCAAGTTTTTGGGGAACACTATATTTGGGAGAAAGGATAACTCAAAGGTAAGTCAGTCTGAACTTATGATCATAGGTTCTTACCTATGGGATAAGAAAAAAGCTGAATACACCTTTGATGTTCGTCCATCACCTCCAAAGGGTAGGCACCCCAAAGACTCATGGACGTGGGTCGATTATTATGGGCGGTTTGATTACCGCCATTGTTGAGCACTTTAGGGTTCGCCTTTGGACCACCGAGATCCCAGGACTGAACCTTATAAACCAACAACACCTACAATATGCGCGTTGGTTTACTGTGACTGGAATCCATTTTACTTGGAAGATTGGTAAAATGTCTTCCATTTAACTTCCAAACCGCCACATCACCGAGATCAAAACGGGGCAAGCCAATTATCTCATCCTGGAAGCCGCGGAGGAAGGCACGGAAATCCGTACCTACCAAAGGTGGGATCCCCATCAGCTTGCCTCCTCCTCTTCCGCCCCTCCCCTTCCTCCTCCCCAACCCCATCCCACCTATGTCCCCGACTATGCCCCTATTTATGCCCATATAGATAGGCAGTTTGATAGTTTTGAACAAAGACTAACCACCTTCCAACAAGATATGCGAGAGAGTTTTACCTCCATCTTGCAATACTTTCATGATAACAACATGGTCCCTCCCGGCACCCCCTACCCCTCCTATATGCAACCCACTCCTCCCCCCGAGGGGGAAGAGGACCTAGACCCTTGAGTTGGTCTCTCCCCACCCCTCCCCCTCCCCGCTTGTTCTTCCTTTCACACCGAGGATGGTGTTTGGTTTGGCTTGGGGGGGTATTTTCATTGTTTGGGTAGTTTCTACTTTACGGGGTAGGTGTTAGGAGATCCTTGTTACTATTTTTGGCTGAATTGTTGTTGTGATTGTGGTTATGCTTGTGAATGGGCCAATGCTTTTTAATATGTGTTATGCCATGAATCCATTTTTCTTATTTGTTTATTTTCTTAGTGTAGGCGTGCTTTTATTTCGCCTACGCGGTGTGAGCGCGTATTTGATTTGACTACCCCACTGTTAAGGTTTTATTGAAAAATGTTTTGAAAGAAGTCGCCAACAATTCTTTTTAGGAAGATCATAAACCTAATTGGATATAGGAAAATCATAGGGACAAATTATCCAATGTAGATTTCCCCGTCTTGACTCCATAGATGGTCAAAATGAACCAAAGATTGAGTTCGGTGGTGAGGGTACGAATATAGTCATAATGAACCACACCCGCCCAGAGTTGGCCTCTACTAAATATCGATTAATAACAGATTTTATGCCAAAGAATAATCAAATAATGTTTTATACACCCTAAAAATATTTAGTCTAAGTAGGTTCTGGAAACACATAAAAAGACTATTTTTTAGTGACATGTTATTGTGCAATCAATATTATAGGAAACCTAGCAGGTTGTCCAAATTAATCTGATTAATATTAGAACGTTTATTTAGGTCTTTGATTAGAAAAAATAACATGTGGGTGATAAATGTAATAAAGCAGGACAATCATATAATAGGCATAGAATGATCAGGCAGGCATATAATATACAAAGGCATTGAATAATAATAAAATAAAATAAAAGAAAGTATAAAAAAAGGGTTAGAATATACAGTATAGCGATTTTACATTAAAGATCTACATCAGGAAAGAAAATTGTTAGTAACTTCAATATAAAAATAATTTATTGAAGGACCCTCAGGATTATACCGTGGCTTGGGTCTGAGAGATTGACAACCTTCGGGACGAGCAATCGTGAAGCCTGAAAATCTGAATGTCTGAAAGTATGTAGATTGAATGTATTTGTGTTTGAAAGTATGAGTTTTTGTAGGGAAGTTTTGTAGTTCGTAGAGAGGTTCGTAAAGTATTCGTCGAGTGTTATGTGAAAAATCTGTTCTGAAATCTGTTTAGAAATCAGGCCTATTTATAGGGAAAACGGCACTGCGCCTCACGCGCTGGCTGCGTCTGGCGCAGCTGACGTGGCAAGCGCATGACGCGGCATGACCAATAAAAAGTGTACACGTGGTACGCGCTTTTAGAAAAGATAAGAAAGAAATTTCGCGTCTCAAGCAGAGAACTGCGCTTGACGCAGGACTCTACATGAAACAGAAGTCTACATGGCAGTTCTGTTGCGCTTAGCACATCCTGTGCGCTTGGCGCAGCTTACGTGGAAGTCCACGTGGCAGGACACGTGCGCTCAGCACAGTCAGCTGCGCTCAGCGCACCGCCTTGTTTTTGATAGTTTTTTTATATAAACGCGTTTTAAAGATTTTCTTTTATCTTTTAACTCCGAAAATCTGATTTTACGGGATAAAATTCGATTTTGACTTATAAAAAAATATCTTTTGAAAATATTTATTTATTAAAATAAATCAATTAATTATCTATTAATTGGGCTCAAAATACAATTAATTATCATGAATAATTTATTGGGTTTTAAGATAGGACTTTAACACTTTTCGAAATGGTTTTGAATAGCTTTTCAGACTGCTCTGCCCTTGGGTCGGACCAATTAAGACCACGGTATATTTCATCATCGGATCCTTAAATGGGGAGACACGATTATGTGTCTACACTTAGTTTTTAAGAAAAAAGAAAAAAAAAATCATATATTTTAAAAAAACCCAAAAATACTTTTCTTTCCTTTTTTCTTCGTCTTTCTTTGTTTTAGCTTTATTTCTTTTCATTTTCTTTCCCTTCTTTTTCAATCTTTGTTTTTAGTTCTAAAAAAAATAAAGGAAATTTTATTTTTTTGAATAAGAGCAAAAATAACAAAAAAAAAATCTGAAAAACATAGAAGAACCAAAAGAAGTTTTTAGCTTTGAATAAATTTTTGATTTCCTTACCCAAGGAAGATGCTAGTTGATGATATATATGGATTCCTTGCTTTGGTTTTAAGTATATGTTTAGAGGCTCCTTTTGGAAGAGTGTGAGCATGGATTGTGGTGCTTTAGGAGGTGATTAATCTTGATTGCATTAGAATCAACCAAAATGAAACCAATGAATGCTCAATTGGACGTCTAGTCTTGAATCTTGACTATGTTGCTCATGCTTGAATAAATTTAGCTTCAAATTTGCGGTCCCTAGTGTCCCTAGATATGCTCATCATGTCCCAAAACAAAGCTCTACAAGAAGCTTAGTTTTACTTCTTTTCGTTTGTAATAAGTGGTACAAAAAGCCACAAGTTCTCATGTTTCTCTTTAGTGAGTAGTTATTCCTCATTTGTATAGCAAAAATTCCCATAATAAGGAAAAAAGAAAAAGCCAAAAACAGTCAAAAAAGGCGTGAAAAATGAAAAAAAAGAAGCGAAGAAAAACGAAAAGCAAAAAGAATAGAAGAATTCCAATAAAAGAGGTCAATTTGTGGATGCCTCCCACACTTAGTACTATTTTTCTAAAGTTTTGAGTAGAGTGGAGTCTAAGACATATGTGTGTGTCTAGGGATGGTGGACTAGTGGTTTGAGCTTCTATAACACTTGAAGGGCCCTAAATCTTTTGGATAGCTAGGTGTTCTCTAATGAGCGAGTAAAAAGTCTAATTAGGTGTCCTTTTGCAACCTTGATTAGTTTCTTTCTTTACCCATAACCTATGAGTACACTTGGAACTTAGTTGTTTTGAAAGTTGCTCTCTATCCTTGCTTGTGAACCATTTCATTGATAGTTGAATTGGGCAATAAATCTTGAAAGTGTTGAATAAATTGTTGATGAAAACTAGAGTTGTGGGTTTGAAACTCATTGGAAACCCTCGCGAGATCCCACTCGCCCTCTAGAGCAATCTAGGGGTTTAAAGAGCTTGTTGCATGTGCTAAATGCAATCGTGATTCCTACGACAATGAGTTAGTGTAAATTCTTTATCCTTCCTTCCTTTTTCATTTTTCTTCCCTCTTTCTTCTTCATTTTGTTTTCAAAAAAGTTTTCATTTTCCTACTTGTGTTTTAATCTGTTTTGCTTGAGGACAAGCAAAGATCTAGCTTAGGGGAGTTTGATGATTGGTTTATATGCTTGATTTATGATTAATTTTTAATAGTTTTTGTGATAGCTTTTAGGCTAGTTTAGGATAAATTTCTTCCTTTTATTTCTTTTTGTGCATTTTCCCTCCTTTGTGCTCTTTCTTTGGATGCTTGTTTTAATTTCAGGATTTGGGAGCACGCTTGGAGGATCTATGCACAAACCCGAGGAAAAGCATTGAAGAAATGGAGCACCAAGGGGCTCGAAAGAGGAGAAGAAAGAGAGGAGGGTGCTGACCCGAGTGCCCGGGTGTGTGGACCCGCCCGGGTCGTGTGTTTTGAACATCCTACAAGTTTCCTAATCAGGGGACCCGCTCGGGTTTTAGTGACCCGAGGGCTCGGGTCAGGCCACCCGAGGGCTCGGGTCATCTCACCCGCCCGGGTGGGGTTACTTTTCCGAAAACGTTTCGCGACTTTGATGCTTTTTATGCGGGGGCTGTTTTGTAATTTTTCTGTTTTATTTCTTATGACTATATAAGAGGGACTCCTCTTATTTTAGGTTAGGCAATTTTAATTAGAGATTAGAGAGAGATTAAATCTTGTTTTAGCATTCAAACCTTAGAACAAAACCCTAGGAGAGAGAAAGTGGAGGTTTGAAGCTTTTGATCTCCATTCATCATTTATGAAAGCTTAAAGTTGGTAATTCTTATTTGATTTCTTCTTTTATTTCACTATTCTTGTTTATTTCATGCTTTGTTTGCTTAGATCTTGTTTTATTAGTTGATTATTTGCACTTTTCTCTTTTCCTCCATGGTTATGGTGATGAAGTTATTTCAAGCTTTGTTTTGTTGTATTTCCATAATGTGCGAGTAGTTTCTTACTAGGGGAAGGGATGTAACCTTCATTTACTCTTTGGATCCTAAATCTAAGTTAGGGGGTTAACTTTTGGGGTTGAACTTGTTGATTAAACTTGCTTTACTTGGTTTGTTGGGTGCTTGATCACCACTTCACTTGCTTATTTGGAATTCCTAGTGAAGGATTGAGAGATGAAGTTAGGAATAAACTAAGTTTGGTTGCAAGACTAGGATCTCCATGAAAATAGGCATTTTCTAGTTTAGGGAAGCTTGATTAATCATGTTGTGCTTGATTTGGCTAGATTGGTTGCCATGCCATGAGAATAAGTCATGAGTGACTAATCAAGCTCCTCTAATTAGCTCGAGAGAGTAATTAGAGTTCCCATGTGCGTGATTGTTCCCCTTGTGATCCCCCATTTGTTTCCCCTTGGTTTTGATGTTTGGATTCTTGGATTGAATGTTGGTGAATCCCCTAATCCCCTAGTTCTTTTACCCTTATTTTATCTCCTTTACTTGCTTGATGATTTACTTTGCAAATTTCCTATTTTATTTATATTTTAGAATCATTGTCAAACTTTCAAAAACCCAAAAATTGATTTAGCTCATTGTAGTTAGCTAATTAACTCTTGATTTAACCCTACTTCCTTGTGGATTCGACCCTATACTTATCTTATATTGGGTAATTTAGGTTATATTTGGCGAGTATCCTCTATTTTATTTAATGTTAAGTTTATGTTTTTTAAGGATTGATTTAATGATTTCATGATGAAAGTTTATAGTTTGATGATTTAAATATAAATTTCATATTATGTAATTTGTATCATAAAGTAATTAAATTTCAGATTTTTTAATTATGTTTAAACTAGGGTTTTAAGTATCAAAGTATGGATTTCTAGGGTTTTATGGGTTAGAAATTGTAGTACTATATTATAGTTTATGAAAATTGAACACTCTTATGTTTATGATTATGTTTAAGCATGTTTTAAGAGGTTTTAAACACATTATTAGTTGCTGGAATTTTTATTAGTATGCTTATGATGGAATTTTAATTGTCAAAGTATGGGTTTTAGAGAGTTTTTGATGACTAGTATGGTAGTACTATACTAGGAGAAATTATTAGTTGTTAATGATTAAAAAGGATTTTAAACACTTTTAAAGAGGGTTTAAAATATTTTAAAGTTGCTAGAATTTTATTTGAGTATTGATTAGTGGTTGTATTGATATTTGGTAGGCGGAGAATTCTCTTTAGGCGACTTCTAAGGTTGTTAAAGTGGTCTCGCATAGTGTCTACACAAGGTACGTACATACCTATGTGTTGGTAGACTAGTATCATGTCCTAATATTTGGATTGATGTAGTATCATGTATAGGGAACTATGTATAGTTCATACTTCCTCCGTTCCATAATAAGTGAAACATTTACTATTTTAGAACGTTTCAAAATAAGTGAAACATACCTTAAATGGAAAAAAGAAAGTAACAAAATGACAAGAATACCCATCACAAACTTGTGTGGTTTGCTTTTCTCTCTCCTCCTTTTGATAATGAAAAGGGTATTTTATGAGTTTTTGGCTTTTGAAAGTGATGTTTATTAAATCTTGTGCCCAATCCCTATGTTTCACTTATTATGGAACGGAGGAAGTATGTGATTTATATTCAAGTGGAATTGCATGTTTTATGCCGTTGTGTGAAGCATGTTGCTTATGTTGGTTATACTATGTTTGTATGAATGATTGATGCAAGCATATGGGATTGGGAACTTTATTTTATTAATTCACATATGGGATTAATAATTATGTTGCTATTGGATCATGAATTGGATCATGTTGTTCCCTTTGGATTATATTATTTACTTTATGAGGACCCAGTACCTTATTTGTTTAGTTGGTTATTCACCTATGAAAGATTGGTTGATTGTTGACTTAGATCAACAAATAAAAAATGGTTATGGAACTAACAATTGATTTACTCTTGGATTGTTAAGTTATTAATCACCTTACCTAATCCTAAGATAAAAATGGAAGTATCATGTATCCTTGATGATTATTTTGTTTGTTTTACTTTGTGGGTCATAACAAGTAAATAATTTAATAATCACTTAAACTGGAAAGTGAATAGCAATAAGCTTTAGACTTGTGCACGTCAGAAGTGTTGGACTAGTATGAGTTGGAGTACATGGTGGTAGCCCATGGAATTTCTTGGGACCGGATTGATCACCGTGTCCTATTTTATTTAATTAGTACCTCGATATCATTGGTCATGGGAGTACGGAGTCGCGCCCGTACTTCGTCTTCTAAATTGAAGACTGGCTTGGTTTGGACAACTCGTTCCATTGCCTATTCAATCTAAATTTAATTAACTTATTGATTGTTGAGTTAAGTTCTGTAAAGTTAGTCTGTCATGTTATTATAATATTATTTATCTTTGCTTTAATGTTTATTAGTATCATGTTAGGATTTATTTATTATTATGTAGTACTCAGCTTTGCTGATTACGTGCTTTTGTGTGTATATGTCGATCATGGTTGTGCCTTATTGATCCTGTGATGACCCATTTGGTGAGTAGTCTCTCGAGATCAATAGTGAATCGTCCATTTCAGGTTTGAAGATGATGCATCATGGGTTCGGGATTCGTGGAGAGCTTGTGTTAGCTTAATACTTTAGTTTACTTTTAATTATGGTTTGAGTTTGACTTTATGCTGGTTTGACTTTTAGTTTGGTTTTGGAGTTGACTTATAGTTGACTAAGTTATTGTTTTCAAAGTTATTTATTGTTTTCCGCTACAAAATTTTGAATAAGCCAATATGTTATCACACGGGCGATAATACTTTGATAATTCTCTAAGTTTTATATTAAAAAGGTATTTTGGAAAATAAAGGATTGTCGGGGTATTACAAAGTGGTATCTTGGAGCTTAGGTTTTTATTGGCCTTTCGTGCCAACCTTAAATTTTAGGCGCCTAGTTACTTAAAATGAATTTCATAGAAAATGAGCTCCTACTTATTCGTTGTGCTTAAATCATTTTTTCGAGACATGTTTCAATTTCAAAAAGGATTCAAAAATATTTTCTTTTTTTTTAGGTTCGAAATTTTTATTTGGTTCGAAATTTTTTTTTTTCCGATTCTTTTCATATTTTCAAAATTGTATATTATTTATTATTTATTTATTTTAGTACTCTTAGCTTATATTTTATTTTACTTTATTGATTTTTGTGAGAGATGGGTAGTATAGGAAGGACATATAGGATAGAAATATTATATGTCTGCATTTAAATATTTAGTTCAGCATGTTTATGTTTTCTTCCCTGCTTAACTGTTAAATGTTATTCCTAGCTTTAAATTATTTGTTTATTTTTGCTTATTGTTTATTGTTGGGAATATACGTTAAGTAAGGGTATTATTTATTTCTAGATGTCGTATTCATCAGTTAATGGACCCCTAGATATGACTGATAGAGAAGCTACTCGAGTAGGAAGCTACTCCGACCCGATTGTATTGAGTGATGATGAGAATGATGGAGGGTCTGATAGCGAGAGTTACACTAGCCTAGAGGTTATCATGCGTCATGTATTAAAAGTAGGCATCCCTGATAGCGATGATGAGATCATTCAAGAGTTTGATCATGCTAGAGGGCAGACCAGAATGGACTTCTACCATGCTGTTTTGAGGGTTGATAGTGATTCTTAGTCAGAAGAGGATGAGGACAATGAAGACTTTGAAGATGAGATGTTCACTCCAGAGAAGTACAAGGAAACTAAGGATAAGACTGATAATGTAACTCCATAGACTATTTATGTATGTTTTAAGATTAGTTGTGGATAAGTAGCCAAGTTACAATGATTTAAATTTCTTTCTTTAGTATCTTTACCTTTGTTAAGGAAGAAGTTAGTAATTATGGACTGGAAAAATATTATCATCATCATTTTGAGGAATATAAGTGATTATTTAGCTATGCATGTCGAGAAAGAATTTATTTAGTATGCGAATAGGGACAATTTTTATTTTATTATTGTGATTAACTTTATTTGATCCTTATATATATTGGTGATGTGAATATTTATTCATGAATGAGTATATGGTTGAGTATGGTTTATAGTGATTGAATTGGCACTATTATAAATTCATAGAATTTTATTGTGATGTGATCTTGTATGATCAAGTCAAATTGATGCCTTCATAGTAAATGGCAAGTAGTTGTGAGTCAGAACCTAAAGTAGAGTTACGTTAAATTTCAGGTCGCGCAGTAGAATGGCCAACAACGATAACGCCTTAGCTTCTGCTATTCGCCTATTGGCAGAGAAATTGACTCAAGAAACAGCTGAGCGTCCCGATCCTGTAGGGGACATGTTTTAGAGATTAGCTAAGATTAAGCCACCATACTTTAAGAGGCAAGCTGACCCTACATTCTTAGAGAGCTGGATTAGGGAGTTTGAAAAGATTTTTGGGGCTGTAAATTGTCTTGAGGCTGTGAAAGTAGGTCAAGTTGTGTTATATCTGAAAGATGAGGCTGATTTATGGTGGAAAGAAAATGGAGATAGACTTAGTGTTGTTGAAGGGTTTAATTGGGATTCCTTTATTGCTGCTTTAAGAGGGAAATTTTACCCGGCTTTTATGAGAAAACAAAAGGCTCAGGAGTTCATAAACCTTAGGATGGGGAGTATGACCATTTCTGAGTATTATAGCAAGTTCATAGCATTGTCTAGATTTGCACCTAAAGTTGTAGCTACTGAGGAGTTAAAGGCTCAGAGATTTGAGCAAGGTTTGACTGAGGAAATCCAATTGGGATTAGGTGGTGAGACTTTTGCATCCCTAGATGTTGTTTATGGAAGAGTCGCCCATATTTATGGTCTTCAGTCGAGGCGTGACAAGAAGAATGCTGTAGTGGGTGAGAAAAGAAAGGATTGCAATGCTGGAGGAAATCAGAGGAACTTTAAGAAGAATAGAAATGGGAATGGGAATTTCCAAGGAAGGAATGGTCAAGGCTTTAATAATAAGGGCCAGTCTGAGAGGAGCTACAACTGTAAGAAGTGTAACAAGAACCACCCTGGTAGAGACTGTAAAGGAGATCTAGTAACCTGTCATTACTGCCAAAAGAAGGGGCATAGAGAATTTAAGTGCTTCACCAAGCAAAGGAAAGAGTAGAATGGTAATGGGAGTGGTAATCAGGGAAAGTCTGGGTTCAACCAATCAGGCAACCAAGGGTCGAAGCCTATAGGGTCGCAGAACAACCAAGGAAGCTACAGTAAGCCTGCTAGTGAGAACAACAACAACAACCAGAGTAAAGCTCCGGGTAAGCTGTTCGTGATGAGTCGCAATGAAGATGAGAGATATGTCGACGTAGTTTCTGGTACTTTTTCTATAAACTCCGTTCTCGTTAAAGTGTTATTTGATTCTGGGGCGACCTATTCGTTTATTTCGTCGTCCGTTATTAAAAGTTTGGGGTTGGTAGACTTTGAAGTAATTGACATGTCTATTAGTATACCTACTGGAGAAGTCATAAGGTGTACCAAGTTGTTTAGAGACTTGCCTCTAAAGATAGGAGACTGTGTTTTTCCTTCTAATCTGATAGAGTTCAATCTGGGAGACCTAGACGTTATTCTTGGGATGAATTGGTTAGGTGTCTATATGGCCAAAATAGACTGTGAAGCTCAGAAGGGAGTGTTGAGAAGCCCTTTGGGAAAGTTAACTTCGTATCGACGTTTTGGGAAGCCTAATGTAACACCCCGACAATTCTCTCTTTTCTAAAATACCTTTCTAATATAAAACATAGAGAATTATCAAAGTATTATCGCCCGTTTGAAAACGTATCGGCTTATTCAGAATTTTGCAGCGGAAAACATAATAAATAAACCTTATACATAAAACTTAGCCAACTACAAAGTCAACTCCAAAGTCAAACCAACAAAAGTCAAAGTCAAACTTAAAACCAAAGTCAACTACGAAAAGCATAAACTTAAAGTATGATAAATAGTCTACACAAGCTCTCCAATCCCGAACCTAATGATGCATCATCTTCAAACCTGTAGATGGACAATGCACTATTGATCCTTAGAGACTACTCACCAAAATGGGTCATCACAGGATCAATAAGGCATAGCCATGATCAACATACACAAACAAAAGCACGTAATCATCAAAGCTGAGTACTACATACTAAACAAATAAACAATCCTAACATGATACTAATAAGTAGTAAACAGGAATAAATAATAACATAATAACTTGCAGATAACTTTTACTGAACTAAACTTTAACAACATTCTTATTACTTTAAATGGAATAGTTAATGGACCGAGTTGTCTAACTAAAATCAGCCTTCCCTTTGGAAGACCAAATACGAGCGCGACTCCGTATTCCCATGACCTACGATATCGAAGAGCCTTTAAAATAAAAATAGGACACGGTGATCAATCCGGTCCCAGGAAAAGCCATGGGCTACCACCATGTACTCCAACTCCTAATTGTCCAACACTTCAGACGTGCACAAGTCTAAAGCTATTGCTATCCAAGTTCCATTTTACATGATTAACCAATTATTACTTGTTATGACTCACAAGTAAAACAAACATTATAATCATTCAACAATCACAAACTTCCATTTTTATCTTAGGATTAGAGAAGTGATCACACAACTTAACAACCCAAGATTAATTCCAACTTTAATCCAATCTTCGTTTATTTGTTGAACCTAGCCAACAACCAAACTACCTTTCATAGGTATAGAATATCAACTTACCAAATAAGCCCCTCAGTCCTTATAAAGTAGTGAAATACTCAAAACGGAACAAATGATCAATCATGATCCAAACTAATAAATATATATTAATTCCCCCATGTGAATTAATAAAATAAAGTTCCCAACCATATGCTTGCATCAATCTTCCATACAAACATAATATAAATCTCATAATATAAATTTCATACTCAACATGTTTACACAACGGCATAAAACATGCAAATCCAACATAATAGAAATCATATATGAAATCAACATAGTTCCTATACATGATACTACATAATTCTCATCCTTAAAATCATGATACTAAGCAAATCAACACATAGGTATGTACGTACCTTGTGTAGACAAATTGAGAGGCCACTTTAACAGTCTTAAAAGTCGCCTACAGAGAATTCTCCGCCTAAAACAACCAATATAAATTCACAATCAATCCTTTATGAATTTACAGCAATAATAAAATACTTTAAACTTTTCTTAAACATGTTTAAAAACCTTTCCCAACATAAAACTTGCTTATTAAACCTCCTAGTATAGTAGTACTACACTAGTTGTTAAAACTCATCACAAAACTCCATAACAATACTCCCTTTAAATTTCCAGCAATATATTATATGTTAAAACTCCCTTAAAACATATTTAAACATACTTAAATCATAAAAATAATAATTTTCATAACTCATAATGAACTACTATGATTTTCCAACTTTAAAAACCCTAAAAATTCATGCTTTGATAATTAAAAATCCAATTCAAACCTAATATGCAAATCTGAATTTTTATTCCTTCAATACATAAATTATATAAACTTAGATTCATAGATAAACCATCAAACTAAAGCTTTTAAACATAATCATACTAAAAACAAATCTTAAAAACATAAACTTTGAATAAAAACTTGAGGAGGAAGAAAAGTAATCAAACCAAAGCAAAGGAAAAAGGAGGAAAGAACGCCGACGGAAATCATCGACGGCTGGCAACGACTACGGAAATCAGCGACGGCTGGCAACGACTGCTTCAGGCGGTCGGTGATGGTCGACGGGGCGGCAGACCGGCATAGCAACGAAGTAAAGGCCGAAAGAGAGCTAGGACGAAAACCGAAGAGAAGGAAAAAAGAAATAGCAGGACCGAAATTGTGGGAGGAAGGAGGAGAGAGAAAATAATTGTGTTGGGAAAATTTGGGGTTTATGGGGGTTTATATAGGTTCCCCTTGTGGGCTTAGGAAAAGTTAATTGGGCTCAAATTAGAAATCCTTTTCCAATTTTAGAAGTGTTTGGGTTCCTCAAACCCATTTAGGAGTCCTTTTCCAAATCTAAAAGCGTTTCGAATATTTCAAATATTTTTCAAAGCATGACTTAATAAAACATTTGACTTCTTGAAATCATTAAAATAATTCCTTTGACTTTCAAATAGTCAACCTTTGAAGAATAAATCATTTAAATACTAAAATGTACTTAAATATAAATAACTATACCTTAAAATATTTTTATAAAATTCATAAATTTACGGGGGATTACAGTCTACCCCTCTTAAAAGAAGTTTTGTCCCACAACTTGACACGAAAACTCACACATTTTCAAAAGTTTTTAACTCAACTCTCATTTGAGAAATACTTGTGCCACTCATGTGCACACTTTTACCAACTTTTAAATCACTTGTGTTACTCATGAACACATTTTTCATGCGGAGAATCTTTTTATTTTGCACCAACATGTGCAAATCGCCAAAATAAGCATAAAAATGCATAAAAATACCATAAAAATAAGTAAAAAGCGCGAAATTCTATCGCTCTACCGCCCTTAAAGGAAACGAGTTACGCCCTCGTAACTCACCTCTGGGAATAAGTCTGGATACTTCTTCTTCGTTTCATCTTCAGCTTCCCACGTTGCCTCTTCAGACTCATGGTTAGACCAAAGTACTTTCATGATATTGACATCCTTATTGCGTGTACTACGCACCTTCTTATCAAGAATTTTCACAGGCATTTCCTCATATGTGAGGCTACTATCGATTTGGATCCTCTCAGGCTCCAAAACATGATGCTCATCAGGGATATAACGCTTGAGTTGGGAAATATGAAACACATCGTGCATCTTCTCAAATTCCATTGGCAAAGCCAACTTATAAGCTACCTTCCCAATTCTTTGCAAAATCTCATATGGGCCTACATATTTGGCACTTAATTTACCCTTTTTCCCAAATCTCATCACTCCCTTAGTTGGTGATACTTTCAGAAACACTTTATCACCTACTTCGAACTCATCTTCTATGCGCTTTAAATCGGCATAACTCTTTTGTCTATCTTGAGCAGCTTGAATTCTAGCCTGAATCAACTTGACATTCTTAACAGTATCCTCAATGAATTCTGTCCCCAATACTATATTCTCACTAAAATCATTCCAGCAAATGGGACTTCTACACTTCCTTCCATACAGTGCCTCAAAATGAGCCATCCTAATGTTCGCATGGTAACTATTGTTATATTACCTCTAAGGAAACACGAATTCAGCGATCTCACGCTTCATATTTGGCCACCAATAAATCTCCTAAAGATCCTTATACAACTTGTCACCCCCAGGGTGTACAGAATATGGAGTAGCCCCTCATCCATAAGACGTCTCTTAAGCTCATCACATTTTTGTGGTACACACCACCTTCCCTTGAACCTCAAACTTCCATCATCATGGGTCTTAAAATCGACTTCCTTACCTTGCCTCATCTTTTCCTTAATCTTTTCTAGGTGCTCATCTCCAACTTGACCCTCTTTGATCTCGTTGAAAACTGACAACCCCAATGATACAACACTCAATCCTGCCTCGGTCTCCCCAGGATTTAAGATTTCTAGGCTAAGTCTTTGCATATCTCGACACAATTTCTCAGTGTTAGGAATCGGGGTGTTGTAGTTTGATTAATACGGAACAAAATCAATGAAATAATAAGGATGAGAAAAAACAATAAAGAAGATAAACAAAAGAACACAAGGATTTACGTGGTTCGGTCAAAATAGACCTACGTCCATAGGTGGGGGATTCGAGCTTCTTCACTATGATGGAGAAAAACAGAGAGAATAATTACAAGGAGTCCTAAAATACTAGAGGCTAAAAGTGTGTCATAAGTTGTGTCAAATAATGAACACCAAGAGGTCCTTTTATAACATAAGGAACCCCGCACAAAAACCCTAGGATATACTCCGTACAAAACCCTAAAAAGAAAATCCGATTCGGAAACGCGTCTCGCAAACCGCGAGGCGCGGTGATGGCCGCAAGTCGCGGTGGCTGCCGCGAATCGCGGTATGCTCTCGGTAGTTCTTCGTAAAACGGGCGTAACTTTCTCGTTTCTCAGCGGAATTGGGCATATGACCTATCGTTGGAAAGCTCTTGAAACAAGCTATCACCTCCAATTTGAATCACATCAAAACCATTTATATATTGAAGATATGTGCATTCAAAGTCATCCTTATGCCATTCACAAGATTTCAAGTCACAAATAACAATCTCCACCTTGACTTGAAATCGATCAAACAACATAACTCCACCTTAAACTGAAAACCAAGAAATGATGCTCACCATAAACATAGAACCTCCTCCTTAAACAAAATTCCATAAGCCTAATCACTTTAGGCAATCAAGAACGGACATCTTCTATAAACTGTGTACCGATGCGTCTTCGAACACAAAACTCCGTATACTAAACCATCACATGGCCTAGATTGAGAGTATAAAGTCACCAACGCCAAGCATGCTTATTCAAATCGACCAAACTCTCTTCAAACACTTCTTCAGCTCAACAACAAACTCAAGCAATTCTAGAAAATCAAATTACATCAATAATTTCTAAATCGCAAATGTACTTAACAAAACACAAAAGTACCTAATTTGAGATAAAAAATAGCATAACTAGAACAAAATCTAATGCATAACTAAGATTGCTACTTTATTACAAACTCAAAAGCAATCTATCATAGACTCCAAAACAAAATCCACACGGTTTCTCGTTTCATCAAGAGATCTCAAAAGGGCACCAATCATAAAGAGATCGTAGAAACCGCAGCCCCAAACTTGTAACCCTAAAGTGCAACATCATCATCAAAGACATCGTTGGCAATATTTTCGGATTGGTCCTCATTGGACTTTTCCCCATTCTTCCTCTTTAATTTCCAACAATCAACTTTACATGACCCTTCACGTGACAATAGATACAGATTTTATTCTTGCCAAAATTATTTCCACCATGAGCAACCAAAGCATTTGTTTGAGCAGAATTATTAGATTTATTAACCAGCTTATTGTCAATTAAATATCTCTGAGTTAAAGCATCCTTAACATCCTGCAAACTCAAATCATCTCTACCATACAATAAAGTATCTCGAAAGTGCTTATACGAAGGCGGTAAAGAACACAACAACCTAATAGCCATATCCTTAACATCGATTTCTACATTGATGTTTTGCAAATCCATAATAATAGAGAAGAATTCATCTAAATGAGACTCAAGCAGTTTACCTTCTTCTAGACTGAGATCATTAAGTCTAGATTTGAGTAGTAGACGGTTGGTCACGCTCTTTGTCATATAAAGTGACTCCAACTTCAACCACAAACCCGCAACAGTCGTCTCCTTGGCAACCTCTCTCAAAACTTCATTAGATAGACTTAAATGAATCGCCGAGAGTGCCTTCAAATCGATCTCCTCCCACTGATCATCCGTCATACCTGAAGGCTTTTTGGATGCACCTTCAAGAGCCTTGTGATAGCCACTTTGAACCAAGATGGCTTTCATCTTCAATTGCCATAGGCCAAAATTTACTTGCCTATCAAATTTCTCAATATTGAATTTCATTGACATAATTGAGTCAAACTCATTCTATAAACACCTAAGATCTTAAACCAAGCTCTTGATGCCAATTTATTAGGAATCGGGGTGTTGTAGTTTGATTAATGCGGAACAAAATCAATGAAATAATAAGGATGAGAAAAAACAATAAAGAAGATAAACAAAAGAACACAAGGATTTACGTTGTTCGGTCAAAATAGACCTACGTCCGCAGGTGGGGGATTCGAGCTTCTTTACTATGATGGAGAAAAACAGAGAGAATAATTACAAGGAGTCCTAAAATACTAGAGGCTAAAAGTGTGTCATAAGTTGTGTCAAATAATGAACACCAAGAGGTCCTTTTATAACATAAGGAACCCCGCACAAAAACCCTAGAATATACTCCGTACAAAACCCTAAAAAGAAAATCCGATTCGGAAACGCGTCTCGCAAACCGCGAGTCGCGGTATGCTCTCGGCAGTTCTTCGTAAAACGAGCATAACTTTCTCGTTTCTCAGCGGAATTGGGCATATGACCTATCGTTGGAAAGCTTTTGAAACAAGATATCACCTCCAATTTGAATCGCATCAAAACCATTTATATATTGAGAGATATTTGCATTCAAATTCAGCCTTATGCCATTCACAAGATTTCAAGTCACAAATAACACTCAGGAACTACCAAGGCCTTCATACTATGGCTCGACTTTCTACTCAAAGCATCGGCAACTACATTCGCCTTTCCCTCATGATACTGGATGTCTAGGTCATAATCCTTAATCAACTCTAACCATCTCCTCTGTCTCATATTGAGGTCTTTCTGGGTGACAATATACTTCAAACTCTTATGGTCGGTAAAGATCTTACAGGTTGCCCCATAAAGGTAATGTCTCCAAATTTTCAATAGCAGCTAACTCTAGATCATGGGTAGGGTAATTAGCCTCATAAGGTTTCAACTGACGCGACGCATACGCGATTACCTTCCCATTCTGCATCCCAAACCATTCTTTGAAGCATCACTATACACCTGAAATCTCTCATTCCCATCAGGCAGGGTCAAAAAAGGTGCGGAGGTCAAACGCTCTTTTAAAATCTGAAAAGCTTCCTCGCACTTCCCTCTCCACTCGAATTTTGACTCTTTGTTCATCAAATTGGTCATTGGCCTCGCTATCTTCGAGAAATCTCTCACAAATCTTCTATAATAGCCAGCTAGGCCTAGAAAACTCCAGATATCTGACACATTCTTTGGAGTAGGCCACTCACTAACTGTAACACCCCGGCTTTCGCACATCCTTATTAAATTAATTACCCCGGCTTTCGCAGCGGAAGGCCTTAGCTTAGCCGGCGCGTTACCGCCGTACTTTCCGCTAAGGGAAAATACAAGGCTACATTATTCACTAACTTACATGGACAATACTTTGATTTGACACTTTTAAAAAAAACAATTTAATAATAGATTAATCTTTTCTGAAAATTTCGGCAGAGTTTCCTTTGTAAATTGGACAACCCAAAATGGGAAAATGTTTGAAAAACCTGTTACAAATAAAATATACCAAATCCCAAAACTCAACGCTTTCGCGGAGTACCAGCTAAAAAGAATCAGGAGCACTAATGCTTAACCAGAACTAGAAATGAAACTAAATCAATCAATTATTTAACTATTACAAAGTGGAACATCCTCGCCTCAAAGAAAACATAAAACATTCATAGCTGAGATCGTAGTACTTAACCGCTTCTATCTTGGAACAGATGCTCCAGAACTTCAACCTGAAACTATTGTAACACTGCCACCCACCAAGTGACAGGCCACAGTAGTGACAAAACAAAACATTGACATACACATCGCACAACGCCGAGTACTAACCCATAAAACATTCTTAAAACATGCTTTGGTGTCTACGATTCTCACGTAATCAATACATGTTCACATCATTCATAACCATATCACAACAGCATAGCAATATTCACATAATCCATACGTTCACATGTAGATATATATACAATGATTAATTACATAATTAATCTTAATTAATCCGATTATTTAAGGAGAGGAAAGAGAACGCCCGATGGCGGGGTCAATCCCCGGTAACCACTTACTTCAACATTGTAGGCCGGGGTCAATCCCCCGTAACCACCTACGGATAACATAATGGCCATAATAACGAGTCCCTAGTGTGCACACCCCTTCTACTTGGATCACAACAAGATAGAAGGAAGACAAGTAACGTAAAAATCGGCATAGTAACCGAGAGAACCCGTAGGGGCCGCCGAACCACTCATACGGGGCAACCTCGTTCATCATTTCCCTCCGATATTTCACTTTACGTGATTAACATCTTTTAATTCACGTCATCACATAAATCACGTATACAATTACGTCATCATTGTTCAATCCGAGTGTGAACATATTTCATCCATCATAATCTCAATCCATTCATAGTGGTTTCAATAACTCATTTCATAAATACAACCGTCACTTGAGTTCATTTATCACTTCGATTCATAATCATTTCATAGCATCGTATCATCATAATCATCATAAAACATTCCATTTCCCGCAATCCATATGCAAAACATATCATTAATCATGGAAAGTAATCATAAGCATGTCTCATAACTTAAAGTACATTTAAGAATAACAACAGAAACATATCAGAAGCATAGCAAAACATAGCAGTATTTTCGTATCTTAAATCGTTTAAGAGTCATTCAATGGGTATATCGTTAGATTACTTATACCTTAATACCTTATTGCTTTGTCAACCCGTGAGTAAGAATACTTGATTAGAAACTCGTAGTAATTTACTCTTAAGAGTCTAAACGGATCATTATATAAACTAAGACATCTCCACATCACATACTAACTAATCCATTGCTTAAGTCCACAATCATCTCCAACTACTTAAGCTATAATGATAAGGTAATTTGGTGATAGTTCTCTCACAGGGTTACATGTAAAACCTTCATAGACCGATTATAATTACTTCCACCATATTACTCACATCCTTCAATTAGAATTAATTAAATGACATATATCAAGTTAAATCTAGTAAGTTGAACAATGGTAATTAGAGAACTTCTCGTTATATTCCAAATAGACACAACACCAAACGAATCATTCCTTAGTATATAATTCATAACTCGTCATTCATAAGAACAAGATTCATCTTTTCACATTTTTCGATCACTTATGAAACATAAGACATATTTATTTCATACTCCTTCATATCTATATTAATAAGCTCATTAGCGATATAATTCACATATTCGATTGTGGTCATTAAACATGATTCAACTCTAACTAGTTCTAACAATAGTCCGGTGATACATTCTCTTCGCTTTTCAACTTATTAAAATATATAATAAGAAACCTATGATCTAATTATATACTCTTTTTGAAACTAATTAATCATGATTGCACCTTATAAGAGACTTTCATCTAATTAATCAACTTCTTAAAGTTATACTCCAACGACTCTAGAAAACATTCTGGTTAGTTACACTTAGAACATTATCATAACTTACCAATTTAATCCACTTATTAATATAATAAAGACTTTGACAAAATGTTAACTTACAATTAAAAGTCTTGTTCTATATTAGGTATGCCACCTTTTTACAATTCACTAAACTTTCATCAATAACAATATATAAAACGACTTTTGTAAATAGCGAAAACCAACCAAGAACATGACTTAATTACTTTATTAATCAATTTGTTATTCAAGTCGCCTTGAAACACTAATAAAGATCACGAAAACCATAAACTAAGACTTTGTAACATAACTCTTTTATTCTTATCATCTTAACTATATATAAGTGTGTACATTACTTTAACATAAATTTGGCAAGTAAATTATACTTGATTTGTAATATTCTTTAGTTGATGTATTAGAGTTACAAGTCTAACATCAATTAGCGAAGAACAATCTACCGAAGACACATTCACCCAATTATCAACACAACATTACTCAGTTTCGAATTTCAATTCACAAGCAACAATGAGTTCCACATCACATATCACATTGAACATTAACAATCCATAATCAAGTTACTAATCCTTAATCATAATTTGAAGAAACAAAACAACATAGGAGGAATAAGGAAAAGGTGTAGTAATCAGGAAGTTTGAAGAAAAGAGAGGGGGTAGTAGTACCAACAACAACAAAGGCAGCAGAGGACTGGTGGTGTTGTGGATCTGGACGTCAGCGGCGTTTGTCGAGCAACAACCACACCGCAGCAACAACAGCGACCACGCAACAACAATGACGCACAGCAGCAGCAGCGAGCAGGGCACGAGAGAGAGAGAGAAACAGGGCTTGCGTCGCGGTGGGGCAGCGAGGTGCAGAACGGGTCTCCAGCGGTCGAATCAGCTTAACAGCGGCAGCACCGCCTCGACACAGCAGCAGCAGCAGCGAACGGAGGAGAGACACACGAGCAGGGGCACCGCAGCACCGCGCGAGCAGGGGAGTAGAGGGAAGCTCCGGCGAGCTTCAAGAACACCGGCGAGGTTGAGAGGAAGAGGGGTGCGAGAGATGGGTTGGGGAGAGGAGAGAGAAAAACTGGGGTTTGGGGTTTCCTTTTTGGTTGTTGAACTTGTGATTTCAAAGCTCAATTACTGAGCATTTATAGAAAGAAATTTGGAGGCATTAATGGAGGTGGAATGATGGAGGTTGGTGGTTCACCATAGGGAAGCTTAGAGTAGGGAATTAAAGAGGGAGTAGAGGGGGTGTGGTTGGTCGGTTGGTTTGGAGAAGCTGATGTTCAGCTTTCTTCATTCCTCTTTCTTTTTTTTTTTTTTTTTCATAAATCATATTATAAAATCATTTATCATAATAAATATCATTTTTGTAATAACTAAAGTAAATATACTTATTTTAGAAGATAATCTTCATCAGAATAGTTTCGAAAAATTTTAGGACGTAATTATACTAATAAACATAATTAGTAGCTAATAAAACGAGATTAAAATTCGGGGTATTACATCCTACCACCCTTATAAAAAAGTTTCGTCCTCGAAACTTGCAATAAGTGAATCGAGGAGACAAAAATCAAATTCATTTAGACAAAACCAAGATCTCAAATTTCCATGGCTTCGTTAGATATTCAGCCTCCATTCCGCCATCAACTTTTGTATCTCTACTTCAACTCGACTCGCGAAATCAAGGAACAAAGAAAACAAAAGGGGCAAACTTGTTGGCAATGAATTCCAACTAACTCATTCAGTGAGATCTCGTTTGAAATTCAGTTGGTTTCTCAAATCATATAAGTTTTATCAAATACATACTTTGATTAAGTACACGATACATCACACATAAACTAGTAATTAACATAGAAAATCACATACGCCACATCTTTACATAAACAGGTTCACATTGCACACGCAAAAGCGCAAACGCTCAAACGGCTTGGTTCATTTATACCAAACTTTTTAGCCAATCCATTAAACCTATTTAAAACCTTTACGCCATGATATGGAGATCATAGCGTACCTGAATCTAACCTTAGCTCTGATACCATTCTGTAACACCCCGGCTTTCGCACATCCTTATTAAATTAATTACCCCGGCTTTCGCAGCGGAAGGCCTTAGCTTAGCCGGCGCGTTACCGCCGTACTTTCCGCTAAGGGAAAATACAAGGCTACATTATTCACTAACTTACATGGACAATACTTTGATTTGACACTTTTAAAAAAAAACAATTTAATAATAGATTAATCTTTTATGAAAATTTCGGCAGAGTTTCCTTTGTAAATTGGACAACCCAAAATGGGAAAATGTTTGAAAAACCTGTTACAAATAAAATATACCAAATCCCAAAACTCAACGCTTTCGCGGAGTACCAGCTAAAAAGAATCAGGAGCACTAATGCTTAACCAGAACTAGAAATGAAACTAAATCAATCAATTATTTAACTATTACAAAGTGGAACATCCTCGCCTCAAAGAAAACATAAAACATTCATAGCTGAGATCGTAGTACTTAACCGCTTCTATCTTGGAACAGATGCTCCAGAACTTCAACCCGAAACTATTGTAACACTTGCCACCCACCAAGTGACGGGCCACGGTAGTGACAAAACAAAACATTGACATACACATCGGCACAACGCCGAGTACTAACCCATAAAACATTCTTAAAACATGCTTTGGTGTCTACGATTCTCACGTAATCAATACATGTTCACATCATTCATAACCATATCACAACAGCATAGCAATATTCACATAATCCATACGTTCACATGTAGATATATATACAATGATTAATTACATAATTAATCTTAATTAATCCAGTTATTTAAGGAGAGGAAAGAGAACGTCGATGGGGTCAATCCCCGGAACCACTTACTTCAACATTGTAGGCCGGGTCAATCCCCGTAACCACCTACGGATAACATAATGGCCATAATAACAGAGTCCCTAGTGTGCACACCCCTTCTACTTGGATCACAACAAGATAGAAGGAAGACAAGTAACGGAAAATCAGCATAGTAACCGAGAGAACTCGTAGGGGCCGCGAACCACTCATACAGGGGCAACCTTGTTCATCATTTCCCTCCGATATTTCACTTTACGTGATTAACATCTTTTAATTCACGTCATCACATAAATCACGTATACAATTACGTCATCATTGTTCAATCCGGTGTGAACATATTTCATCCATCATAATCTCGATCCATTCATAGTGGTTTCAATAACTCATTTCATAAATACAACCGTCACTTGAGTTCATTTATCACTTCAGATTCATAATCATTTCATAGCATCGTATCATCATAATCATCATAAAACATTCCATTTCCCGCAATCCATATGCAAAACATATCATTAATCATGGAAAGTAATCATAAGCATGTCTCATAACTTAAAGTACATTTAAGAATAACAACAGAAACATATCAGAAGCATAGCAAAACATAGCAGAGATTTTCGTATCTTAAATCGTTTAAGAGTCATTCAATGGGTATATCGTTAGATTACTTATACCTTAATACCTTATTGCTTTGTCAACCCGTGAGTAAGAATACTTGATTAGAAACTCGTAGTAATTTACTCTTAAGAGTCTAAACAGATCATTATATAAACTAAGACATCTCCACATCACATACTAACTAATCCATTGCTTAAGTCCACAATCATCTCCAACTACTTAAGCTATAATGATAAGGTAATTTGGTGATAGTTCTCTCACAGGGTTACATGTAAAACCTTCATAGACCGATTATAATTACTTCCACCATATTACTCACATCCTTCAATTAGAATTAATTAAATGACATATATCAAGTTAAATCTAGTAAGTTGAACAATGGTAATTAGAGAACTTCTCGTTATATTCCAAATAGACACAACACCAAACGAATCATTCCTTAGTATATAATTCATAACTCGTCATTCATAAGAACAAGATTCATCTTTTCACATTTTTCGATCACTTATGAAACATAAGACATATTTATTTCATACTCCTTCATATCTATATTAATAAGCTCATTAGCGATATAATTCACATATTCGACTGTGGTCATTAAACATGATTCAACTCTAACTAGTTCTAACAATAGTCCGGTGATACATTCTCTTCGCTTTTCAACTTATTAAAATATATAATAAGAAACCTATGATCTAATTATATACTCTTTTTGAAACTAATTAATCATGATTGCACCTTATAAGAGACTTTCATCTAATTAATCAACTTCTTAAAGTTATACTCCAACGACTCTAGAAAACATTCTGGTTAGTTACACTTAGAACATTATCATAACTTACCAATTTAATCCACTTATTAATATAATAAAGACTTTGACAAAATGTTAACTTACAATTAAAAGTCTTGTTCTATATTAGGTATGCCACCTTTTACAATTCACTAAACTTTCATCAATAACAATATATAAACGACTTTTGTAAATAGCGAAAACCAACCAAGAACATGACTTAATTACTTTATTAATCAATTTGTTATTCAAGTCGCCTTCAAACACTAATAAAGATCACGAAAACCATAAACTAAGACTTTCAGTAACATAACTCTTTTATTCTTATCATCTTAACTATATATAAGTGTCTCATTTACTTTAACATAAATTTGGCAAGTAAATTATACTTGATTTGTAATATTCTTTAGTTGATGTATTAGAGTTACAAGTCTAACATCAATTAGCAAACAACAATCTACCAGCACACATTCACCCAATTATCAACACAACATTACTCAGTTTCGAATTTCAATTCACAAGCAACAATGAGTTCCACATCACATATCACATTGAACATTAACAATCCATAATCAAGTTACTAATCCTTAATCATAATTTGAAGAAACAAAACAACATAGGAGGAATAAGGAAAAGGTGTAGTAATCAGGAAGTTTGAAGAAAAGAGAGGGGGTAGTAGTACCAACAACAACAAAGGCAGCAGAGGACTGGTGGTGTTGTGGATCCGGGCGTCGGCGGCGTTTGTCGAGCAACAACCACACCGCGCAGAACAACGCGACCACGCAACAACAATGACGCACGGCGACGGCGGGCGGGGCACGAGAGAGAGAGAGAAACAGGGCTTGCGTCGCGGTGGGGCAGCGAGGTGCAGAACGGGTCTCCAGCGGTCGAATCAGCTTAACAGCGGCAGCACAGCCTCGACACGGCGGCGGCGAGCGGAACGGAGGAGAGACACACGAGCAGGGGGCACCGCAAGCACCGCGCGCGGGGGAGTAGAGGGAAGCTCCGGCGAGCTTCAAGAACACCGGCGAGGTTGAGAGGAAGAGGGGTGCGAGAGATGGGTTGGGGAGAGGAGAGAGAAAAACTGGGGTTTGGGGTTTCCTTTTTGGTTGTTGAACTTGTGATTTCAAAGCTCAATGCGAGCATTTATAGAAAGAAATTTGGAGGCATTAATGGAGGTGGAATGATGGAGGTTGGTGGTTCACCATAGGGAAGCTTAGAGTAGGGAATTAAAGAGGGAGTAGAGGGGGTGTGGTTGGTCGGTTGGTTTGGAGAAGCTGATGTTCAGCTTTCTTCATTCCTCTTTCTTTTTTTTTTTTTTTCTTTCATAAATCATATTATAAAATCATTTATCATAATAAATATCATTTTTGTAATAACTAAAGTAAATATACTTATTTTAGAAGATAATCTTCATCAGAATAGTTTCGAAAAATTTTAGGACGTAATTATACTAATAAACATAATTAGTAGCTAATAAAACGAGATTAAAATTCGGGGTATTACATCCTACCACCCTTATAAAAAAGTTTCGTCCTCGAAACTTGCAATAAGTGAATCGAGGAGACAAAAATCAAATTCATTTAGACAAAACCAAGATCTCAAATTTCCATGGCTTCGTTAGATATTCAGCCTCCATTCCGCCATCAACTTTTGTATCTCTACTTCAACTCGACTCGCGAAATCAAGGAACAAAGAAAACAAAAGGGGCAAACTTGTTGGCAATGAATTCCAACTAACTCATTCAGTGAGATCTCGTTTGAAATTCAGTTGGTTTCTCAAATCATATAAGTTTTATCAAATACATACTTTGATTAAGTACACGATACATCACACATAAACTAGTAATTAACATAGAAAATCACATACGCCACATCTTTACATAAACAGGTTCACATTGCACACGCAAAAGCGCAAACGCTCAAACGGCTTGGTTCATTTATACCAAACTTTTTAGCCAATCCATTAAACCTATTTAAAACCTTTACGCCATGATATGGAGATCATAGCGTACCTGAATCTAACCTTAGCTCTGATACCATTCTGTAACACCCCGGCTTTCGCACATCCTTATTAAATTAATTACCCCGGCTTTCGCAGCGGAAGGCCTTAGCTTAGCCGGCGCGTTACCGCCGTACTTTCCGCTAAGGGAAAATACAAGGCTACATTATTCACTAACTTACATGGACAATACTTTGATTTGACACTTTTAAAAAAAACAATTTAATAATAGATTAATCTTTTCTGAAAATTTCGGCAGAGTTTCCTTTGTAAATTGGACAACCCAAAATGGGAAAATGTTTGAAAAACCTGTTACAAATAAAATATACCAAATCCCAAAACTCAACGCTTTCGCGGAGTACCAGCTAAAAAGAATCAGGAGCACTAATGCTCAACCAGAACTAGAAATGAAACTAAATCAATCAATTATTTAACTATTACAAAGTGGAACATCCTCGCCTCAAAGAAAACATAAAACATTCATAGCTGAGATCGTAGTACTTAACCGCTTCTATCTTGGAACAGATGCTCCAGAACTTCAACCTGAAACTATTGTAACACTGCCACCCACCAAGTGACAGGCCACAGTAGTGACAAAACAAAACATTGACATACACATCAGCACAACGCTGAGTACTAACCCATAAAACATTCTTAAAACATGCTTTGGTGTCTACGATTCTCACGTAATCAATACATGTTCACATCATTCATAACCATATCACAACAGCATAGCAATATTCACATAATCCATACGTTCACATGTAGATATATATACAATGATTAATTACATAATTAATCTTAATTAATCCGATTATTTAAGGAGAGGAAAGAGAACGCCCAGATAGCGGGGTCAATCCCCGGTAACCACTTACTTCAACATTGTAGGCCGGGTCAATCCCCGTAACCACCTACGGATAACATAATGGCCATAATAACAGAGTCCCTAGTGTGCACACCCCTTCTACTTGGATCACAACAAGATAGAAGGAAGACAAGTAACGAAAAATCAGCATAGTAACCGAGAGAACCTGTAGGGCGGCCGAACCACTCATACAGGGCAACCTGTTCATCATTTCCCTCCGATATTTCACTTTACGTGATTAACATCTTTTAATTCACGTCATCACATAAATCACGTATACAATTACGTCATCATTGTTCAATCTAGTGTGAACATATTTCATCCATCATAATCTCAATCCATTCATAGTGGTTTCAATAACTCATTTCATAAATACAACCGTCACTTGAGTTCATTTATCACTTCAGATTCATAATCATTTCATAGCATCGTATCATCATAATCATCATAAAACATTCCATTTCCCGCAATCCATATGCAAAACATATCATTAATCATGGAAAGTAATCATAAGCATGTCTCATAACTTAAAGTACATTTAAGAATAACAACAGAAACATATCAGAAGCATAGCAAAACATAGCAGTATTTTCGTATCTTAAATCGTTTAAGAGTCATTCAATGGGTATATCGTTAGATTACTTATACCTTAATACCTTATTGCTTTGTCAACCCGTGAGTAAGAATACTTGATTAGAAACTCGTAGTAATTTACTCTTAAGAGTCTAAACAGATCATTATATAAACTAAGACATCTCCACATCACATACTAACTAATCCATTGCTTAAGTCCACAATCATCTCCAACTACTTAAGCTATAATGATAAGGTAATTTGGTGATAGTTCTCTCACAGGGTTACATGTAAAACCTTCATAGACCGATTATAATTACTTCCACCTTATTACTCACATCCTTCAATTAGAATTAATTAAATGACATATATCAAGTTAAATCTAGTAAGTTGAACAATGGTAATTAGAGAACTTCTCGTTATATTCCAAATAGACACAACACCAAACGAATCATTCCTTAGTATATAATTCATAACTCGTCATTCATAAGAACAAGATTCATCTTTTCACATTTTTCGATCACTTATGAAACATAAGACATATTTATTTCATACTCCTTCATATCTATATTAATAAGCTCATTAGCGATATAATTCACATATTCGACTGTGGTCATTAAACATGATTCAACTCTAACTAGTTCTAACAATAGTCCGGTGATACATTCTCTTCGCTTTTCAACTTATTAAAATATATAATAAGAAACCTATGATCTAATTATATACTCTTTTTGAAACTAATTAATCATGATTGCACCTTATAAGAGACTTTCATCTAATTAATCAACTTCTTAAAGTTATACTCCAACGACTCTAGAAAACATTCTGGTTAGTTACACTTAGAACATTATCATAACTTACCAATTTAATCCACTTATTAATATAATAAAGACTTTGACAAAATGTTAACTTACAATTAAAAGTCTTGTTCTATATTAGGTATGCCACCTTTTTACAATTCACTAAACTTTCATCAATAACAATATATAAACAGCTTTTGTAAATAGCAGAAACCAACCAAGAACATGACTTAATTACTTTATTAATCAATTTGTTATTCAAGTCGCCTTCAAACACTAATAAAGATCACGAAAACCATAAACTAAGACTTTGTAACATAACTCTTTTATTCTTATCATCTTAACTATATATAAGTGTCTGTTACTTTAACATAAATTTGGCAAGTAAATTATACTTGATTTGTAATATTCTTTAGTTGATGTATTAGAGTTACAAGTCTAACATCAATTAGCAAAGAACAATCTACCAGCACACATTCACCCAATTATCAACACAACATTACTCAGTTTCGAATTTCAATTCACAAGCAACAATGAGTTCCACATCACATATCACATTGAACATTAACAATCCATAATCAAGTTACTAATCCTTAATCATAATTTGAAGAAACAAAACAACATAGGAGGAATAAGGAAAAGGTGTAGTAATCAGGAAGTTTGAAGAAAAGAGAGGGGGTAGTAGTACCAACAACAACAAAGGCAGCAGAGGACTGGTGGTGTTGTGGATCTGGACGTCAGCGGCGTTTGTCGAGCAACAACCACACCGCAGCAACAACAGCGACCACGCAACAACAATGACGCACAGCAGCAGCAGCGAGCAGGGCACGAGAGAGAGAGAAAACGGGGGCTTGCGTCGCGGTGGGGCGGCGAGGTGCGAAACGGGTCTCCGGCGGTCGAATCGGCTTAACGGCGCGGCAAGCCTCGACACGGCAGCGGCAGCAGCCGAACGGAGGAGAGACACACGAGCGAGGGCACCGCGAAGACGGCGGGCGGGGGAGTAGAGGGAAGCTCCGGCGAGCTTCAAGAACACCGGCGAGGTTGAGAGGAAGAGGGGTGCGAGAGATGGGTTGGGGAGAGGAGAGAGAAAAACTGGGGTTTGGGGTTTCCTTTTTGGTTGTTGAACTTGTGATTTCAAAGCTCAATTACTGAGCATTTATAGAAAGAAATTTGGAGGCATTAATGGAGGTGGAATGATGGAGGTTGGTGGTTCACCATAGGGAAGCTTAGAGTAGGGAATTAAAGAGGGAGTAGAGGGGGGGGTGGTTGGTCGGTTGGTTTGGAGAAGCTGATGTTCAGCTTTCTTCATTCCTCTTTCTTTTTTTTCTTTTTTTTCTTTCATAAATCATATTATAAAATCATTTATCATAATAAATATCATTTTTGTAATAACTAAAGTAAATATACTTATTTTAGAAGATAATCTTCATCAGAATAGTTTCGAAAAATTTTAGGACGTAATTATACTAATAAACATAATTAGTAGCTAATAAAACGAGATTAAAATTCGGGGTATTACACTAACAGCTTGAATCTTAGCAGGATCTACAGAGACTCCTTCCTTAGACACATAGTGACCCAAAAATGCTACTTTCTCCAAACGAAACTCAGACTTAGAGAACTTGGCATACAATTGATTCTTCCATAGCGTCTCCAATATAATCCTCAAGTGTTCATCATGCTCTTTTTCATTCTTTGAATAAATCAGGATATCATCAATGAATACCACAACGAACTTATCTAAGAACTCATGGAAAATCCTATTCGTCAAGTCCATAAATATGGTAGGTGCATTGGTTAACCCAAACGGCATTACAGTAAACTCATTGATGATTGGTTTATATGCTTGATTTATGCTTAGTTTTTAATAGTTTTTGTGTTAGTTTTTAGGCTAATTTAGGCTAAGTTCATTCCTTTTCCTTCTTTTTGTGCATTTTTCCTCCCTTGCGCTCTTTCTTTGGGTGTTTGATTATATTTCAGGATTTGGGAGCACGCTTGGAGGGTCTATGCACAAGCCCGAGGCAAAGCGTTGAAGAAATGGAGCACCAAGGAGCTCGAAAGAAGAGAAGAAAGAGAAGAAGTGGCTGACCCGAGGGACCGGGTGCGTGGACCCGCCCGGGTCAGCCCAGCCTGACCAAAATAGCGCGTTCCACACAGCAGGGACCGAGGGCTCGGGTTCTTAGACCCGCCCGGGTCGCAAGTTTTGAGAAACCTCCAAGGTTCCTGACAAGTTGACCCGCCCGGGTCAGATGACCCGAAGGCTCGGTTCAGATTACCCGAGCGCTCGGATCATGTCACCCGCCCGGGTCGGGTCATTTTTCGAAAACGGTTTTGCGACTTTGTTTGTTTTAATGCGGGGGTTGTTTTGTAATTTTCTGTTTTATTTCTTATGACTATAAAAGAGGGACTCCTCTTATTTTAACTTAAGCAATTTTTAATTAGAGATTAGAGAGCAATTATGTTTTAGCATTCAAGTTGAGAGCAAAACCCTAGGAGAGAGAAAAGTGGAAGTTTGAAGCTTTTGGATCTCCATTCTTCATTTATGAAAGCTTAAAGTTGGTAATCTTTGTTTATTTTCTTCTTTTCTTCTATTATCCTTGCTTATTTCATGCTTTATTTGTTTTGATCTTGCTTTATTAGTTGATTATTTGCATTTTTCTCTTTTCCTCCATGGTTATGGTGATGAAGTTATTTCAAGCTTTGTTTTGTTTTATTTCTATAATGTGTGAGTAGTTTCTTACTAGGGGAAGGGATGTAACCTTCATACTTTTGGGGTTGAACTTGTTGATCAAACTTATTTTACTTGGTTTGTTGGGTGCTTGATCATCACTTAACTTACATATTTGGTATTCCTAGTGAAGGATTGAGAAATGAAGCTAGGAATAAACTAAGTTTGGTTGCTAGACTAGGATCTCCATGAAAATAGGCATTTTCTAGTTTAGGGAAGCTTGATTAATTATGTTGTGCTTGATTTGGCTAGATTGGTTGCTCATGCCATGAGAATAGGTCATGAGTGACTAATCAAGCTCCTCTAATTTGCTCGAGAGAGTAATTAGAGTTCATATGTTCGTGATTTTCCCCTTGTGATCCCCCATTTGTTTCCCCTTGGCTTTGATGATTGGATTCTTGGATTGATTGTTGGTGAATCCCCCTAATCCCCTAGTTTCTTTACCCTTGTCTTATCTCCTTTAATTGTTCGTTGATTTACTTTGCAAATTTCCTAGTTTAATTAGAATTTAGAATCATTGCTAAACTTTCAATCAAAACCCAAAAATTGATTTAGCTCATTGTAGTTAGCTAATTAACTCTTGATTTAACCCTACTTTCTTGTGGATTGGACCCTACACTTATCCTATATTGGATAAATTAGGTTATATTTGGCGAGTATACAACGACCCGTTAAATTTTGGAATTGAATTTGAAAGAAGTGTTATTGATGAGAAAAAAGACTTATAAGTGCATAACACTTGAATTCTTAAGCTCCTTGGAAATAACCGGAGAGCAACGGCTTGTGTGCTCAACTGGAGCCGAAGCCGTTCTCAATTTTAGGTTGGGGAATGTTGCTCATTCTATGTCTATTGGTGATTTTGCTGAAATTTTTGAATTAAAAATTGAATCGAGCACCACTCCCGCACCTTCTTTCAACCTTTATGATTGTTGGAGTAAGTTGAGTGATGGAAAGAGTTATGAAGCCAAAAATGCCAATGACTCACTCATACACCAACCAGCTATCCGGTACTTCCGCAAGTTTTTTGGGAACACTATCTTTGGGAGAAAGGATAACTCAAAGGTAAGTCAGTCGGAACTTATGATCATAGGCTCTTACTTATGGAATAAGAAGAAGCTGAACATACCTTTGATGTTCGCCCGCCATCTCCAAAGGGTAGGCACCCCAAAGACCCTCGGACGTGGGACGATTGTTGTAGGCGATTTGATTACCGCCATTGCTGAGCACTTTAGGGTTCGCCCTAGGACCCCCGAGGTTCCAGGGCCGACCCTAATAAACCAACAACACCTACAAGATGCGCGTTGGTTTACAGTGACTGGAATACATTTTACTTGGAAGTTTGGTAAAATGTCTTCCATTCAACTTCCAAACCGCCGCATCACCGAGATTAAGACGATGGAAGTCAACTATCTCATCCTGGAAGCCGCGGAGGAAGGCGCGGAGATCCGCACCTACCATAGGCGGGATCCCCATGAGCTTGCCTCCTCCTCTTCCGCCCCTCCCCCTCCTCCTCCCCAACCCCATCCCACCTATGTTTCCGACTATACCCCTATTTATGCCCATATAGATAGGCGGTTTGATAGTTATGAACAAAGACTAACCACCTTCCAAAACGAGATGCGAGAGAGTTTAACCCCCATCTTGCAATACTTTCATGATAACAATATGGTCCCTCCCGGCACCCCTTACCCCTCCTATATGCAACCCCCGCCTCCCCCCGAGGGGGAGGAGGACCTCGACCCTTGAGTTGGTCTCTTCCATCCCCCCTCCTCGCTTGTTCTTCCTTTCACACCGAGGACGGTGTTTGGTTTGGCTTGGGGGGGTATTTTCATGATTTGGGTAGTTTTCACTTTACGGGGTAGACGTTCGGGGATCCTTGTTGCTATTTTGATCGAATTGTTGTTTATGATTGTGGTTAAGCTTGGTGAATGGGCCAATGCTTGTTAATATGTGGTGTGCCATGATTCCATTTTTCTTATTTGTTTTATTTTCTTGGTTTTTAAGAAAAAAAAAAACCAAAAACAATTTTCTTTCTTATTTTCTTCTTCTTTCCTTGTTTTAGCTTTATTTCTTTTCCTTTTCTTTCCCTTCTTTTTCAATCTTTGTTTTTAGTTTAAAAAAAAAAAAGCAAAAACAGCAAAAAAAAATCTGAAAAACAAAGAAAAACAAAAAGAAGTTTTAGCTTTGAATAAAGTTTTAATTTCCTTGCCCAAGGAAGATGCTAGTTGATGATATATGTGGATTCCTTGCTTGGATTTTGAGTATATGTTTAGAGGCTCCTTTTGGAAGAGTGTGAGCTTGGGATGTGGTGCTTTAGGAGGTGATTAATCTTGATTGCATTATAATCAACCAAAATGAAACCAATGAATGCTCAATTGGATGTCTAGTCTTGAATCTTGACAATGTTGCTCATGCTTGAATAAATTTAGCTTCAAATTTGCGGTCCCTAGTGTCCCTAGATATGCTCATCATGTCCCCAAACAAAACTCTACAAAAAGCTTAGTTTTTACTTCTTTTCGTTTGTAATAAGTGGTACAAAAAGCCACAAGTTCACATGTTTCTCTTTAGTGGCTAGTTATTCCTCTTTTGTATAGCAAAAATTCCCATAATAAGGGAAAAAGAAAAAGCTAAAAAAAGTAAAAAACGGCGTGAAAAATGAAAAAAAAGGTGAAGAAAAAACGAAAAGCAAAAAGAATAGAAGAATTCCAATAAAAGAAGTCAATTTGTTGATGCCTCCCACGCTTAGTACTAATTTTTCTAAAGTTTTGAGTAGAGTGGAGTCTAAGGCATATTTGTGTGTCTAGGGATGGTGGACTAGTGGTTTGAGCTTCTATAACACTTGAAGAGCCATAGATCTTTTGGATAGCTAGGTGTTCTCTAATGAGCGAGTAAAAAGTCTAGTTAGGTGTCTTTTTGCAATATTGATTAGTTGCTTTCTCTACCCATAACCTATGAGTACACTTGGAAATTAGTTGTTTTGAAAGTTGCTCTTTATTCTTGCTTGTGAACCATTTCGTTGATAGTTGACTTGGGCATTGCTTTTGAATTTGATTAAATAAATTGTTGATGAAAAACTAGAGTTGTGGGTTTGAAAACTCTTTGGAAACCCTCGCGATATCCCACTCGCCCTCTTGAGCGATCTAGGGGTTTAAAGAGCTTGTTGCATGTGCTAAATGCAATCGTGATTCCTACGAAAATGAGTTAGTGTAAATTCTTTATCCTTCCTTCCTTTTTCATTTTTTTTTCTTCCCTCTTTCTTCTTCATTTTGTTTTCAAATAAGTTTTCATTCTCCTTTTTGTGTTTTAATCTATTTGCTTGAGGACAAGCAAAGATCAAGCTTGGGGGAGTTTGATGATTGGTTTATATGCTTGATTTATGCTTAGTTTTTAATAGTTTTTGTGTTAGTTTTTAGGCTAATTTAGGCTAAGTTCATTCCTTTTCCTTCTTTTTGTGCATTTTTCCTCCCTTGCGCTCTTTCTTTGGGCGTTTGTTTATATTTCAGGATTTGGGAGCACGCTTGCAGGGTCTATGCACAAGCCCGAGGCAAAGTGTTGAAGAAATGGAGCACCAAGGAGCTCGAAAAAAGAGAAGAAAGAGAAGAAGTGGCTGACCCGAGGGCCCGGGTGCGTGGACCCGCCCGGGTCAGCCCATCCAGACCAAAATAGCGCGTTCCACACAGCAGACCCGTCCGGGTCTGGTGACTCGAGGGCTCTAGTCTGCCAACCCGAGGGCTCGGGTTCTTAGACCCGCCCGGGTCGCAAGTTTTGAGAAACCTCCAAGGTTCCTGACAAGTTGACCCGCCCGGGTCAGATGACCCGAGGGCTCGAGTCAGGTCACCCGAGTGCTCGGGTCATGTCACCCGCGCCGGGTCGGGTCATTTTTCGGAAACGATTTTGCGACTTTGTTTGTTTTAATGCGGGGGCGGTTTTGTAATTTTCTGTTTTATTTCTTATGACTATAAAAGGAGGACTCCTCTTATTTTAACTTAAGCAATTTTTAGTTAGAGATTAGAGAGAAATTATATCTTGCTTTAGCATTCAAGATTAAAGCAAAACCCTAGGAGAGAGAAAAGTGGAAGTTTGAAGCTTTTGGATCTCCATTCTTCATTTATGAAAGCTTAAAGTTGGTAATCTTTGTTTATTTTCTTCTTTTCTTCTATTATCCTTGCTTATTTCATGCTTTATTTGCTTAGATCTTGCTTTATTTATTGATTATTTGCATTTTTCTCTTTTCCTCCATGGTTATGGTGATGAAGTTATTTCAAGCTTTGTTTTGTTTTATTTCCATAATGTGTGAGTAGTTTTTACTAGGGGAAGGGATGTAACCTTCATTTACTCTTTGAATCTTAGATCAAGTTAAGGGGTTAACTTTTGGGGTTGAACTTGTTGATCAAACTTGTTTTACTTGGTTTGTTGGGTGCTTGATCATCACTTAACTTACATATTTGGAATTCGTAGTGATGGATTGAGAAATGAAGCTAGGAATAAACTAAGTTTGGTTGCTAGACTAGGATCTCCATGAAAATAGGCATTTTCTAGTTTAGGGAAGCTTGATTAATCATGTTGTGCTTGATTTGGCTAGATTGGTTGCTCATGCCATGAGAATAGGTCATGAGTGACTAATCAAGCTCCTCTAATTAGCTCGAGAGAGTAATTAGAGTTCATATGTTCGTGATTTTCCCTTGTGATCCCCCATTTGTTTCCCCTTGGCTTTGATGATTGGATTCTTGGATTGAGTGTTGGTGAATCCCCCTAAACCCCTAGTTTCTTTACCCTTGTCTTATCTCCTTTAATTGTTCGTTGATTTACTTTGCAAATTTCCTAGTTTAATTAGAATTTAGAATCATTGCTAAACTTTCAATCAAAACCCAAAAATTGATTTAGCTCATTGTAGTTAGCTAATTAACTCTTGATTTAACTCTACTTCCTTGTGGATTTGATATTGGATAAATTAGGTTATATTTGGCGAGTATACAACGACCCGTCACTCATAATGACCATAACGAGTCCTAAACGCAGTCTTAGGTATATCCTTATCAGCTACCCTCAACTGGTGATACCCCGAACGCAAATCAATCTTCGAGAACATGGTTGCTCCATTCAACAGATCAAACAGGTCATCTATCCTAGGCAAAGGATACTTGTTCTTGATGGTTACATTGTTCAACTCCCTATAATCGATACACAACCTCATGCTCCCATCTTTCTTCTTAACAAACAACACAGGTGCTCCCCACGGTGATGCACTAGGCCTAATATAACCCTTATCGAACAGCTCTTGCAACTGCGTCTTCAACTCACTCATCTCAGGAGGTGCCATTCTATAGGGTGCTTTAGATTTAGGTGCAGTTCCAGGAACTAAGTCTATGGTGAACTCAACAGCTCTAGTAGGCGGCATACCCGAAATCTCACTCGGAAACACATCCATAAACTCATTCACGATTGGAACATCCTCGATCTTCACTCCAACCTCTTTACTCACATCTTGTACACTGCAGAAAAATAGCTCACACCCCTTCTTCATTAATTTCCTCACTTGCATCGCAGAAATAACCCCAAAGTTCTTGGGCTTCCCAAAACGTCTATATGAGGTCAACTTCCCCAAAGGGTTTCTCAAAACTACTTTCTGAACTTCACAGTCTATCTTGGCCTTGTAAAAATCTAACCAATCTATTCCTAGAATTACATCTAGGTCTCCCAGATTAAACTCTGTCAAATCAGAAGGAAATACACAGTCTCCTATCTTCAGAGGCAAATCTTTAAATAGTTTGGTACACCTTATGGTCTCACCAGTAGGTATACTAACAGACAAGTCAATCACCTCAAAATCTACTAACCCCAGACTTTTAATAACAGATGACGAAACAAAAGAATAAGTCGCCCCCGAATCAAATAACGCTTTAACTAGCACGGAGTTAATAGAAAAAGTACCAGAAATTACGTCGGCAGATCGTTCAGCTTCATTGCGGCTCATCACGAACAGTTTACCCGGAGCCTTGTTCTGGTTGTTGTTGCCCTCACTAGCAGGCTTATTGTAGCTCCCTTGGTTGTTCTGTGCCCCTACAGGCTTCGAACCTTGATTTCCCGACTGGTTGAACCCATATCTCACCTGGTTACCACTCCCATTGCCCTTTTGCTCTTTCTTTTGCTTAGCAAAGCACTCATACTCCCTATGGCCCTTTTTCTGGCAGTAGTTACAGGTCACTAAGTCTCCCTTGCAGTCTCTACCAGGGTGGTTATTACTGCACTTCTTATAGTGGTACACTCCCTCAAATGGCCCTTATTGTTGTAGCCCTGATTATTCCTCCCTTGGAAATTCCCATTCCTGTTCTTTTTGAAATTCCCTTGATTTCCCCCAGCATTGAAATCCTTTCTTATCTCACCCACTACAGCATTCTTCTTATCACGCCTCAACTGAAGACCATAAATGTGGGCGGCTCTTCCATATATAATATCTAGAGATGAAAAAGTTTCACCACCTAAACCAGTTGTATTTCTTCTGTCAAACCTTGCTCAAACCTTTGAGCCTTTAATTCCTCAGTGGCTACTACCTCAGGTGCAAACCTCGACAGTGCTATGAATTTGCTATAGTACTCAGAGATAGTCATACTCCCCATCCTAAGGTTGATAAACTCTTGGGCTTTCTGTTTCGTCATAAAAGCAGGGTAAAACTCCCCTCTCAAGGCAGTAACAAAAGAATCCTAATTGAATCCCTCAACAGAACTCAATCTAGCCCCATTTTCTCTCCACCATAAATCAGCCTCATCTTTTAGGTACAGTACAGCCTGACCTACTCTCATACCCTCAGGACAGCTCACAGCCCCAAAGATTTTCTCAAACTCTCTAATCCAACTCTCTAAGAAGGTAGGATCAGCTTGCCCCTTAAAGTATGGTGGTTTAACCTTGGCTAATCTCTCAAACATGTCCCTAGCAGGATCGGGACGCTCAACTCTTTCGTGAGTCAGATTCTCTGCCAATAGGCGAATAGCAGAGGCTAAGGCGTTATCATTGATGGCCATCATACTTCGCGGCCTAAAATTCAACGTAACTCTACTTTAAGTTTCGATACACAATTTACATGCCATTATCTATGAAGGCAACATTTGATTTGATCATAAAGATCGCATCAACAAACAATTTTCATGGAGTTACTATAACACTAAGTTCACACACTATGAACCATAACAATCATGTATCCACGCATGAATATATATTCACATTAATAATCACATAAGGATCAAATGAAACCAATCACAATAATAAAATATTCCCCTTTTTGTGTACTAAGATATATTCTCACTCAACTCGAATAACTGAATAATAACTTTTATTCCTCGAACGATAATAAGAATATTTTTCCAATCCAAAATAACCAACTTATTCCTCAACAATATAAAGATGCTAATGAAGGAAATTTAAACCATTGTAGCTTAGCTACTTATTCAACTACTAACCTTAGAACATAAATAAATACGCGATGGAGTTACATTATCATCCCTATCCTTATTTTCTTTAGTAAACATTTCATCTTCAAAGTCTCCAGAGTCTTTACTATAATAATAATAATAACCTGAATTCCTTGGTCTAGTAGATCTTCGAATCTTTTTGGGTTAAGGTCTGTCCTCTTCCAACTATGCATTAATCACATCGCTCAAATAAGATCTCCAAGTAACACTGTAGATGTCCTTTCGGGTTTGCCCTCTAGTACGATCAAACTCTTGAATTACCTCATCATCACTATCAGGAATGCCTACTTTCAAGACACAACGCATAACAAGGTATAAACTAGTGTACCTCTCACTATGAGACTCTCCATCATACTCATCATCACTCAATACAATAGGGTTGTAGCAGTTCCCTACTCTAGTATCTTCTCTATCAGACATGGCTAGGAATCTATAATAAATAAATATAACTTCTATAAGTAATTGGTACACTCACTAAACGTATAATCCCAACAATAAACAATAAGCAAGAATAACAACAATAGTATGAGGCATAGGAATAACATAAACAGTTAGCAGGGAAGAAAAATATAATCATGCTGAACTAACTATTTAATGCAGACATATAATATTTCTATCCTATATGCCCTTCTTATACTACCCATCTCTCATAAAATAATAAAATAATCAAAATAAACTAGAGTATTAAAATAATTTAAATAAATAATTTCGAATTTCTAAAGGAACCGAAAAACTTTCGGACACAATAAAAATTTTCGAACCCTTTCAAAAAAAATTAATTCGAACCGAAATAATACTTGAAATCTTGAAAAAGAATTTTCAAAGGTAATTTGAATACAATGAATAAGTAGGAGCTCAATTCTAAGAAATTCATTTTAAGTAACTAGCTAGTTAGGCACCTAAAAACTTAAAGTTGGCACGAAAGGCCAATAAAAACCTAAAGCTCCTATATACCACTTTGTAACACCCTGACAATTCTCTCTTTTCTAAAATACCTTTTTAATATAAAACATAGAGAATTATCAAAGTATTATCGCCCGTGTGAAAACGTATCGGCTTATTCAGAATTTTGCAGCGGAAAACATAATAAATAAACTTAATAAATAAAACTTAATCAACTACAAAGTCAACTCCAAAAGTCAAATCAACAAAAGTCAAAGTCAAACTTAAAACCAAAGTCAATTACGAAAAGCATAAACTCAAAGTATGATAAATAGTCTACACAAGCTCTCCAATCCCGAACCCAATGATGCAACATCTTCAAACTTGTAGATGGACAATGCACTATTGATCCCTAGAGACTGCTCACCAAAATGGGTCATCACATGATCAATAAGTCATAGCCATGATCAACATACACAAACAAAAGCACATAATCAGCAAAGCTGAGTACTACATACTAAACAAATAAACAATCCTAACATGATACTAATAAATAGTAAACAGGAATAAATAATAACATAATAACTTGCAGATAACTTTTACTGAACTAAACTTTAACAACATTCTTATTACTTTAAATGGAATAGTTAATGGACCGAGTTATCTAACTAAAATTAGCCTTCCCTTTGGAAGACGAAATACGAGCGCTACTCCGTGTTCCCATGACCTACGATATCGAAGAACCTTTAAAATAAAAATAGGACACGGTGATCAATCCGGTCCCAGGAAAAGCCATGGGCTACCACCATGTACTCCACTCCTAATTATCCAACACTTCAGACGTGCACAAGTCTAAAGCTATTGCTATTCAAGTTCCACTTTACATGATTAACCAGTTATTACTTGTTATGACTCATAAGTAAAACAAACATTATAATCATTCAACAATCACAAACTTTCATTTTTATCTTAGGATTAGATAAGTGATCACACAACTTAACAACCCAAGATTAATTACAACTTTAATCCAATCTTCCTTTATTTGTTGAACCTAGCCAACAACCAAACAACCTTTCATAGGTATAAAATATCAACTTACCAAATAAGGCCCTCAGTCCTTATATAGTAGTGAAATACTCAAAACGGAACAAATGATCAATCATGATCCAAACTAATAAATATATATTAATTCCCCCATGTGAATTAATAAAATAAAGTTCTCAACCATATGCTTGCATCAATCTTCCATACAAACATAATATAAATCACATACTCAACATGTTTACACAACGGCATAAAACATGCAAATCCAACATAATAGAAATCTTAAATGAACTCAACATAGTTCCTATACATGATACTACATAATTCTCATCCTTAAAATCATGATACTAAGCAAATCAACACATAGGTATGTACGTACCTTGTGTAGACAAATTGAGTGGCCACTTTAACAGTCTTAAAAGTCGCTTACAGAGAATTCTCCGCCTAAACCAACCAATATAAATTCACAATCAATCCTTTATGAATTTACAGCAATAATAAAATACTTTAAACTTTTCTTAAACATATTTAAAAACCTTTACCAACATAAAACTTGCTTATTAAACCTCCTAGTATAGTAGTACTACACTAGTTGTTAAAACTCATCACAAAACTCCATAACAATACTCCCTTTAAATTTCCAGCAATATATTATATGTTAAAACTCCCTTAAAACATATTTAAACATACTTAAATCATAAAAATAATAATTTTCATAACTCATAATGAACTACTATGATTTTTCAACTTTGAAAACCCTAAAAATTCATGCTTTGATAATTAAAAATCCAATTCAAACCTAATATGCAAATCTGAATTTTTATTCCTTCAATACATAAATTATATAAACTTAGATTCATAAATAAATCATCAAACTAAAGCTTTTAAACATAATCATACTAAAAATAAATCTTAAAAACATAAACTTTGAATTAGAACTTGAGGAGGAAGAAAAGTAATCAAACCAAAGCAAAGGAAAAAGGAGGAAGGAACGCAGACGGAAATCAGCGATGGCTGGCAACGACTACTTCAGGCGGTCGATGATGGTCGACGGGGCGGCAGACCGGCGAAGCAACAAAGTGAAGGCCGAAAGAGAGCTAGGACGAAAATCGAAGAGATGGAAAAAAGAAATAGGAGGACCGGAATTGTGGGAGGAAGGAGGAGAGAGAAAATAATTGTGTTGGGAAAATTTGGGGTTTATGGGGGTTTATATAGGTTCCCCTTGTGGGCTTAGAAAAAGGTAATTGGGCTCAAACTATAAATCCTTTTTCAATTTTAGAAGTGTTTGCGTTCCTCAAACCCATTTAGGAATCCTTTTCCAAATCCAAAAACGTTTCAAACATTTTAAATATTTTTCAATGCATGACTTAATAAAACATTTGACTTCTTGAAATCATTAAAATAATTCCTTTGACTTTCAAATAGTCAACCTTTGAAGAATAAATCATTTAAATACTAAAATGTACTTAAATATAAATAACTATACCTTAAAATATTTTTATAAAATTCATAAATTTACGGGGGATTACACCTAAGAACTTTGGGGTCATTTCTGCAATGCAAGTGAAGAAGTTGCTGAAGAAGGGATGTGAGTTGTTTTTCTGTAGTGTGCAAGATGTAAGTAAAGAGGTTGAATTGAAGATTGAGGACGTACCAATTATGAATGAGTTTATGGACATGTTTCCAAGTGAGATTTCTGGTATGCCGCCTAAAAGAGCCGTTGAGTTCACCATAGACTTAGTTCCTGGTACTGCACCAATTTCTAAGGCACCATATAGAATGGCACCTCCTGAGATGAGCGAATTGAAGACGCGGTTGCAAGAACTGTTGGATAAGGGTTATATTAGGCCTAGTGCGTCGCCTTGGGGAGCTCCTGTGTTGTTTGTGAAGAAGAAATATGGAAGTATGAGATTGTGCATTGACTATAAGGAGTTGAACAATGTGACCATTAAGAATAAGTATCCTATGCGTAGGATAGACGACCTGTTCGACCAATTGAATGGAGCGAGTATGTTTTTGAAGATTGATTTGCATTCGGGGTATCACCAGTTGAAGGTAGCTGATAAGGATATACCTAAGACTGCGTTTAGGACACGTTATGGTCATTATGAGTTTACTGTGATGCCGTTTATATTTATGGATTTGATGAATAGGATATTCCATGAGTTCTTAGATAAGTTCGTTGTGGTGTTCATTGATGATATTTTGATCTATTCAAAGAGTGAAGAAGAGCATGATGAGCATTTGAGGATAATATTGGAGACGCTGAGGAAGAACCAATTGTATGCCAAGTTCTCTAAGTGTGAGTTCCGTTTGGAGAAAGTAGCATTTTTGGGTCATTATGTGTCTAAAGAAGGAGTTTTTGTGGATCCTGCAAAGATTCAAGTTGTTAGTGAGTGGCCTACTCCGAAGAATGTGTCAGATATTAGGAGTTTTCTGGGATTAGCTGGCTATTATAGGAGATTTGTGAGAGATTTCTCGAAGATAGCAAGGCTAATGACCAATTTGATGAAGAAAGAGTCAAAATTTGAGTGGAGTGAGAAGTGCGAGGAAGCTTTTCAGATTTTGAAGGAGCGTTTGACCTCTGCACCTGTTTTAACCCTGCCTGACGAAAATGAGGGATTTGAGGTGTATAGTGATGCTTCGAAGAATGGTTTGGGATGTGTCCTGCAGCAGAATGGGAAAGTGATCGCGTATGCATCGCGTTAGTCGAAACCGTATGAGTCTAATTATCCTACCCATGACCTAGAGTTAGCTGCTATTGTGTTTGCCTTGAAAATTTGGAGACATTACCTATATGGGGCAACTTGCAAGATCTTTACCGACCATAAGAGATTGAAGTACATTTTCACCCAAAGGATCTCAATATGAGGCAGATGAGATGGTTTTGGGCCATATATGGACCTGATTTTGGACTTAGTCCTATATTAGTTTGAAGTTAGACTTGGAGATGCACATGGGCTTGACATTAAAAACGGACTAGGTTTGGACTTGGATTGAAATGGACTGGGATTAAACTTGGACTGGGCTTGACATAGACTAGAGTTCACATAAAGATGCAAATGGGCCTTGTGTTTAACATGAAGTAGACTTATACGGGCCTAAGATGGACTCTAACGCTTGTGGGCCTAAAATGAATGCAAGGACTCAAAATTAGATGGGCTTAGGATGAATGCAAATGAATCTAATGCATATGGGCCTAAAAATGAATGCAAACGGATTGGGTTGGGTTGATTGGATTGTATTGAATAAAGGTGTTTGGACTAGGCTTAGAATTTTCGAAATTCGTTTTTTTGAAAATAACCCCTTGTTTTTATCTTTTATTAGGAAAAATCAAGTCATACACTAGTGCAAAAAACCTTAAATGACACAAGTTAACCGATCTGGTTCTTTAAAAATCGAATCAGTTACAAATAAACTGATGCGGTTCCTCAAAAAACGGATCGGTTTTTGCTAGTTTTTGGAGCGAAAAATATCAAAAAATAAACTGATCCGGTCCATATGAGGAACCGAATCAGTTTGGACTCGCCACACTATATAATCGGATTCTCGCGGCCCACTTCGGCCTTTTCCCTTACTGTTCTCAAAACTCAAACCCTAACTCCCTCACTCCCACTTCTCGTCCCCTCAATCCTCCCTCCTCACCTCACACGCCTGTCAACCCACAAACCCTAATTTCCCTCTCCTCTTCTGATCTCCCTCCTCCCTCTCAAAACCCAGCCACTACGACACCAATTTCCCTCTCCTCTTCCGATTTCCACGCTAAAAAATGGCACCTTCACCTTCGGTAATTATATCAATGTCGTCGACATTCTGATTGACGATGAAGAAATTGCCGCACCTGAGCCGAGTAGAGCTCTCCTAAATCCACCGCCGTCATCAATTAGATCTCCGCCACCAGATCTCGCTCGCTCGCATGTTCAACTAGATCTCCTCCTCCTCCCTGTTTCGTTCTCCTCCATCCACTTTTCGCGCAAATCCCGGTGCAAATCTCGGTGCTTTCAGACGTTGAAGAAGACGAATCCACTCGACGACAATGAAGAAGGACGACAAAAGAATGAAGAAGAAAGAAGAAAAAAATTTCAAAATGGGATAAGTTAGATCTAGGGTTTGAGGTTCCTTTTTCTATTTTCGTTCTTAATGATTTCCATTTCATTTCGTAATTAAATCTAGGGTTCTTATTTTATGTTGTAAGTTATATTGTAATTTTTCGTAATCATATCTAAGGTTGTTCATATTTTTTTAGTTTTTAATTTTTATTTTTGTAACTTTCATTTTTTCGGTTTTTTGTTGTTGTAATTTTCGGTAAATTTTAATTAATTTTAATTTTTTTTTTGTGTAAATTGTGGATGATAAGCTGTAATATCCCAAATTTTTATACTATTTTTATTAAGTTTATTTTGGTATAATAAGATTTTATAAATATAAAGGTCTGAAAAATAAAATAAAATTATAATAATCAGATTTTTATGGAAATGCGTTTTTATTAATACCAGATTTTATCCTTCAAAAATAAAATTTTCGAAATCATATTTTTGATTTTTAGTAAATCGGATTTTTTCCTTTCAAAATAAAAATAGAGAGGAAAGAAAATTCTGAAAATATAATTTGAGTTGATTTTGGGAAAGGATTGGATTTTTGAATACTTATCTTTTAGTGAAAACCCTAAATTTACTTACCTATATATATTCCAAATCACTCAAAAAAATCCCCACGTAATCATTTTTTTTTCATCTCTTGGTGAGTTTCAAACCCAGATCTACATCCACCATTGTTACACGTCGAAGATTTCAAACAAAGAAAAAAAAATTTAAACCCAAAAACCGCGACGGTGGACTCGCCGGAACACCGGTCGACCACCCGACTTTGTTTCTTCTTCTTTCTTCTCCTCTTTCTATTTTGCTTTTCTTTGTATTTCGTGAGAAGAACAGGAAATCAGTTCCTGATTTTTCTTTCTTTTCATTAAATGCTACTTTTGAGTTAAGATAAAAGTGTTTAATGAAAAGTTTTGTTTTGCAGTAACTTGTGCCTGCAACTTTTCGGCACATTTGACTTTTTTTTTCTTCTTTATTTTAGAGAAAAGGGACGCATCATATACTTATTTGGAAACTTTGATTATTTTTGTTAAAGTTTTAAACTGAAGTTTTATTTTGAGATATTATATCAAGTGACTAACTTTAGGCAATATTATTTGTTGTAGACGGAAACTTCGTAGAAGGCGACTTTTAGTTGATATTGCTATACTTCTAATACTTGGGATACGCGTTCAAGGTAATTCACAATGTCCATCAACACTTAGAATCCCGTTAAGAATTTTGTGTGCTATGTGTAATGGATGTAACTATGTGATTATATGTTAAGTTGATATATATTACATGACACGATTAATAATAGTACTCGTATGACTAAAGTTAATATTATTATTATTATTATTGGTACTATTTTCTCTACGTACTATAAAAATATATGTATTTACTAGTATGATTATTCCTGTTGGACTTATTAATGTAACTATCGTACCGTCATATTAAAACTATACTAGTATGGATAATGTAATTTAATGGGTACAACAGGTGAATTAATGATGTTACGAATGATATTATAAGTTGACATTGTGACTCTATATATGAGACTGTAATGATGGACCTATTGGTTGTTATGAATTATAAACGTTGGTTATTATGATTCTATAAAAGGATTAAGTTGGGAAAAATATTTACTGAACTAAAGATGTTCTTGTGTAGCATTTATTGTGATATTTGATGTGTCATAACTATTAAAATCTATTAAGCACGTAAAGTGGAAATATTATTGAGGGAATTATCCTGTGGACTTGGATCCTCCATAGGTGATGAACAGTACTTGATTCTTATTATGTTACAACTCTTTATTGTCTTCCTCCTAATACTATTGGTGCGCGTTGCGAATACCCATTAGATTAGTGAGGGGTGTGCACACTAGGGACGTTCTGCAAAACGATATTGGCCATTACTCTTAATTTATTGGGTGACGATCCATGTTGAAGTAGGTGGTTACTGGGATTAGTCCCGGCTTACTGACGTTCAATTCCCCTCTAATAATTAAATTTGATGTTGTGTGACTCATATAAACTTGAAGTATTTAAATTGGCTAAGTGTATTATATACTTGTCTGTAATATGTTATATTTGTCTGTATTGTATTATACTTGTCTGTATGTTATAAAAACTATTTTTAAAATATAACTATTATTATTTTACGGGATGGAGTTGTAATTACTTAGCTTTCACTAATTTTTGTGTATTTGTTTTTCTCTGTTCTTTTCCTATTTATATTATGCAGGTTGGTGAAAGGGACTACGTTGCAGGAATGAGCACATTTATAGTTTTAAGTTCACCTAGTTTAATAAATATTATAGTACTATTATTTGGGGTTGTTTAGTTTTTAATTGGTTTAAGTTAGACAATTTAGATTGGTTTTATTTTGACAATTTAGATTGTAAGTTAAATTTTATTTTATTAATTAGCCTTGCATTTATTTTTAACAATAGATGCGGCGGTAACACCCTAAAGGTTTGGTCAGGTACTTGAATGAAAAATGAATGTTTTATAAAGTTTTTTTTTAAACCAAAGTTTTGGGGTGTTACAAATTGGTATCAGAGCTTTGGTTATAATAGATTAATATAAATTAGGAGTTAATAAAATGTGTTAAATAATTATGAGTCTAAGGTTAAATAATATAGGTATTGATAAATTAAATAATAAATATTAAAATAAATTCTGAGAGTAGGATCGAAAAGGATTTTTGTGCTTTAATGTGAGAGAACTTATTTCTGGTGCTTATTAATTGTTTATTTTCTTGTCTTTATTTTTTTTTTCTTTTTATGTGTTTGGATGGCAAGATGTTGACTCACTGCAAGAATAAAACTTATGTGCAAAACCCTGTATGGATGAATAGTTGTAGTAATACCAATGCTAATGTGCAGGAACTGTATGCAAACCTATCAAGTATACACTAGATCTCGTAGGAGAACTTTTGAACAAATGGCTGAAACCCCTGAACAACTGCTTGAGAGGCTGAGATCTCTTGAACAACTTTCACAACGTATGGGTTTAGTGTTACAAAACCAGTTAGGGAATAATGGTGGAGAGGATCCACAAGCTGCTATGGCAAAGAAGTTAGCAACCCTTAAACCTCCAATTTTTGTAGGAAAGGAAGACCCCTTACTCTTAGAGAACTGGCTAAGAGACTTTGATAAGTTATTCACTGCTACTGGGACACCTGAAGCTCAAAAAGTAGACCAAGCTACCTTTTATTTGAGGGAGGATGCAGACACTTGGTGGGAGAATCAAGGACCTATTGTTAGAGCTCAGGAAAACTTTAATTGGGATGCTTTTAAGGTTGCTATTAAGGATAGATTTTTCCCTGAACATATTAGGAGGCATAAATACAATGAGTTCACTAGATTTAACCAGGGAGGTACTATGTCTGTGCAAGAGTATGCACAAAAGTTCAATGAGTTGGCTAGATTTTGTCCTACTGTCGTGCCAGATGAGAGAGCCAAGGCTCAAAAGTTTGAGGATGGGTTAGCATTTAGAATTCAGACCAGACTTGGAGGAGCAACTTCTGCAACTTTTCAGGAGGCTTACGCTAAGGCTTCTAATATTGAGAGAATTTTGAGGCGTGAAGAGGAAGTTATGGGGAGGAATAAGAGAAAAGACCCACCTAACAACCAAAATGACCATGGGAATGACAAGAAACTTCGATATGGGGGTAACAATAATAATAGGGGCAATAATCACAATAATGGTGGTGGTAATTATCAAGGAAACCATAGCAATTACCAAGGTCAAGGGAGATCAAACCAGCAAGGATCCCGTACCCAGAACCCTACTTGTAGGAAGTGTAATAAAAGCCACCCAGGATTTACCTGCCAAGGAGACCCAATAACTTGCTATGCTTGTGGAGAGAAAGGGCATAAGGCTAATCAGTGTCCCAAGCGTCAGAATAATGGGCAGAATGGGAACAATGGAGGGAATAAGAATGGTTATGGACCTAGTCAGAACCAGAACAACAACAACCGTCCCTATAACAATAACAACTCCCAGGGTCAGGCTTCGAATGCTCAAGGAGGGAACAATACTCAGCATAATGGCCAGAATAACAACCGAGCAAATGGAGGGAACAACAATCAGAATGGCAATGGAAATGGCGCTCGAGGCAACAATGGAAGAATCTATGTTATGAACTAGAATGAAGCAGACACCAACGCCAATGTTGTGACGGGTACTTTCCTCGTAAACTCTAACCCTGCTTATTTGCTTTTTGATTCTGGGCGTCTCATTCTTTCATAGCTAGTTCATTTGTTGAAAAGTTATGTCTAAAACCCTCAAGCTTGTGTCAAACTTTCATAACCATACCTTCAGGAGAAGTAGTTCCTTGTAGTTCCCTATACCAAGACATACCCATTACCATATTAGGATCTGATTTGCCTGCTGATCTTATTCAGTTTAATCTACCCGACTTTGATGTAATATTGGGGATGGATTAGCTTGCTAAGTATAGGGCTCGGATAGAGTGTCATACCCAAAAGGTGTCTCTTAGGGGGCCAAAGGGAAATAGAATATCCTACCAAGGAATTGTTTCTAAACCTGGAGTATGTATTGTGTCCGCCATGTCATTCAAAACCTATATTAGGAAGGGCTACCCCATCTATTTGTGCCATGTGAAAGATGTGAGTGTGGAGGATGGAGAAATATCTCAGATACCTGTGGTGAGAGAATTCCAAGATGTTTTTCCAGAAGAAATTCCGGGGATGCCGCCAGTGAGAGAAATGGATTTTAAAATTGACCTAGTGCCTGGGACTGGAGCTATTTCTAAGGCACCATATAGGATGGCACCTGCAGAGATGCAAGAGTTGAAAGTACAATTGGAGGAATTGTTGGAGAAAGGGTACATTAGGCCAAGTGTTTCACCTTGGGGAGCACCAGTGTTGTTTGTTCGAAAGAAGGATGGAACCTTGAGGTTGTGTATTGATTACAGAGAGCTGAACAAAGTGACAATAAAGAATAAGTACCCTTTGCCTAGGATTGAGGACTTATTTGATCAACTTAAGGGTGCTGGAATTTTCTCTAAGATTGATTTGAGGTCCAGGTATCACCAATTGAGAATTGCGGAGGAAGATATACCAAAGACTGCGTTTCGTACGAGGTATGGGCATTATGAGTTCACAGTGATGCCATTTGGACTTACTAATGCACCTGCAGCATTTATGGACCTTATGAATAGGACTTTTCAGCCGTATTTGGATAGATTTGTGGTGGTGTTTATTGATGATATATTGGTGTATTCAAAGGACAAAGAAGAGCATGAAGGTCATTTAAGGAAAGTTCTGGAGATACTTCGAGAGAAAAGATTGTATGCTAAGTTATCCAAATGTGAGTTTTGGCTTGAGAAAGTAGCATTTTTGGGTCATGTGATTTCGAAGGAAGGCGTTGTCGTAGATCCATCAAAGATACAAGCAGTGACAGAATGGGCACGACCTAGTAATGTAACGGAGATTAGAAGTTTCTTAGGACTTGCTGGCTACTATAGGAGGTTTGTGCAAGATTTTTCAAAAGTAGCTCAACCTTTGACAAACTTGATGAAGAAAACAACTCGATTTCAGTGGGATGAGAAGTGTGAGAAAGCTTTCCAAGAATTGAAGCAGAGACTTACTTCAGCACCAGTTTTGACGTTACCATCTGGATTAGAAGGTTTTGAGGTGTATAGTGACGCTTCTAAGAATGGGTTAGGATGTGTATTGATGCAACATGGTAAGGTGGTAGCATATGCTTCGAGACAACTTAAGCCTTATGAACAGAATTACCCTACTCATGATTTAGAGTTAGCTGCTGTAGTGTTTGCATTGAAAATTTGGAGGCATTATTTGTATGGTGTGTCATGTAAGATTTTCACTGATCATAAAAGTCTGAAGTATATATTTACTCAGAAGGAGTTGAACATGAGACAGAGGAGATGGCTTGAACTCATTAAGGATTATGATTTGGAGATATTGTATCATGAGGGTAAAGCGAATAAAGTTGCTGATGCGTTGAGTAGGAAGACTAGTTATATGATGAACATGATGGTGTTGTCTGAGAGATTGTGTGAAGAATTCAGGAGAATGAGTTTAGAAGTCATGAAGCAAGGGCAAGTGAAAGCTCAATTGAATGCATTAAGTGTGCAACCCACCTTATTCGATGAGATTCGTGGGAAGCAAGGTAATGATGAGTGGATGGTGAAGATCAGGAAAATGAAAGAAGATGGAGTTGCCACTGAGTTTGACATCGATGAGAATGGTGTTGTGAAGTACAAGGGAAGATGGTGTGTTCCTAAGGATGAGGAGTTAAAAAGAAAGATTTTGGAAGAAGCTCATAATACGCCATATTCTGTGCATCCTGGAGGAGATAAGCTCTATAAGGATTTGAAGCAGCATTTTTGGTGGAAAAACATGAAGCGTGAAGTTGCCGAGTTTGTTGCAAAGTGTTTGACGTGTCAGAAAATGAAGATTCAGCATATGAGACCTGGTGGAATGATGCAACCTTTAGAAGTGCCGAGTTGGAAGTGGGAGTCTATTTCAATGGATTTTGTGATGGGATTACCACTTACTAAGTCAGCAAAGAATGCCATATGGGTTATAGTGGATCGCTTGACAAAGTCGGCTAGGCTTATAGCAATGAAGGATACTTGGAGTATGCAGCAATTGGCTAGTGCATATGTGCGAGAGGTTGTGAGACTGCATGGAGTACCAAAGGATATTGTTTCAGATAGAGACTCTAGATTTTTGTCCAAGTTCTGGGAGAAATTACAACAAGCATTTGGGACATTGCTCAAGTTTAGTACAGCATTTCACCCTGCGACAGATGGGCAGACAGAGAGAACAATTCAAACTTTGGAGGATATGTTGAGAGCATGCGTGTTAGACTTTGGAGGATATTGGGATGATCATTTGCCAACTATAGAGTTTTCATATAATAACAGTTATCACTCAAGCATAAAGATGGCACCTTATGAAGCATTGTATGGGCGGAAATGTAGGAGTCCTTTGTGTTGGAGTGACATAAATGAGAAGATGACTTTAGGGCCAGAGATGATTGAAGAAACAACGAAGCAAGTTAGGCTCATACAGGAGCATATGAGGACAGCTCAAGATCGACAAAAGTCTTATGCAGATCAGAATAGAAGGGAGATGGAATTTGAGGTTGGGGAGAAGGCTTTGCTGAAAGTGTCACCAACGAAGGGGGTCATGAGATTTGGTAAAAGGGAAGTTGAGTCCGCGTTATATTGGACCATATGAGATCTTAGAGCGAATTGGGGAAGTAGCCTATAGATTAGCCTTGCCAATGGAGTTAGCCAATGTCCATAATGTCTTTCATGTGTCTCAACTTCGAAAATATGTCCATGATCCTACCCATATCATTCAACCGGAAACCATTGAACTAGATGAGACCTTATCCTTTGAACAACGCCCAGTTAGGATCCTTGATACCAAAACGAGAAGTACCCGGAACAAGGCGGTAAAATTAGTAAAGGTGTTATGGTCAAGTCAAACTTCTGAAGAGGCTACATGGGAAGCCGAAGATGATATGAAAAACCGATATCCCGAACTTTTTCAGCAGGTACGCTTGAGTTTCGGGGACGAACCTCTTTAAGGGGGGTAGAATGTGATACTAACTTTTTGTTTTCATATTAGTAGCAAGAGTTAGCATTAAAGTTCGAGGACGAACTTTCTTTTAAGGGGGAGTAGATGTAATATCCCAAATTTTTATACTATTTTTATTAAGTTTATTTTGGTATAATAAGATTTTATAAATATAAAGGTCTGAAAAATAAAATAAAATTATAATAATCAGATTTTTGATTTTTAGTAAATCGGATTTTTTCCTTTCAAAATAAAAATAGAGAGGAAAGAAAATTCTGAAAATATAATTTGAGTTGATTTTGGGAAAGGATTGGATTTTTGAATACTTATCTTTTAGTGAAAACCCTAAATTTACTTACCTATATATATTCCAAATCACTCAAAAAAATCCCCACGTAATCATTTTTTTTCATCTCTTGGTGAGTTTCAAACCCAGATCTACATCCACCATTGTTACACGTCGAAGATTTCAAACAAAGAAAAAAAAAATTTAAACCCAAAAACCGCGACGGTGGACTCGCCGGAACACCGGTCGACCACCCGACTTTGTTTCTTCTTCTTTCTTCTCCTCTTTCTATTTTGCTTTTCTTTGTATTTCGTGAGAAGAACAGGAAATCAGTTCCTGATTTTTCTTTCTTTTCATTAAATGCTACTTTTGAGTTAAGATAAAAGTATTTAATGAAAAGTTTTGTTTTGCAGTAACTTGTGCCTGCAACTTTTCGGCACATTTGACTTTTTTTTTTCTTTTTTTTAGAGAAAAGGGACGCATCATATACTTATTTGGAAACTTTGATTATTTTTGTTAAAGTTTTAAACTGAAGTTTTATTTTGAGATATTATATCAAGTGACTAACTTTAGGCAATATTATTTGTTGTAGACGGAAACTTCGTAGAAGGCGACTTTTAGTTGATATTGCTATACTTCTAATACTTGGGATACGCGTTCAAGGTAATTCACAATGTCCATCAACACTTAGAATCCCGTTAAGAATTTTGTGTGCTATGTGTAATGGATGTAACTATGTGATTATATGTTAAGTTGATATATATTACATGACATGATTAATAATAGTACTCGTATGACTAAAGTTAATATTATTATTATTATTATTGGTACTATTTTCTCTACATACTATAAAAATATATGTATTTACTAGTATGATTATTCCTGTTGGACTTATTAATGTAACTATCGTACCGTCATATTAAAACTATACTAGTATGGATAATGTAATTTAATGGGTACAACAGGTGAATTAATGATGTTACGAATGATATTATAAGTTGACATTGTGACTCTATATATGAGACTGTAATGATGGACCTATTGGTTGTTATGAATTATAAACGTTGGTTATTATGATTCTATAAAAGGATTAAGTTGGGAAAAATATTTACTGAACTAAAGATGTTCTTGTGTAGCATTTATTGTGATATTTGATGTGTCATAACTATTAAAATCTATTAAGCACGTAAAGTGGAAATATTATTGAGGGAATTATCCTGTGGACTTGGATCCTCCATAGGTGATGAACAGTACTTGATTCTTATTATGTTACAACTCTTTATTGTCTTCCTCCTAATACTATTGGTGCGCGTTGCGAATACCCATTAGATTAGTGAGGGGTGTGCACACTAGGGACGTTCTGCAAAACGATATTGGCCATTACTCTTAATTTATTGGGTGACGATCCATGTTGAAGTAGGTGGTTACTGGGATTAGTCCCGGCTTACTGACGTTCAATTCCCCTCTAATAATTAAATTTGATGTTGTGTGACTCATATAAACTTGAAGTATTTAAATTGGCTAAGTGTATTATATACTTGTCTGTAATATGTTATATTTGTCTGTATTGTATTATACTTGTCTGTATGTTATAAAAACTATTTTTAAAATATAACTATTATTATTTTACGGGATGGAGTTGTAATTACTTAGCTTTCGCTAATTTTTGTGTATTTGTTTTTCTCTGTTCTTTTCCTATTTATATTATGCAGGTTGGTTAAAGGGACTACGTTGCAGGAATGAGCGCATTTATAGTTTTAAGTTCACCTAGTTTAATAAATATTATAGTACTATTATTTGGGGTTGTTTAGTTTTTAATTGGTTTAAGTTAGACAATTTAGATTGGTTTTATTTTGACAATTTGGATTGTAAGTTAAATTTTATTTTATTAATTAGCCTTGCATTTATTTTTAACAATAGATGCGGCGGTAACACCCTAAAGGTTTGGTCATGTACTTGAATGAAAAATGAATGTTTTTTAAAGTTTTTTTTTTAAACCAAAGTTTTGGGGTGTTACATAAGCACACAAAACCAACTGAAGCTGAAGAATTTTTGAAGTTCCATGAATTGAGTTTACCTTGTGGGTTTTTTTTTATTTTTGGATGTTAAAAAGAAAAGGTAAAATACGCAGCAATAAACCACGTCAAAAGAAAAGGTAAAATATAAAATACACCTATTGCTGCGGTTCCCAGCCAAAACCGCAGCAATAGATGTCAACGGCAAAAAATTTCAAATTTGGTTGACTATTTGACCAGTTCTATTGCTGCGGTTTCCGGCCGAAACCGCAGCAATAGATTAAAATATTATTTTTTTAAGAATATTTAAACCTATTGTTGCGGTTCCTTAAAAAACCGCAGTAATAGACTTTATAATTTAATAAAATACGCGTGGCGTCAGGCAGTTAGGGTTCTTCAAGAACTTCCTCTCACTCAATACTTGTGGCGCCGTTTTCTCTCATCCTCTCCTCTCTCTTCTCTCCTCTCAACCTATCACTCTCCTCTCATCCTCTCCTCTCTCCTCTCATCTCACCGAATCTTCAATCTCCTCGCACATCCTCTCAATCTCGCCGGATCTTCAATCTCTTCGCACATCTCTCATCTCGCCGGATCTTCAATCTCCTCGCACATCTCTCATCTCTCACATCATTTGCCTCCATCCTCGACAACCGGCGATTCGAGGTCATCTCTAGTTTGTCGCATCACCGTGGTCCGTCGTCTTCGAATCGAGCTTCCTCCTTCACCCATCACCGTGGTCCGTCGTCTTCAAATCAGCGGTGTAAGTCGCGTTCTTCGCCGTCTTTAGATCGAGAAATCGTCAGATCTCAGTCGCGTTCTTCGCCGTTTTTAGATCGAGAAATCGTCAGATCTCAGTCGCGTTCTTCGCCGTCCTTATTTCATCCATCACCGTGCTCCGTCGTCAACAAATCGTTAGATCTCAAGATTTCTGACGCGTTTCTTCGAGTTGAATTCAGTCGCACAAGATTTGAGACGCGTTTCTTCGAGTTCTTTGGTGTTCTTGAGTATTTTATTTGACTTTTTAAGGTTTTTTATCTGATTTTTTAATTAGATTTGTTGAGTTTTTATATTTGGTTTTTAATTAGGTTTGTTGAGTTGTTATTAGTGTGATTTTGCTCAATAATGTAAGTTTGTGTTGGATTTCAGTATTAAATTTTTTTGTTATAAGTTTGGGTTGAATTTCAGTTTTAATTTTTTTGTTATAAGTTTGTGGTGCATTTCAATCTCTAACGTAGAAATTCAATATTTTGTTGTGTTGGAAAAGTTAAATAACACTGCTTAAAGTTTATAAAATTAAAAGATGAGTATTGTAATTTATAATAAATCGTCAATCTCACCAGAAATTTGCACAAAAAAAAAATTTACTTGAACCTATTGCTGCGGGTTTGCCCCACAACCGCAGCAATAGGTTGGCCAGTTGCTGCGGTCAAAAACCGCAGCAATAGGTTAATTACCTATTGATGCGCCCTTTATTGTTGCGCGGCCAAAATCGCAGCAATAGGCCACTTAATGACCTAGTGGTTCCTGGATGGAAGTGGGATTCTATATCCATGGATTTTGTGACTGCTTTGCCGAAGACGAGAAATGGCAATGATACTATTTGGGTTATCGTGGACTGTCTGACGAAGTCTGCCGTGTTCGTTCCGATCAAAGAGACATGGAAGAAGAAGCAACTTGCGAAGACGTACATCAAGCATGTGGTGAGACTGCATGGAGTCCCGACGGACATTATTTCAGATCGTGATTCGAGATTCCTCTCGAAATTTTGGCAAAAGGTCCAGTTGAATCTTGGAACAACGTTAAAGATGAGCATTGCTTTTCATCCTGCGACCGATGGTCAGACTGATAGGACCAATCAGACTATGGAAGATATGTTAAGAGCTTGCGCAATTGATTTCCAAGGTAGTTGGAAAGATCACTTGGACTTGATTGAGTTTTCATATAATAATAGTTACCATGTGAGTATTAAGATGGCTCCTTTTGAGGCGTTGTGTGGAAGGAAGTGTAAAAGTCTCATTTGCTAGAATGATTTTAGTGAGAATATAGTATTGGGGACTGAATTTATTGAGGAGACTGTTAAGAATGTAAAGTTGAAGCTGCTCAGGATAGGCAGAAAAGTTATGCTGATTTGAAGCGAAGAGAAGATGAATTCGCAGTTGGTGATAAAATGTTTTTGAAGGTGTCACCGACTAAAGGAGTGATAAGATTTGGTAAAAAGGGCAAACTAAGTGCTAAGTATGTTGTCGCATATGAGATTTTGCAAAGAATTGGGAAGGTAGCTTTTAAGTTGGCTTTGCCATTGGAAATTGAGAAAATGCACGATGTGTTTCATATTTCCCAACTCAAGAGATATATCCCTGATGAGAATCATGTGTTGGAGCCCGAAAGAATTCAAATTGATAGTAGCCTCACGTATGAGGAAAGGCCTGTGAAAATCTTGGATAAAAAGGTGCGTTGTACACGCAATAAGGATGTGAATATTGTAAAAGTGCTTTGGTCTAACCATGAGTCTGAAGAGGCAACGTGGGAAGTCGAAGATGAAATGAAGAAAAAGTATCCTGAATTAATTATTGAGGTGAGTTACGAGGGTGTAACTCGTTTTCTTTAAGGGGGTAGAATGCGGTAGAATTTCGCGCTTTTTGCCTTATTTTATGGTACTTTTATGCATTTTATGTTTATTTTGGCGATTTGCACATGTTGGTGCAAAATAAATTGGTTTTCCGCAGAGAAAAATGTATTCATGAGTAACACAAGTGGTTTTACAGTTGGTAAAACTGTGTACGCGTTGTGACACAAGTATTTCCAAATGGATGTTTGAGTCAAAAATTTTGAAATTGTGAGGGTTTCCGTGCCAAGTTTAGGGACGAAACTTCTTTTAAGAGGGGTAGACTGTAATCCCCCATAATTTTATGAATTTTATAAATACATTTAAATGTATATTTTAGTATTTAAATAATTTATTTCTTAGTATGTTGACTATTTGAAAGTCAAAAGAATTATTTAATGATTTTAAGTAATCAAATATTTTATTTAGTCATACTTTGAAAATTATTTAATAGTTTAAACATCTTTGAATTGTAGTGTAAATAATTTTAAAATGGGTTAGAGGAACTCAACTCAAGTACCCAATCATTAAATGATTATTAAAAGCCCAAATACATTTCCCTAAGCCCACAATGGGTTACCTATATAAATCCAACGGAACCCAAAATTCCCAAACATTAAACACTCACCCTAAAATTTCTCTCCTCTCTTTCTTTTCTCTCTCCTCCCCCACGGTTCTCTCTCTCTCTCTCTCTTTTTCTTCTCTTCTCTCGGTCAGCGACGCCGGCTGCCGCCACCGCCGGCAGCCCATCCACCTCTCTCTCTCTCTCTCGGCCATGCTTCCCCTCCTTCCTCTCTTTGGTTTATTTCTCTTCCTCCTCTGTTTTATTTAATGTTAAGTTTATGTTTTTTAAGGATTGATTTAATGATTTCATGATTAAAATTTATAATTTGATGATTAAATATAAATTTCAGATTATGTAATTTGTATAATAAAGTAATTAAATTTCAGATTTAGTAATTATGTTTAAACTAGGGTTAGTTTTAAGTATCAAAGTATGGATTTTTAGGGTTTTTAGGGTTTTAAGAGTTAGAAATTGTAGTATTATATTATAGTTTATGAAAATTGAACACTCTTATGTTTATGATTATATATATTTAAGCATGTTTTAAAGGGTTTTAAACACATTATAAGTTGCTGGATTTTTTATCAGTATGCTTATAATGGAGTTTTAATTGTCAAAGTATGGGTTTTTGAGAGTTTTGAATGACTAGTATGGTAGTAATATACTAGGAGACATTATTAGTTGGAGTTTTAATGATTAAAAAGGATTTTAAACACTTTTAAAGAGGGTTTAAAATATTTTAAAGTTGCTGGAATTTTATTTGAGTATTGATTAGTGGTTGTATTGATATTTGGTAGGCGGATAGTTCTCTTTAGACGACTTAAGGTTGTTAATGTGGCCTCGCATATTGTCTACACAAGGTACGTACATACCTATGTGTTGGTAGACTAATAGTATCATGTCCTAAGATTAGGATTGATGTAGTATCATATATAGGGAACTATGTATAGTTCATATGTGATTTATATTCAAGTGGAATTGCATGTTTTATGCCGTTGTGTGAAGCATGTTGCTTATGTTGGTTATACTATGTTTGTATGGATGATTTATGCAAGCATATGGGATTGGGAACTTTATTTTATTAATTCACATAAGGGATTAATAATTATGTTGTTATTGGATCATGAATTGGATCATGTTGTTCCCTTTGAATTATTTTATTTACTTTATAAGGACCCATGGCCTTATTTGGTAAGTTGGTGATTCACCTATGAAAGGTTAGTTGATTGTTGACTTAGATTAACAAATAAATAATGGTTATGGAACTAATAATGGATTTATTCTTAGATTGTTAAGTTGTTGATCACCTTACCTAATCCTAAGATAAAAATGGAAGTATCATGTATCCTTGATGATTATATTGTTGTTTTACTTTGTGAGTCATAACAAGTAAATAATTTAATAATCACTTAAAGTGGAAAGTGAATAGCAATAAGCTTTAGACTTGTGCACATCTGAAGTGTTGGACTAATATGAGTTGGAGTACATGGTGGTATCCCATGGCTTTTCTTGGGACCGGATTGATCATCGTGTCCTATTTTATTTAATTAGTACCTCGATATCGTTGGTCATGGGAGTACGGAGTCGCGCCCGTACTTCGTCTTCTAAATTGAAGACTGGTTTGGTTTGGACAACTCTTTCCATTGCCTATTCAATCTAAATTTAATTAACTTGTTGATTGTTGAGTTACGTTCAGTAAAGTTAGTCTGTCATGTTATTATAATATTATTTATCTTTGCTTTAATGTTTATTAGTATCATGTTAGGATTTATTTATTATTATGTAGTACTCAGATTTGTTGATTACGTGCTTTTGTGTGTATATGTCGATCATGGCTGTGCCTTATTGATCCTGTGATGACCCATTTGGTGAGTAGTCTCTCGGGATCAATAGTGCATCGTCCATTACAGATTTGAAAATGATGCATCATGGGTTCGGGATTCGTGGAGAGCTTGTGTTAGCTTAATACTTTAGTTTACTTTTAATTATGGTTTGAGTTTGACTTTATGTTGGTTTGACTTTTAGTTTGGTTTTGGAGTTGACTTTGGTTGACTAAGTTATTGTTTTCAATGTTATTTATTGTTTTCCGATACGTTATCACACGGGAGATAATACTTTGATAATTCTCTAAGTTTTATATTAAAAAGGTATTTTTGAAAATAGAGGATTGTCGGGGTGTTACAAAGTGATATTTTGGAGCTTAGGTTTTTATTAGCCTTTCGTGCCAAGCTTAAATTTTAGGCGCCTAGTTACTTAAAATGAATTTCATAGAAAATGAGCTACTATTTATTCGTTGTGGTTGAATCATTTTTTCGAAACATGTTTCAATTTCAAAAAGAATTCGAAAATATTTTCTTTTTTTTAGGTTCGAAATTTTTATTTGGTTCAATTTTTTTTTAGGTCCGAATTTTTTTTATTATTATTCTTTTCGGTTCTTTTCATATTTTCGAAATTATATATTATATATTATTTGTTTATTTTAGTACTCTTAACTTATATTTTATTTTACTTTATTGATTTTTGTGAGAGATGGGTAGTATAGGAAGGGCATATAGGATAGAAATATTATATGTCTGCATTTAAATATTTAGTTCAGCATGTTTATGTTTTCTTCCCTGCTTAACTATTAAATGTTATTCCTAGCTTTAAATTATTTGTTTATTTTTGCTTATTGTTTATTGTTGGGAATATAAGCTAAGTGAGGGTATTATTTATTTCTAGATGTCGTATTCATTAGTTAATGGACCCCTAGATATGACTGATAGAGAAGCTACTCGAGTAGGAAGCTACTCCGACCTGATTGTATTGAGTGATGATGAGAATGATGGAGGGTCTGATAGCGAGAGTTACACTAGCCTAGAGGTTATCATGCGTCATGTAGTAAAAGTAGGCATCCCTGATAGCGATGATGGGAACGAAGGGAGTACGTCAATATCAAATTCTTAAATATTGGTGGTAGGACCATGAAAGTCCAATTGATCTCCTAGTTTAGCAAAAATGCAAATAAGGTGCCATTTATGTAAATAAGTGTATATATTGGTAGTACAAAAAATGAAATTGATATATTCATTTATTTTAAATTTCTAAGTTGTTGACTTATTTACAAAATTGGTAGTTGATTTGCATTTTTAGCAATGCTCGTAGGACCAAGCTTAAAAGAGGATGAAGTTTACTCCATTATAACATAAAGTAATTGCTAAATGCAATCTCACTTTACCGAATACAACCCCTAAAGAGAAACCCAAAATACCCAAAGGCCAAAACCCCATTTGTAATGATGTTTCGGTAAATGTCATGACTAGACCTGGTTATTGGACAAGGTAGCCCAATGGCTAAAGGGTTAGGGTCAAATTTACTGGGTTTTTATTGGATAGAGCTTTATTGGACATGGTCATTATTGGACAGGGCCATTATAGGGCCAACAAAGAAACCCAATAATTTTGAAAAAATAAAATAGGTTTTGTAAAAACAATTACATATTCGGATTCACATTCATTTATACTCACTTTTGGCTCTCTTTGTTCCTTGTTTTTCTTGTTCGTTTACCGACCCGCTACCCATTTGGCCCTACCCGCTACCGATCCTTTATGAGGCGACCCTCTTATGACCCAACCCACTTCCGATCCGCACTGACCTTGACCCGCCCCGCCCAATCACCATGTCTAGTCATGACTCATGTGAAGTCCACACTTAGCGCCTCCGGAGCTGACTTTCCCTTTTGCTTCCAGTCAAAACCCACTCTCTCCAACATCAAATCAAATCCTTCTTCCCGTTTTTTTTTTTTTTTTGCGGGGAAACAAAAACATAGATAGTTGTTGATTTCTCTCTCAAAAATCAAAAATCAAAAATCAAAATCTTCTCCAGGAGTTAGAGAATAAATCCAGCAATGAATGAAGGAGTTTGGGACAGCGTTCTGGAGCTGACAAAATCGGCTCAAGAGAAGAAAAGTGACCCAATGCTCTGGGCGATTCAACTCGGTTCTACCCTTAACTCGGCCGGGTTGACTCTGCCCTCTGTTGAACTCTCTCATTTACTAATTTCTCATATTTGTTGGAATAACAATAACCCTATTGCTTGGAAGTTTCTTGAAAAGGCTTTAGCTCTCAACTTTGTTCCTCCTATGCTTATTCTTGCTTTGCTCTCCACTAGGTAATTTCAATTCTTTTTTTCTATTTTTTTTAATGTATGTATTGGTAATTGGTTTAGTTTCTTATGATGATTCATGTTAGCCGACTCCAAATTATTCCGGGTTTCAGAAACATCTAAATTTCAATTACCAAATCAATAGCCAATGTTGAAATATATAGCATTTAAATATAGTGATGGGGATAGAATCACCATCATATTTGCTATTATACCACTAACAACATGTTACATGTGTGCATATGTATTTATGGATGGATGGACGAATGAATTTTGAATAGGCTCAACTTTCCGTTGTTTGGTTGGACAAGGGATTTAAAAAGGAAAACTAAAACATTTTCTGTTAGGGTTGTGAGTGCGTAGCGGAAGCAAATTAAAGATGTAGAGATTGAGAAATTTTTTAGAGTTGGAAATATGTGGCATGAAAAGTAGTAAAAGTGGACACACAATATTTAACGTGGGAAAAATCCTCAAATAGAGCCAAAAAACCCACGGCCGACGAGTACCCGAAAATCCATTATATGAAAATAGGAGAGTACAAGAATCACCCGAAACTTATTAGGGTGAGTAATACAATAAAACTCTCACTATTAGTACAAACTCACAAAGGAATACATAAGGATAGTGGATTAGTGATTGTGTGTTGTAGGAAATCTCCGACCTCATAATATCTTAGAGAGCCAAATCTCCATAACAGAGCCAATGGTAACAAACCTACACATTGTATGTAATATCTCTCTAAGCCAAAATATTATGTAGAAGGAACACTTATAGAGTGTATAAGAGGATCGGAGCCGTATGAAATATTGGAGGAGTGTGGGTGAGTTAATGGTGGATTACTCAAAATATTGCCCCAAGGTTCCTTTTTATAATGTTAGGATGTCGGTGAATAATGTCGGCAAAGATGGCTGCAAATGTATCTAGATTCTTGTATCTAGATTTCTGTATAACACCCCTGAAGAAATAGGTACTGGAGTCTGGAAGCATCTAGCTTGCCGACATATATAGTAGTATAATACTACTTAGATATGATTGCCCCAACATTAGTAACTTAACTTTGTAAATCCAAGTTTAGTCGGCAATTCATGTACACCCACAATCCATATAAATGTGGGCTTATAAAATTTGGGCCACAAAACCCAACATTTTCCTTCAACCAATTTCCTCCACTCTCTCATTCCCAACATCTCTATTTCCCCCTACTTAGTATAATAGTTTTCCATCAAACTAAACAAAGGAAATTTAATATTCATTTGCGGTTTTTGCCGGAAAATATTTTCCATGTAAAATGTTTTTCATGAAACCAAACGGACCCCAAAGAATAATTGGAGCACTCACAATGATGCACTTAACTCATGTTTTTCGGCTCACCTCTTGCTCATACATCATCAATTAAAATCTGGAATTTTTTTTGGCATCCTGTGTCTTTGGCTATATTGTTTGTTTGTAGCATCACTTTTTGAAAGGGTTATGCTTTGAAGGGGATGAGAGGGTTTTCCAAAGCGGGGTTTATCACCAAGTCTTTGGTATACAAGTTTTTTCTCTACAGTTCTTGAGGACTCAGCTCCATTAACTAATTTAATTTACCTATTAAATGATGAAATTTTTTCCTGTGATTAGTCTCTATCCTCTCTTTGTCTAAAGAAAAGGAAAATAAGTTTTTATCTAAGTAAATGTTTTTTTTTCCTGTCTTGTCTGTCAGCTCATATTCCTACTAGCTGTACTTAGTGCTTGTATTCTTGACTTGTTGCAGGGTGATACCGAGTCGACGTGTGCATCCGGCTGCCTATCGACTCTATCTGGAACTTCTCAAAAGACATGGTTCTTCTTTTGCATCTCACCTGCATGAATCAAACCACGAGAAGTAAGCATAACTTTCAGCCATAGCCTATTCTCCTTTTGAATGGGGACCACATTGTGTGAAATACAGTGTGCTTCAAGGTCTTTTTGTAGTACTTATCCAGGATATACTTGAATAGCTTTTAATTGCTGATATCTGCTAATCAATTCTGTCTATGTCTAAACTCTAGACTCTTTTACACATCCCCAAAAAATTGCCAAAGAATGAAAGAAGGGAAATGGATGACAAGACCTATTTAGCAAAGCCTTATTGGAAATTGAAGTTGGTCCTATGTTCCAGATGCTTTGTTACGCTTTGTGGTTGTAGAAGGTTCAAGTTAATCTGTATTTGTTTTCATGTTTCATTGATCTTCCCTTTTAATCTCATCACTTTTAGCTGCAATCTGCACTACCTTCTGGGCAGCTTGCCTGGATAATATGGTGAATGTAACCTTTTCTTGCAAAAAGAAGGATATTTGCTGTCACTGCTTACTGGCTCTCATACTGTGCTACTTTCTGCTCTCTGGCTTTTGGCACTTTTGGTTAAGATTTGAATGTCAACTTTAGAGATTTGTTTAAATTTCTTTCTCCCTACGATTCTCGAGCCTTTTTGATCTTCTATCATTTTGAAGGGACATGAATGAATGTTTTGTCTTGCAGTGCAGTTGAAGTTAGTTTACAAATCAATTCCTAGAGTGTAGGTCGTGAAGGATCAAACCTCAAGTGCTTCTCAATATATCAAAGGGCATTAACTGATAAGTAATATCACTTGCCAATCTATAAGAGATAGTATCATGTCTAGGAATAGTAAATAACCTATTGTATGAGCAGCGGAAGGAGTATCGTTGGTATAAGTATATTATTGGCATTTTCGTTGAGGTAAGGCTATCAGACCCATGCAAGGAGTATTTGACAAATGTATATATCTGTAGTGTTAATCTTAGTTTTTGCCAAAATTGCTAATAATTAATGGTACCTGTCAAAATCTCCCCTGCTTGCCCTATATAAGTGTTTTTTTTTTTTAAATTCTTTTCCTAGCGGAGTTATGATAGGAGGCATAAGAATTAAAAAGTGAGATGTTTTCATAAGCTATATCACGAGTTTTATGTCATAGATTATGGGATAGTTTGTAAGACCTTCCTATTTTTACATTTGTGTCAGCCTCATAAGCGCACTTTTGAATTGAGCCCTCATCCTAGCTCATAATTTGATCTGTTCTTCCTGCTTCTTTTCTCTCCTCTTGATTAAACAAATCAAATTGTTTTTTCTGTAAAGTTCTTTCACTTTTCCAGTGGGGGGACCCAAGAAACAGATTAGCAATTATATGTTTCTTTTTTTGGATCTCGATAGATGAATTAACTTGTCATTAAATGAGACACAATTTACATTACTCTGACCCATAGCGCCTCATGATCCATTGCTCAATTTTTTTAATATTACTTCATTCCTTGAAAGGTGGTGTAAATGTTTATAGTTAGTTGTCCCAAATTATTGTCAAAATATCCATTTTGCAGTGGATATATGGAATCCCCAAGATGTACATGAGTTATAATTTTTTTTTAAAGATGGATTTATTTTGGGGTGGAGAGGAGTATAATTTCCTCTTACATATCCATAATCTCCATATAATAATGAAGTAATCCCTCCATTTTCTAAAGATCTTCCTATTTACTGAAGCGACAAAAACCAAGGCAAGGAGAAGAGAGAATGTGAAAGCGGATCCTTTTTGTTTATTTAAATAGGACACAAAATGTGGTTGTGAGAGTGTGTAGAATTATGTGTGTTCAACAAGTGGGTGTAAGGTAGTATGGAAATAGAACATACCTTTATTAAACAGGAAATAAAGTAAAAATGGGAAGCTTTTTTTTGGAAACGGACTACGGAAAGTAGGAAATCTTTGAAAATGGAGGGAGTAATATTGCCAGTCACCAAGAAGTTTTCTCCTACATGTTCTTTTTTTGTTTTTGGTGGGGTGTAGGGAGGGGGGGTTCTAAAGCTATGTGTTAGTCTTCTCGAATTCTCTCTTTATTATCTTCTTCATGAAATATGTGACTGCTGTTGTGCTATAATTTGTAATACTCAGCTGCATTTTTGGTTGCAGAATCTTGAAAGCCGTGGATGATGCTCTACATCTCTCAGATGTTTTTGGGATTCACGCTTCTGATCATGCTGTTATTTCAGTACTATTTGTATTTTCAAATGTCTGGCAGTTGATTGATGCATCTTTGGATGATGAAGGTTTGCTTGAATACACTCTGGATAAGAGTTCTAGATGGCTGACTGGGGTACAGGATATGGAAATTGATGATCATGGTCGCTTTCTTGAGAACAGAATAGAACCGCAAGAGGGGTTGCTAAAAATGAATACTTTGATGGCTATTGAGATGATAGTAGAATCTTTGCAGAATAAAGTCACAACACAGATTCTTTTTTTGGTGCGTCAGAATATGTAAGCATTGCTTCTTATGATAATTGTGTTATTCATCTTATCTTCTGAATTACTTCCTCCGTTTTTAAATACTCGCAATGTCTCCCATTTTAGGAAGTTCTCTATTGATTGCAACATTGACATTTTTGACAATATATTGTCTTTTTTTTCCCCTAACACATGGGTGTTCATTTTTTATCTCTCTCTATTCTCCTTGGTCCTTGTGCACATTTCAACGTTGGGACTTGGGAGTATTAAAAAACGGAGGAAGTATATCTTTGCAAATGTATTAGGAGATTGCAAGGTTCATTTTGGCAATCCTTGCGTTCTGATGAAAATAGTTGTGGCACTATTAGTACTTCAATTAAACTCTTATGGTGTACTTGAATTAAAGCAAATGCTAAAGGGCCTATCTTTTTTTTTTTTAAGTTTCTTTTACTAAAATTGTAATGGACTGAAAGCCATTTGAAAGAAGCTATTGCAAAACTAATGTGCACCAATTCTTGCTGAATGATTGATTGTTGCATGAACCTTGGCCACAAAATAGGCCCACTGAAGTAAGAAACATTGCTCTATGAGATTTCGGCTGAGAAGTCTTTTCCTAGAAAATCTGGTATCCATCCAAAACACCTGAGGTGTGTTTGGTTGCACGAGAACATTTTCGACGGAAAGTGGTTTTCTAGTGAAAACCATTTTCTAGAGAAAAACTCAAATCTACATTGATTCTCCTTTGTTTGGTTGCAGGGGAAGTATGGAAAATGAATAAGAACTGAGAACGGAGAGAAAATATAGTTAACCAAATTAGTGAAATGAGAATGAGTGAGATCTTCACACCATGGTTGAAGAGAGAGAGAAAGAGCGTTTTTGTCAAGTGAGGTGGATGTAGCCTTTGATGATGATAAAGAGTGTGGCATCCCTTGTCTCATGAGGGAAAGGTTTTCTGTACCCTTGGAAAATAAAGTTCAGCCCATATTTTCCCCTCTCATATCCGGCAGAAACCAAACAAAGGAAAACATCACTTTCCTCCCAAACCAAACACAACCCAAGAGACATCGAAACAAGTTGCTCACCATAAACTAAAACTTTAATTCAACACCTGATAAAGAAAACAGAGCTCCTTCAATGGCCAACAACCTGTTTCATAAGAAAAAATGTCAGCCCACAATGTTAGAAAATGTAGCTTATAGACTCCTCACCAGCAAGATGTGAAACACACAAATTAGGAAAATATTACTTCTTTTGTAAGATGGGTGTACGAGGAAACAGGGGTGACTTCTATGGGATATAAGGTGATTTAGATAAGTGACCTTTTCACAGATAGGGAACTTGAAGAATAATGTTGGTTAACTTTCATTAAGATTTTGGTGTGACTTGATCGCCTTATTATATGTCCATGTTTTTGTCCTGAATTTGGCTTGGGAGAAATACTGTTGAGGTCTCCACTCTCCGTTTCTGTATGTTATTACTAGGAAATGGGCCTATTGTTTTAGTTTGATGAGAGATGTGCTAGTTACGAGCAAGATAACGTTCGTAAAAGTATGAATTTCTTTTGACTAGAAACAATCCTAGAAACTACATTTTAGATCTGTGATCATGCTTCTCTGCAGAGAAGAGCAATCCTGGCTCTGCACATTGGTTTGATAATTTCGTTTTCGCTTTTTTCGGATGCCCTAATGGAAGGAGAAGAAAATGGTGCGAACGGTTATGTGCAAGATCAAGATGAGTTGTTGGTCATTAGTAGTGTTATTCCAAGTAACCGTGAGCCCCATTATATATTGTAGGATATTGAACTTAGAGTTATGCTAGGATGAGAACTATAGGTTAGAGGAACCTCAAGAATATCATTCTGCAACCTTATGGAACTATTACAGCTTCCAATTAAATTTTTTTTGGCCTTAGATTTACAGTTTTTAGGAACGAGTATGTTGTTAGTTTGGGGAACTAATGATATGTCATATGTGTATTTGGAAAACTTGCTGCCTTGTTAAGCTTTAGAATTTCACGATTTAAAAACAGATGTGCTGCTACCCTGTCAAGCAATGCCCATGTGTGTGCTTCTGACTGATGGGAACGTGTAATTTACCTAATGGCCCACAGTAAGCACCTTTTATGGCCCAAAAGAGAAGGCGAAGGCGTTGTTCCTTTATTAGATGGATCATATACCTTATAAAGTACTCATTCCTCTCTTCCTAATTGGACTTGGGACTTTACAGACTTACGCTAGTGAAAGAATGTGGCATCCATGTAAGTTGAAGTTGGCCCAAAGATCCATACCTAGGTGATTAGGATAGTTAACATGTGTGGCTGGTCAGGCGTTGATACGAATTGGAACAACCTCACTCTTCTCCACTTTGGGCCGCGATGAACATATTTTTAGCACCCCATTGTCTCCTTCACTAAAACCAATACCCTACTCTCTTTTTTAATAAAAATTTAAGGACCCACATTTTCTCCATTAAAAAAAAAATTTGACTCCACTATCTCCTATCACCTCTACCTTATTTTCAATAGGAGTTAATTAATAACCAAACAACTTATCATCTAAAACTATGTGCCATGATAAGTTTCAGTACTGTTTTGGGACAGAGGGAGTAGATCTTTTTCTTTATTTTTGTCATATACTTCTATAAGAGAAGCGAAATGAGTAATATCACATCGTGTCTAGATCACAAATTCAAGTGAGGGCATCTTGGAAATGCATTTATGTACGACTGTTTTCAGAGGGTGACTTTTTTTAATAACTTATTTCTGTTGGAAGTAGTGTTTATTTGTTTTCTTTTGCCTTATTCAATGATATGGCAACCAACTTTAAGTTCTGATCACTCTCATGCATTGCCTAGGCCCTCACATTGGAGAGGATTTTACCAACATTTGCAATTGCTTGCTTCAAGATCTTTGGCTCTAAGGAATTCCAAGCACACAACACCAGAGATCTTTGCACAGGTGGCATCTGATACGTGCAAACATCTACATTGGCAAAGCAAAACAAACCTGCAGCACCAGTTTCATGCAGTAATGGCCCCTGGATGCTTTGTACCATCTGCTGTCCAATGTCATGGTGCTAGTTGTTCTTCTCTGTGGCTCCCAATTGATCTGTTTCTAGAAGATGCTATGGAGGGAATTGTAGTAACTCCAACATGTGCCATCGATACGCTTACTGGTATGCATTTCATGTGGTTGTTTTCTGTTTTGATATGAGTAATCTCATGGGAAAGGAGAAAAAATTATGTAATACGTATGCAGGTATGTTGAAATCACTCCAGGCACTTTACAGTACAACATGGCATGACACATTCCTTGGCCTATGGATAGCAATTTTACGTCTTGTTCAAAGGGTATGTTAATCAAGGCTAACTAGCAAAGCTTGAAGTATTACAAACAATGTCTTTTGGCAATATTCTCTAACAGGTTCCTCGATGATGCTCTAATCCATAACTTTTTGTTTCTCTACTTGTGTCAGAATTAGTTTTATTTTGTCTTATTAATTGTCCATTTGTATACACAAATTAAGAAAATTAAATTACATCTTGAGCTATTCATGTGATGACTCAGATATTACGTCTTATCGCTATATTTCGATTCCGTGGAGTGCTGTTATTGTTCCCTCGTTTCTTCCTCTTTTGACTCTTTCCAAAATCTTTTCCCCCAGCATAATATGAGGCCATGTGATCTACCCCTTGACAACAATCTGCACATTTTTGCCCTCTTTCCTTGCCAGACCATTTTTGTTGTTGTCGTTGCTACTGATTTTGGCATTAATTTGGCTGTCCCAGTTGTAGTGTCTCATTGCTTTCATCATATGGTTGGGACTCTGTTTCTTGTTATTATACAAACTCTATTTAGTCTGAGATAAAGTTTGTCGTGAATAGATTAATGCATGCTACTCTTCTTGTCCTCTTAAGCCTGCTCTGACATGTTGGATAGAATTCTTTTATTTAGATAAGAAAAAATTTAATTATTAGAGAAGAAGCATGAATATAACCAAAGGGCCAACTTCCACATGAGACTTAATTAGGGGGTGAAATTACACCCATTGTAGAGGAAGCTTCTTAAGACCTCTGGTCAAAATGAACAGTTGACTTTTGTTTGCTAATTTTCTGTGCTAAAACGCTCTCATCCTCAAGTAAACTTGTGATATGGATTTAAAATTCTATCATATGGGGTGGATGAGGCTCCGCTTTATCTTCTTCAAAGGCTCTGTTCAGTGTTATCTGTCTCTGAACTACCAGGGTCAAACTGCAAAGCATATTTACTGGAGGTGCTAAGGTATTAGTGTGTCAAAGGCTGTGCCCTATTTTCGAAGGGGTAGAAATTTCTATTTTGCACTTCTTGTCTGGATCAGTACCTAAAACTCACATCCGGCAATATAATGGGGACAAAGTCATCATTGTTTAAGATTGGCGCATCTTGCAACTGAACAGATTGCATATCTAAAGCATGGGAACAGCCAAAGTTTCTTTAGCCATTTGAAGGTTTGTATCAAGGACAATACCGACCTATGTTATCAAAAAATACCTTTGTGTTTTTAGTTTGTATGTGCACTCACTGCTACGGTGCTACCTAACATTCCTTTTCATAATTGAGTTTGAGTTGGCATGAACTCCAGGCATAATATGAACTTGGTGTCTATCACTTTGAACACGTGAGCCTTGTTTATAACCTTCTCATAAGAAAAATTTCCTCCGTACATAATGATTTCTGAATTGATCACCGATCTGGACAATATGTGCTGGAAGTCTGGAACCTTCAAGTTACTGGAATCTTGTTAAAAAGCCTTGGAATTCTTTAGTTGCTGCTTTGTAAACTAATCAAACCAAGGACCCATAGTGCACCATCACACGGTTAGCCTCATGCGCCATCTATATCACACAATGCCCTCATGTGCTGTACACCGTGCTGTTTCACAAATCACTTCAATACTTCATGCACCTCTTGATACCTCAGCCACATACTCAAGGTTCTTCAGATGCCTTGATTGCGCTCTTAGGCTTCTGCAGCACGCCATTGCTGTATACAATGAGTACAATTCCTTCAATTGTTATCCTTTATTGTTGCCTCCTTGAAACTTCTTTGGCGGTTGTTGATTTCCCATTGATGTTGTGATCCATGATGGAAATTTTCACTGCCACCTTGCTCCATCACTTTTCCATGCATCACTATAGTTTGAGTAATTATCAGTCGTGCACTATGCTGGTCAAAGGACTATAGCTCGATCACCTAACCTCATGGTGTTGGCTAACTTGGCTTCATCATCCATAAGTGTTTCTTTGTTCTTCTTCTTGGCTCTTAACAAGTCCTGAATTATCAAGCTGTTTAGAAGGGAGATTGAGGGGCCTTTTGGTTCAATTAAGTGAAATGGAACGAGAACTGATGCTAGGGTGGTATAGAAAGAGAACCCAATAGCTAACTAGACATGTTTGGTTCAATCTTAGAATGGATTTAATATCCTTTTCCTAGTGTTTGGCTCGTGGAATAAATTCATCGTAAGAAATAACTTTATCGTATATTACTATTTCTTAGATACTTATTTTATAATTATCTATTTTTTTTCCCCTTTCATAAATGCAGTATATTAAAAAGCATCGAGAAACTTTCAGAATGCTCATTCGCAAACTAAATGTCTGTAACACAACTGTCCAACTCAACTATACCAAATTGATTATACCAGAATATTGACATGCGGAAAAAAAATTGAAATTGGACTACCAACCATTTACTCATTTAGTCATCAGTTTACTTGATTAAAAGGTACCAATTAGTTTGAAACTCATTTGTTCACTAGGTATTTGAAGGTATACAACAACATGAATATAACAATTTCATTTTGAGCAAATAAAGGGGGAAACATCCACCAATAATGAATCTGTTTGCCTCACTGGACTTTGAAGTACTAATTGATAACAAGGTAGATTTTGAAGTACTAAGTGAACCTCACTGGAGAAGACGAGAGAAATTGCCAATCATTCCTTGCCGGCGTTGGAGTTTATGTCCCTTACAACTTCTCTCTTTTCTTCCTCTTGTGAGCAACTAGGCTGAGTATCTAGAGTGAATGGAGTTAGAATTTTAGGATGGTTATGAGTATTTGCAGACATGGGTAGAGTTAGAAACCCCTTAGTATGAGGTTGTAGTGTGAAATGGCCCAAATAAACACATCACACCATTTCGTTCCAATAAACATCCTCACCAAAGGTCTCCTCAATGTTGTCTCTAAATCTCAATATGAGGATTGCGAACAACCCATTGGTCAAGGGAAAAACCATTAGATTACAAAAGGCCAACAATGATGAGAGAGAGAATGAGTGAGGAAATGAGAGACGAAAGTACAGACTTCATGTCATGTGGATATCAACTAGCTTAGTTGGTTAAAGTATTAAGAGGTGGCGCCCAAGACCTAGGATCAAATTCCGTCTACATCAATTGCCCTTGTGGCTCTCTACCCCAAAAAAGAAAGAGACATCATGGTCACATGTTAAAAATTATCTCAAGGTGTGTGGCTACCAATACTAATGTCTTTGGTAGAATGTGCAAAAGGTAATCATCGATGATCCTATAACAAAGCAATACTTCCTTCATTCTTTATTAATTGCAACATGTGGATTTTTACACTATTTTCATCTCGATATATATTTTCAATATATCGATTTTTTTATAATTTTTACTAAAAGGTAACTAAAGATATTAATGGTTAAAGTTGTGCACTGGCAAGCGTGAGAACTCAAAATTTGCAATTAAAAGAGAACGGAGGAAGTAAAAGTACTTTAATTTTATGTTCCTTATGGTGCTTTGGTCTAGATCTTACTTTGCCTTACCATTTAGGACGAGCCTTGAAATATTAGTTAGGGAGTGTTAGATACGGTTTCATCTATCCTTCGACTCTAGTCATTCCATAAGCACTTGCAAAAATCGTTGTTTGTCTTGTTTTCCAGTTTCCATATATATCTAGGAAGCTAAAGTTTAAGACGTCTAAGAAGGTTAAGGTATTTGTCTGGTAAATGGGAAGCTTGTTTTGAAAGACTCCACACAAACAACAATCTCAAATTTAGAGAGATATGGATGGTTTGTTCCCGAATGGTTAGTTACTTTTCTTTGGAATAAGATTTTAGACTAGGGGATGCAATGGGTGTTTTTGCAGTCCCTCTTCCATGTCTGCAAGTATGAAGGTTTTGGGAGGAATAAGAAGAGTGAGTTTCTTTGATATCCTGCATTGTTGACTCTCGGAGTTTTGTGGCTGGAGAGGAGTGATATCCTGAAGTATGTCTCTGTGTCATGAGTTTTTGTGGAAGAGGCCTTTTTATCTCTTTTGTATTCTCGATTGTATTCTTTGCTGGCCTTTCTCTGTCTAATGTGGCATGGTATATTTGTGTTTTTTTGACTTCCGCCGAAGACTCTCGTCTCATCTTCTCATGTTTTCTTAGTATTCTCTAACTCTCTCAAATTTATTGTGTTATGATTTTCTCCTTTCCTTTTGGTTTACTGATGCGTTGTCTTAATTTTATTACTAGGTAATGCTTATGAGTCTTTATCTATGTCATAGTTGGCTTAAAAATTGTTATAACTAACTCTGCAGGCAAGAAAGGGAGCATGCTTAAATATTGTGGCCTAAAGATAGGTGACTGCATCAAGCTCCCTTCGCCCTGCTTCCACCTTTTAAATGTAACTGCTACTGCTGGTTCATAAGAAAGTATGTTTTGTGAAACTTTGTTACCTGAAAAACTCCTTCCTTGAAAGTTGAATCTCAAATTCAGCTGAAACTGTTGATTGATAAGAGTATCATATATGTTTTCACTTTCTTCAGGACATTCATGTATTCATGAATACAAGTATACTGATTTATATGGAGTATGGACTAATGTTATCGGTCTCAAGCTCTTTAGTTAACGTTATTGCTGTTGTTATTCTTTCAGGAGAGGAATCCTTGCGAGGGTCCTGTAGCTCGCCTTGACACTTGCTTGTGCATGTTACTATCCATTACACCTCTTGTGCTTATTAATCTAACCGAGGAAGAAAATAAGGAGTCTGAGTTTAGTCGAAAGGAGGATAAACAGGCTTCTAGAGGTCATCGCCATGAGTTGGTTTCCAGTTTGCAGCAGTTAGGTGAATATGAGGGATTGTTGACTCCTTCATCTGTTGCTCCAATTGCAAATCAGGCTGCTATAAAAGCTATGATGTATCTTTCAGGCCTCAATATCAGCAGTGAATACCTTGATTCTGTCAGTGTCAGTGATGTACCAATTAACTGTGGTGAGTAATCCCTTCTCTCTTTGTTCTTGAAGCCACATATCTGTAATGTGATTTTTATGTGGCTAAGTGAGCAAGAATCTATTATGCCTAAGATTTAGTTCAATCTTTCATTGTATTCCTGACAATGCAAATATCCTCAATGTGATTGTGCCATTGGAATTTCCATGTGTCAACCAGCTTTGAGGTATTCCCAGGACTCTTCTTCCCAGTATACAGTGCTGGCTGACACTCCTTTTTTCAGTCTTGACCCTACTTCCTTAATGCTTTTTCGTACAGTAGCCAGAAGGACAAAAAATGTACTGGTGAGCATGCTCCAGAAGGGGATTAACTTCGAATATGCGTTCTAGCTTTAAGACGAGTTGGATACTGACACTAACTATGTTTATGTTGACATATATTTGCTAAATGTTATCACATGCTAATCCCGCTCCTATTCAAAAGGATAATCATTATTCTCTCCTTGTTATTATGTTTTCATTATGGTGTGTCTACCTGTTTGACTTTCTCAGTTCTAATTTGGATTCTTTCTACAAACAAGTGAGCCTTAGCTGTTGCTAATATTTTTTTGGATTATCAATTTGATTTAAGTGAGCTACAAATGTGTATGTATTGGATTCTCATCTGTCTAGTGTGAATACCTATTGTGTTGTCTGGCAGCTGGAAATATGCGCCATCTGATTGTTGAGGCTTGCATTGCTAGAAATTTATTTGACATCTCAGCATATGCCTGGCCTGGCTACGTCAATGCACGAGTCAACCAAATTCCCCGTGTATCTGGACAAGTTACTGGTTGGTCATCATTAATGAAAGGTTCCCCTCTTACATCTGCAATGATGAATGTTCTGGTTTCCAGTCCCGCTTCAAGGTACATTGCTATGTTTCATGTTCCTCTTAATTTTCCTGTGAGCTCTCTTTCATTAAATTTTAGTGGGGAAGGATTTGTGAGGAATCATATCGGCTGGAACTGTACTATCTGTAGAGTATGGAACATGTCTGGCTTGTTCTCTATCTTGTAAATTGCTGTATTATTTCAAGACATTCCTTATATGAGCCTCTTCAAACTGTACTTATTGCTATTGATGCAATGATCCCTATAGGACGTGGTCAGCGGCGGATGTTTTCATTTGGATATTGTAGTGAACTTTTTGGTGACTGAATGTGGGCTCATATGTAGATGATGTTTGTTTGTTCAAGTACTGTCTCCTTTTTTGACTTTCTAATTGGAGTTCATTTTTTTGCTATCATGATGAGGTTCCATTCAACTCGAAAAAGGATTTGTGTGCTGATATCATTATAGATTTTTTGAAAATACCCAGTTACCTATAATCAGTATGACATACATACCCATTTTCACTCTTGATTTAGTGTGTGAGTAGAACTTTTTGAAGAGCCAACAAATTTATTTGACTTGCTTTTGCCTCGAGGTGCTCGTTTTCCTTGCTTTCTTGGATTCTGACCAGTTGGCCGTTTAAGGATTTCTATTTACTTGATGCCTTATTTTAAAAAGTTCATGAGATGTGCTGTACATTTTCTGCATTTATATTTTTGGGATGTCATGTCAAATAGAGTCTTTCTATCCAAATCAAGTCGTCAACTATATCCAAATACTGCTAAAGAAAGTTATGCCATAAGGGGGTAAAGGAAGGTTTAAGCAATTCAGGCTTATATAACAGAGAGGCTGTTTCCTTCAGATTGTTGATCTCAGAAGAGAGGCTTTCTGCTACTTCTCACTGATATAAAGCTTCAACAGTTCATTGAGCCATTTCAAGTAGTTCATTATAATCTGGAGCCAAAAATTATGTTACCATCCTTTATCCTTGATCTGGAAAGGAGCCCTTTCTCTACGAGGTTCCTGAAAGTATGAAAAAAGACTAGAAAAAGAGAGAACCTTGTTTAACTTTATTATGCTCCATAATATTATGCTCCATAATATTATGCTCCATGATGGTGTCCCCGTATCCAAAAATTGCAAGTTTAGTGTGTCGGACACTCCGGTTCACACCCGTACCCAGTACTTGAACCCGTATCCATGTAACATTGCCTGCATCTATGTATCAAATCCTTGGTGCTTTAATAATTCCCCCTCGATTAGGGACTTGGAACTGAATTTCCTTTCATTTAATTGGAAGCTTAGCAGAGGTAGAGAAAATATATGAGATTGCAGTTGGCGGATCAGACGATGAGAAAATATGTGCTGCTACAGTTCTTTGTGGCTCCTCGGTAACCCGTGGTTGGAATGTGCAGGTATAGCTTCTATTCTTTGGAATTTTTATGTGCTCTTGACTGTTGTTTTATGTACATCCTAAATCTTTTGCTTTCTATAACCTTATCTGGCAGGAGCATACAGTCCTATTTATTCTAAGGTTGCTGTCACCTCCCATGCCAGTGGATTATTCTGGAACTGAGAGTCATTTGATTAGTTATGGACCGTTTCTGAATGTTCTCCTTGTTGGAATAGCAACAGTTGACATTGTACAGATCTTTTCACTCCATGGTCTGGTAGGTTGAATTGGCTGTTTCTTAGTTATAGAATATGATTTTACTGAAATTTTACTGCCTACATGCCAATATATAGTTTAAACACCTAAACATTGTTTTGAATTTTTATTGCAAATATTTGATTATAGTATTATACTGTAGACATCCCATTATGAATGAGGATGTTGTTTTCTAAATGTATCTTGCATACACTTACACATAACTAGTCACCGTTTATTTATAGTGTAAAGGATGGAAACAATAACTCATGCCCAACATGTAAACTGAAAGGTGCCCTTTTATCCGTTGGATTGACTCGAAACTGAAACATGCTGGGTCTCGTGTCCAGAGGTTGTTGACTAGACACCTAAATAACGTAATTGACCTGATCAGAAATTAACCTGAATCAGAGTTTACTCGACTCAAAACCAATCTGTTTTGCTAGGTCTTCTGGGAGGTGTTTGCATCCGTATTGTGCTATCCCAAATTCCCAATTTCCAAGAACTGATCTCTCATTTGCTCTTTGGTGTTGGATCTGGTATCTTACAAACTAATACATGCGACTTGGGCTACATTTCTTTTTATCCCTTTCTGATAATGCTATGATATGGTCCTGCCATATTGGCCGGCATAGCGGTGTCGATACTACCCGATCCAGGTACAAAATATGGGTTGGATACGTCAATTGGCGCTCGGCTAGATTTGGGAAGAGAAAACCAATGAGGATAAAGAGGAGATAGAATTACCTAATTCCCTCCATACACCATTAAATTTAGAGAGCTAGGGTTTGAGTGATAAACCCTAGATTTGTTTGGAGGCGATATCTTCAAAATTCTCTTGTGATGTTGGGGGTTTTGCTCGGGAGGTAAAGTTATGTGTGATTGTGGGAAATTTTTCGATCGCCGCGGCTCATCTCGTCGGCTATTCCTCTGGTGAATTTATTAAACAAAGAAAAAGATGAAACTGGAAAGTTGAATCTGTATCTTTACTGTTCCTTTCTTTATCCTGTGCTTTTCGGGTTTTCTTTTACTTAAAAAATAGAACTTGGTGTGGGAACTAGGAAGGGAATAGTGTTGAACTTAAAAGTCCCACATGAAATCAGCTGTATTCTTTAACTCTCTCACTGCTTTTTTTTTCTTTGTTAATCTGAACCATGTGGAAGAAAGTGCTCATCAATTCCTGCTTTTGAGTTTTGATTTTTGTTATTCAAAGCTGGTTTTTAAACTCCCTATTCATTTTTCACAGATCAGGGATTTAACAGAAATATTTATCAGGAAATCTTTTGGTTTGTCAAATTATAATGAGATTATATGGAAAATTGAAAGAAAATGAGTATTATCTTTTTTTTATTAGTCATACCCCTGTACCATGTCCAACTTTTGGATGGTATTCTCATATCCAAATTCCACGCTGTACGTGTCGGGCACTCAGATAAATACCTGTGTCTGTGTACATAGATGATAAGCAATAAAGAATAGTGAAAAGATAGAAGGGTGTCATCATTTTACAAAGGGATGACTGGTCAGCTGCCCTCGAGATATCTTGAAGCAACTTACCAATATGACCAAGAAACATGTAGTACAACTCAGAAACTAAAAGTTGACTCTAGCTATACAAAAGCCTCAAAGAAAGGAACTTGAAACATTGATGAAGGGAAGCTATTCCCTCAAATATCCATTGCTTTCTTTTCTTTCCAAGTGCATGACCAAATTCAAACGGTACCATCTTTCACGGTTAGCAAATCTTTTTTGCTCCTTAAGGATTTCTCTTCTGATCTTTAAAGTGACAGCTGGTTGAAGGATTATCAGGGATTGCGGATTCCCGTTCAAGAGTTTCATATTTGCTATATTAGGTCATGTTTTTGGCTGTAGAGCTGACCATCGGCATCTTTTTTACATAGGCCTACCTCTGAGTGCAGCTTTAAAGCAATAATTAAGCATGATTTAGTTACTGATACATTACAAATGAGACTTGCAGCATGGAAGCCTTGTCTAAAGAAAGATGGATCACCTGGTTCAAGTCTCTTTTGAGACACTTCAGGGCCGCTTAGATTAGAGCCTTGAGATTTACCTCAGAAGTCAGAGCAAGTCGAGCTTGACTCCAGTCATATTTTGACCTATAAATGTTGAGTAGCTAACAAGTTTTATCATGTTATCACTGTCCTTCAATTTAATCAAAATGAAGTTTGTTGTTCTATGACTGTAGTTCGTGTTAAGACTTCCCATTATAGAATTCATTGGCTTCAAACAGTCAACTATGACTTCTCAGAGGCGCCAATCAGCCGAATCGATCCTGCATTAACTATCTAGTACTGACAAGAATAATAGATCGAGAATGTAGCGGAACCAAGACCATAGTATAGGACAAAGCTCTGTTTTGTCACCAACCTGAAACTGCATACCCAACTGGTATGATTCGTATGAACCTCTTTATCTATTGGAAATCTTATTTCACCAAACAAGTTGGGACGTGATTGTCAGCTTTAGATATCAACCTAAAAGCTACAGTTGATGTAACGTCATTACTAGTTTCATAATCTTGCATGACATCTAAATATCTAATGCATGGCATCACTGGAGATATGGTACACAAGTGACAAAGATTAGATTATGCCTGTACTTGATAATTTTATCAGAAATCATTTCTAGTATCATAGACAGGATCCATGTAAAGTTACGAGCAAATGGATGAAGTTAGAGGGGTGTAGATTCAATGGTTAAATTCTGTAAGAATGAAGAATTATTAAGAGTTCCAGTCTTATGTATCTGATCAGATGATGATTGTTTCAGGTTCCACATCTTGCTGGAGCATTGATGCCCATCTGTGAGGTTTTTGGCTCTTGTTCACCAAAGATCTCATGGAGTCTTACTACGGGAGAGGAAATAAATGCTCATGCAGTGTTCTCTAATGCATTTACTCTTCTCTTGAAGTTGTGGAGTTTTGATCATACTCCTATTGAGCAAACCATGGGTGATGTGCCATCAGTGGCATCTCAGCTATGCCCAGAGTACCTTCTCTTAGTGAGGAACTCCCAGTTAGTATCACTAGGCAATGCAACAACAGATCAGAGTAGAGGCTCCAGATTTTCCAAGCTGATAACTCTGCCCTCTACTGAACCCATATTTATGGATTCTTTCCCCAAACTAAAATGCTGGTATAGACAGCATCAGGCTTGCATTGCTTCCCCACTTTCTGGTCTTATGCCTGGAACCCCTGTCCATCAAATTGTTGAGGCTCTCTTGACTATGCTCTTCAAGAAAATGAATAGAGGCACAACTTCTGGAAGTAGCAGTTCGTCTGGTTCATCAATGGAAGAGGCAGTTCTACGCCTGCAGCTACCTGCATGGGATATTCTAGAAGCTCTTCCCTTTGTACTCGATGCGGCTTTAACGGCATGTGCCCATGATAAGTTGTCTCCACGTGACTTAGCCACAGGTCGGTAAGCTATCCCTAATAGTATTCTGTCTAATATCTGTATTTTTGTGTTATCTCTGACTTAGCCACAGTTCAGTATGTTATCTTCTTGACTGAATCGGGTCTTTGAGTGGATTTTTTGGGGCCCAGGAATAACTAAAAGAAGTCTGGTACCTGGTGAATTGTGATTTGTTTCTCTTGTAGTGTACACCCTGAATCTTCGCTTAGTTACTTTTCTATTCTCTAATGAAGCCATCCTGGGAGAAACTCGTTTCAAGTGGAGATTGAAAGAAGTCTCATGGTGTTTGACATTGAACCTTTTCAATAACCTTCTCCTGTACCTAAAGATTAGTTGGCACTTTAGACCCTGGCTGGGGAAAATTATTCTCCATCTTCTTCTTCCCCCTTTTCTTCGGGGATGGGGAGATCTACTATGTTGTTGCTCTGAGGAAGAGGCAAAGAGGGTATGCTTGGAGTTGACTCGCTTTAGCTCATGGAGACTACTTTGTTTGGAAATCGAATGTTTAAGAAAATTTGGTATTGAACTTTTCCCATGGATATCTTGATAAGTCAAAGAACATTGATGAGTTGTTCTTGTGATAAAAAAGTGTGCTTTTCCTGGTATATGTTATGTGAATTTTGAGTGGGAGACCGAAGATTACCTCGTATGGCGATGTTAGTGTTAATAGGCTCAAACTATGTGAGTATAGCTGACTTGTTTTTGGTGGAATAGGTTGTTCTTGGTTCTTTTTCCTTTTTCTTTCATTTACATTTTTTCAGGGGGAGGAGGAAGGGCGCGGGGGGGGCACTAATTTTCATTTTTGCAAGTTATGCGCACTTAGGCCATGAGAAAAGATATAAGACATGTGCACTTAGTTATTTTGACCTGCTTGCATGGCCGTATTTATCTTTCTTGGTTTTCTTAGGTTTTAGTTATTAGTAGTTAGGGTTTTCCCCAAAGTTACTTGGACTCAAGTACATGTGTCAGACAAGAATGTGTCCAAGTATCAAACTTTGCTATTTCATGATAACATTCCATGTTTCTAGTACAAAATGAAGTCTGAAATGTCAACGCCTATGTTGGAGTTTTGAGGATTGCTCATGGATACTTGAGGTGAAATAAGGAGTCTGAGTCGCATTAAATGTATTCTGAATAAAGTCGTCTGCTAATTGGTTTTTATGCAATTCTTTTTCCCCTAATCTTCTAGAGGATTCCATTGTATTCCTGTTTAGTGGTCCTTCGGTTCACACAAGGAAATGAATGGAAAGAAACCATTTCCCCTATAAATTAATAATGATTACCTTTACCCATAAGTCTTTAACCCCATCCCTCTCTCATACATACTCACTTTCATAGACGCTGGCCAACAACCACTTCCCGAGTATGTTCACCTCAATTATTCATCGCTGCCATCACTTCTTCCTCTCTCACTCACAACCGCAACCACGACCACATCTCTGGCTAATAGGACGACCTTCTCCTCCCCCTTATCTCATGCATCACCGCTGTCTGTCCCTTCTCCTACCTTCATTACAGATTCACAATCATAGCCACAATGATCCTGGGACTTTGGTTGTTTAAACCAACTTCCATAGAGATTGATCTAGTGATGGTGTACTATTTGAGGACAGTGATATTTCGCTTCTACCTTATTGATTTTTGAATTTGTGGTGGCTATGTGGGTTGCGGTTGTGAAACAGTGTTGTGATACTGCTTATATGTGGAATGATTGTGTCTTATTTATTTATTTATTTATTTATTTGTGGTATTGGTGTAAGGCTATGTCATTGGATGAGGGATGACGGTGGTTTTGTGCCTCATGGCGGTGGTTGGGATGACGGGATGAAAACGTTGCCAAGGTGATGGTTGGTGGCAGTGGTGCTGTGAAGGGGGATAGTGGGGTTGTGAACATGTTGCTGGTAGTGTAGCCGGTTATAGTGGTTGATGATGCAGGTGGTGTCATTCTGGTGGATGGTGGCAGTTAGGGTGACTAGAATGTTGGTGAGGGTGTTGAGGAGTTTGTATACCCGAAAGATAGAGGAGTTTGGGGTATCTCCATTATAAAGATATGGGGAAAGGATTGAAAAAGAAAATGAACCAAACACACAGAAACAGGATTCCCTTCCCCTTTCTTGAAATCCTCTAACTAAATGTCTGTTTCTATGTTATGCTCTTTTCAATGAAGGTTCCACATCTATTTTCAAGATAGCCCCAAGACTAAAGAAGGAAACAATGTGGAGCTACTTAGTCATCAACTGATGTAACCTCAGAAAGAAAGATACTTTTGAAAAACTTACTAGTTAAAGCAAGAAACAAATTTTATCTAGGGGTAGGAAAAGTGGCCAAATGTAACAAGAAATGAGGAGCTTGTATAAATCTTGGACATGAATTGCACTGTGAACTTCAATATACTTTCGAGTAAAATCTTGTATTAGAATGAATATTAACAGACACCAAAAGCTGTAATGTTATATCCAAAATGACAAACATATTAAAGTAATCAAACATGTATACTAGATATTCGAAATTATAATAAATCTTAAGAAAGCTTACTTTTTGTTGTATCTTGGGACTGCTTTGTCATGATGCTAAACTAGTGTCTTGATAATTCTCAGCCTTATTAGGTTGCAGTGTTGCACTTACTTCCATTGTTTGGTTTATCATCAGATGGTGAAACTTGGGCTGGTCAATGTGTTTGGTGGACAAATGGGTTTGTTATTTGACTCGGGAGGCCGCAGATGCACTTATGTTGACCATAAGAGTCATTTGGGTGTTGGATTTAGGACATTTAGTTAGATTACGGTGACTGTAGGCTCTGATATGATATGCTTGGTTACTCGGGATTTATAAGGTATTGGGTTAGATCTGCTGGTGACCTAGGAGGCTGAATTGGTCGGAAGCATGTAGGCTAGTTGGGTTGTGGTCCAACAGGACCGTTTTCAATTAGACCTAATGTGAAATCTTTTCAGCAAATATTTCTCTGCAAATAGGCCGAGGAATTTTAATATTTAATTTATTTGTGTAAATTTTTGCTCATTAGACAAAATGCAAAACTTTGGCCACCATAGTATTTTAAGTACCCTGTTTTGGGATAATCGATCTGTTCTTGCGGCATGGTGGTGGTCATTGACATAGGATGGGCACGTTAGAGACTTAGAGTTAGTTTGTGGATACTAGGTTGTTCTGTACCTTGAGCAGACAATTGGATCTTCTGAAATAGAGGGACTCTAATGCTCACCTGTTGGAAAGCATTGTCTTAATAGCTTCACAACTGGCTCTAGTTTTTGGTGCCTTCAGATTTTACTTGGACTGATTTGAGCTTGTCGCACTCTTTTCCATATTTCTATTACTATTGGTAGAGCCAAGCTGATCCGATTTGAACTTCACCATCACTTGGCTCAGTTTACTACTTCTTCCGTTCTAAAATAAATGAAACACTTATCATTTTAGACCGTTTCAAAATAAATGAAACATTACTTTATTTGGTATTCACTTCTCTCTATCTCTCTCCTCATCAAATGGGTCCCTCTTTTTCTTTCTCTCTATCTCTCTCCTCTCATAAATCCCCGTGCCAAGGCCCTATGTTTCATTTAAAATAGAACAGAGGAAGTACTTCAATTTTACCAACTTCTTGTTCTGGTTTGAGCTAATCTCAAAGTACATGGGTTAGTTTGAGCTTGGCATGAATGTTTGATTTTTTAGCCTGAGCTCGATTTGACTTATAAAAATAAAATAGTGTTGTTGGTGCTGCTCAGCTCTATAGTAGTGTTTGACTTCCGCAAGGTATGCTACAAATCACCTTATCGAAGTATAATTTTTCTTAAGTTCACAAGCCCATGTATCGAATTCAACTGATTTGAGTTCAGCTCATTAAGTACATGAAGTCTAATATAGAGTTTGCAATTGGCTCATTCACACGATGAGTTAAGACGAGCCAAACTTGTAGCAATCCGAGTGCGAACTGTTCACAGGCCGCTCTGTTTGTGTCCTCCGGTGTACTTGAGGTGTAATGGCAGATATTGTGATTATTTGTTTTGAGATGGTATTACCTTTTCTCATCTCAAAAGTTTTTTTTTTTTTGAGGAAATCTCGAATGTAATTATATGTTCTAATAGTTTTCTAAGCTGCAGCTATATAAGTATACCTTCTATAACCTGTTGTTTTTAAAGGAGAGGTTTTATACATGGCAAAGGTCAAAAGAATGAAGAATCTTCCTGCTTGTGAAATCAGTGATAAGGTTAGGTGTCTCAATGTAGTAATAAAATATGACAGGCTGACATCCAACATATGTACACAGGTGACCTGCAACAGATGAATAGCAAATTTAGAAATATTGATGGCATATTTTAGCTCAGTGATTGAATATTGTGGACGTGTCATAGTCATGAACTTACAGGTCTATATTAGGCTTGTTAGGAACAATTAATTGCCTCCTTATACCTTTGTTATATGTTTGGTGTTTATGCTGTCACTTGTTGTTGCATGCTTGAAAAGCCGGTTGTAATTTTACATGTTAGGGTACTGAGGAAGCTAATTTTGGAATGTAGGACTCAAGGATCTTGCTGATTTTCTTCCCGCTTCTTTGGCAAGCATATTGAGCTACTTCACAGCTGAAGTAACTAGAGGAGTCTGGAAGCCAGTATCAATGAATGGAACTGATTGGCCAAGCCCTGCGGCTAATTTATCCATGGTTGAACAACAAATACATAAAGTTTTGGCTGCCACCGGCATTGATGTACCTAGTCTGGCTACAGGTAATTTTCTTAATTTCGTGCTTTCTCTATTGAACTTTATTTCTTGTCCATGTATAGAAGTGTATAGGTTTAAAGTGGAAAAACTTATATTATTTTTTCGGCTTGCTTTGCCCCATTGTTTATTGATGCTGCCTCCCCTCTTTTCCCTGTTTATTCTTAGCCATCCTTACTCTACAGTCCAGAGAGGCAGTCACTTGAAATTGGTTCAGAAGCCTATGGATAATGATTAGTGTGATTATGGTGCCTAATATCTTGTCATTGGCGTCTTTTTTTTTTTTTTTTCCTATCTTCCCTCAATGAAGGAAAACTTTAGACCTTCTCCTAACTCCATCTTGATTGGTTGATAACTCACTGAAATTCATGAATCAGATTCTTTGAGGTAGTGGACTCAATAGCTTAAAGCCCTGTTTCTTTCGACTTGTTTTTCAGTTCAGCTCAGCTTCATGTTGAGTCACCTTTCCCTGACGAATTCAATTCAGTTCAGCTCAGCTCCATTCAGTTGAGTTTATGGATATCCGGTCCAAAAGAACAGCGCATAAATAGACAAACCTCTAACTATAGAAAAGCCTTCCCAAGTTTCTTAAATATAAAAACCTCACTTTTAAGATAGCATAGCATGAACATGAATTTATGGCCTAAAACCTGGTTGCCTTATGGAATGTTCAGGTGTTCTCGAAATATTATCAGTCACAACCTCTGTCCTACAATGACTTTCACTTTAGGATTTGGCAAGATTACTAAGGGTCTGGGATATAAGATGTGATGGGTGGTCTGTTAAAAAAGAAGAGAATAGTAATATAAGTAGAATTAAAAGAATTGAAAGTGGGTAGACAGAGAAGAAAAAGTAGGAGAAAGTAGAGTGAAGGATAGAGATAAGGTGGTAAGAGAGATTTCTTAACTCTGGGAAATACGGGAGACCTGAAGAACATAGTGAGATGAAGGGATTAAAGTACTATTCTTAGGAATACCGATAGATTCTTCGGGGATTATTATTAGTATTTGCTGTTTTGCACTTGTCTCCCACCCCCTAAAACCTTGGAGACGAAACTTCATTGGGACTTCTAATGGAGGCAAAGTAACTTTTTAGCTTATTTTACCCCACTTGGAATAAGCAAATTTTTTATTTTTAATTACATCCCAGAGTTCTTTGATGGAAATTGGGGCACCGAAGCTCGTCTACTCGTTGATTTGATGGCGATGTCAACTCCACTCTTGGTCTCGGTGTGTCGTCTTCCATCTTTTACTTTTTTTGTCTCTTTCTCCGTTTCCTTTCTCCTACATTCTCTCTCTGTCTACACTAAGGCTCTTTCTTTTATGTGCTCTCGTCCTTTGTTAGAGTCTCCTCGTTCCCAAGCTCTCCTCCTTTGCATGCCAATAGTCAATAATTCTATCCTGCATGTGATTGCAATTGTCAATCTAGGTGTGGAGGTCAGGTTTAAGTCGAGTGTAGTTAGGGTTAAGGGTCACCATCTGTTCAGGTCGAGTCAACTAGGGTTGTCGTCCTTTCAAGTTTTGTCCGGGTCAATCCAGGTTTGGGTTTGGGTCGGATTATTTCGGGTTCGGTTAAGGTTTGGATCGGGTCATTATTGGGCTGTATTATACTTCCTCTGTTTCAAAATACTTGACACACTTCTCTGGGCACACTTGCCAACGCATGACTTTAACTATTAATATCTCTACTTCTCTAAATGTAAAATTTATAAGAAGTTGATATTGTGAATATATATATAAAGACAAATCTAACAAGATCCCACATGACTATATTTTTCCTTACGTACAAATCACAAAACACGATCAAAGGAGAGTGTGTGAATAGTGCAAAAGTCAAACCGTGTCATCTATTTTGAAACAGAGGTAGTATTTCGTTTTAGTTAAGTTCGGTTCGGGTCAACCTTGTATCGAGTTTAGTTTAGGTTAGGTTAAGTTCAGTTCGGATTAAGTTCGGTTCTTGTCAATTTTGGATCGGATTAAGTTTGGGTTTGGATTAAGTTTGGGTTGGGTCAATTTTGGGTTGGGCTTGGACCGAGTCCTTCTTAGTCGCTTTGATATAAGGTTTTCATGATCAAGTGAGTTCGATTCGAGTGATCAACTCGATGTATTAATATGCTCTGGTAATTAGTCAAAAAAAAGGAAATAAATCAAATTGACTTAAGAAGTAATAATGATCAACTTTAAGAAGTTCAATTAAGTTATAGAGTAAGTTAATACTTCCTCCGTTTTTTAATAGTTGCAACTTTTTAACTTTCACGTTTGCCAACACACGACTTTGACCATTTATAATTACCTATTTATAAAAAGCACAAAAAGTTAAAATCTGATAAATATATATTGAGATAAATCCAAAATTATCTATTATATATTAGTCACAAATTCCCGGTCAAAGTAAGCACGTTCCAACTATCAAAAAACGGAGGAAGTAGTTTGTAAAAAGTTATACTAAGCTCAAGTCACATACACAATAAGTTAATTAGTCAAACAAAATCAAATAAGTCAAATTGAGTTAATAAGTAATACTTCCTCCGTTCTGAAGTAAGTGAAACACTTCTCTCTTTCATGTGAGAGCTTTTTTGAGAGAAGTGTTTCACTCATTTCAAAATGGAGGAAGTAACTTTTAACTTAAACAAGTTCAATCAAGCTATCTAGTTATACACTAAGTTAGCAGTTTGCAAAAATTATAATAAACTTAATTCACATGTACAATAAGTTTAATAAGATAAGTGAGTGTAAATGAGTATAATCCAACTATGTGATCACATGCCTTCTCGCTATAGTGATTAGTGATATTGGATAAAAAGTGATAATAACTTGTTCATTACGGCTATTAACTTAAGAAGCGATAGCATAATATATATAAACAATAATAATGTTCTAATAACTAGTCAAACAAAATGAAATTCGTTAAATTGGCTTATTTAGCTATTGATTTTTGTAATTTAGTAGCCTCTAAAGTAATAATAAGTTCAATTATGATACACAACAAGTTCAAATAAGCAATAAGTACTCCCTCCGTCTCTTATTAGTTTACCCACTTCTTTGGGTACAAGGCTTTAGGAGAACTAGTATGTGGGTCCTAAAGAGAAAGAGAAGTATTAATTTATTGTGGGCCAAGAGAGAAAAGGATAATGACAAATAGAAAAACGATGCTTTATGTAAAATATAATAATATAAAACTAGTGGGTCCATTCTAAAAACAGAAAAGAAAGAAGTGGGTAAACTAATGAGAGAAAACTCAATAAAAAAAGTGGGTAAACTAATAAGAGACGGAGGGACTAATAACTAAGTTCAAATAAGTAATAACATAATTCATTTAACTAATAACTAATAAGTCAAACCAAATCAAACAATTTGTTATAAATATTTGTCATATTGGTTGAGAAAGAAAAAGAGAACCTTTTGTTCAGTATCAAAGAGAAAAATAAATGAAATGTAAAACAAGTTTGAAAGTGTCCTACATTGAAGAGGAAACAAAACAATTGCTTATGCTCTCTATATAAAGAGTGTTAACTAGGAGTTATAAATAACTTAAGCTTGAAAATGTACCACATTAATAGTAAAAGAAAAACAACTCTTATGCTCTTTATATAAAGAGAATGATGATTAGTAGAAAGTTGATAATATATTGCACACATTGATATTGGACAAGCAATAGCAGAGTATAGAATTGGAAGCCGTACTATTCTTTGATGGTAGGTTGAAAAGAATTAGAATTGAGTACGATGTAGCACTTAGTTAATGTAATTTTGAAATTTGACCATTTCTCAGACTCTCGTATGTAGTCTTTTAAAATAGTTCATACCCGTTTTTGATTCCAATTAGTGGGCTTCATACCATTAACATTTTAAGTTTGGTCGAATGATGCAATTTACGTGCTAAGGAATTTGAATTTGTGAGAAAGTTCAAGTTCATCCAGGAGGAATCTAAATAATGCAAACATGTAATGCCAGGCTTTTCAGTAATAGGGTCCAGAGGATATCATCAAGGAAATCTGTTACTTTATAGGAATGTGAGTGTCCATCTAAAAAATGAGTATGAGGACCTGATATAGGGATATGGAGGGGAGCAGTATGTGATATAAGGTGAAGGTCTTATCAGCCTAGAAAGATGGCTATAATTCTAAAATACCCAAATAGTGGAAAAGCTCGAATCATAGGAGTTGTTAAGTGAGGCTGAAATGCCACGTTATAGCCTGCACTGTCCTACATAAATCTCCCGTCGTAGAGGCCTAAATGGGTTTGGTGAACATTCTATTTTTATAGGTCATTGGGAAAGGATTGTGAAACCTTTTGCGGAAGAGACTATGGAGTCGTGTGCTCTCCACAGATGCATAGAAGTTGCAACATATGTGGTTTGTTATGGTATCATTGAAGTCCTTAGACAACAAAAGATGTTCTACGGAAGGTCAAACTGTGAGATGGGTGTTTAAAAAATAGTAAGCCTTGTGTAAGAATGTCTAAGAACAAAGTCATGATACGATCACATTACTTTGTTCCTTAAGAGGGTCACTTTGTAAGTTGGAATGAGTCACTCTTTAAGTTGAAGGGGGTCACTTTTAGATAATGGACCTCCTTGTATCTTAAAGGGTCACTTCTACTTTAAGTGACCCGTTTAGGACAAGTTACTTCATCTTACCATAAATCATGATAAGACGATCTTATATGAGATTTTTTTTATAGAAAAATTAAGCCTAAAGAATCAAGTGTGAGCTCTCGTGACTAATTTATTAGTTATTTTCTCGTTTGTATCGTTTCAAAAATTTACTTCTCTTGTATGTTAATAATATTATTTTAGAGTTATTGGGGATATCTATCATTGTCATCTATCAGTCCATCAATGGATTAAAGTTGAGGGGAAAAAATTACCTAGTAAAGAAAAATTATAGGAAAATTCTCAATGGTAACCCTCAATTTTAAAGTTTTGTCAATGGTAACCCTTAGTTTTTAAAAATATTGCAAATAACCCTCGGGCTTTAAATGTCCATTTAAATTGGCATTTTATGGTTCATTAGCTTAGCCATGGTTTATTTTCACTTTATTGAAACTAATATCATGAGATTAGTATAGCAAAAGCCTAAACATTAGTTCTGAACATTTAAACCATAGAATTTAATGAAGGAGAAAGCTAATCTTAAAGCTCTTACCATACAAATTTGATTAGTTTGATTTCTATAAAGTACAAAATAAACCATGATTAAGCTAAGTTAACCATATAAAGCCAATTGAAACGGATAGTTAGTGTCTGAGGGTCACCATTGAGAATTCTTGATAATTGAGGGGAACCATTGAGATTGAGAATTTTCCAAAATTATATAAAGAAAAATAAAAGGCAATCAGGTAAGATTAGAAAATTAAAATCCATAAAAAATGGCTAAAATGTTTAGCAGATGTTGTTAAAATACTCACATGTCTTAGGAAAAATTAAAATACTCATATGGTGTAAGGGGACTTTTTAAAATACCCTCATGTGGCTAATTTTTTTAAAAAAAAATGCCCACATGGTTAGTGGAAGTATTTTAAAATACCTATTTGGCAATTTGGCCCTCTTTGGAATGTGTTCCTGTCTCTTTCCGAAATGGGATTGTTTATAAGCAAACTGGTGCAGGAAATGCTGCAATATTTACCTACTAAATGAAAGCACTTCTGTGGAGGATAGTAAAATCTTGGATACTTGAATTGTATAATTGCATTTCCAGGTTTAGTTTTGTCAAACACAAATTTGGAGGACACTTAGAGTTGAGGGTGAACAAGGGTTTATTTTGGTGCACTAGTGAAAGACATAATAAAGCAAGGTGCATCTAAATAAGTGCAAGAAAAGTAAGATATTGAGTTTAGGTGGGGACATTGTATTTCAGGTTGTCTTTTTTGAGCTTGTTTCCGCATTGTGGTCAACATGTAACAAAGTAGCTGTGATTTATCAAAATTACTCTTAAGTGATACTATTTTGTTATGTCTCTTCTTTTGATGCAGATATACGGGCCAAAATGATTATGCATTCAGGACATTCAAACTTTCCCAGATTACCCTTAATAACTAACGCCCTTATTATAAGAACTCCAAAGACGAACTCCAAAGACAAGTTGTGATACAGTGGAGAAGTAAATGTCTTAATAAAGAATAATATGGTATCATAGCTATATCCCTTGAAAATGACGCAAAATCAAATACCTATCACTATCATATGGAGGGAAGTACCAAGTACCTTATAATAAAAATTATACAAAGTCGATCTTTCAGAATTACACATTGACACAAATCTGTAAGATTTCATATGATACTAACTGTGATAAAGCAAGTGTTTAAGTTGTAGAAAGGGGAAATCATAAATATTTATTTTGCTATACCTCACTTGCAATCATACTAAAGAAGATTAAGGGAAGAGTCTTTCAACTAGAACCTCACATATGACATTTCAACTAGTGAACGAATCAAAATTATCAATCTCCATTGAAGGGTGAGAATATCGTATTCACAATGTACATAGAAAACAATAAACGGAGAATGCTATTTCTAGGAATTTGAAACTTGGTATTTCTACTAAGTGTTGTTGCAAAGACAAACAGCAGATATCAACTTTATGCCATTTTATATTAATTTACTATCTACTATATTTAGATGATTATGTGTAACAGTAAGGTTATTATTTATGAGAGATAACTTGCAGTCTAGCATAGTATATAATACCAAAGGAGGATAAACCAAAGGTCAACTTATAATAGTTTGAATTACCAAACTGATATTCCCTTCGTCTACTTTAAAGTGGAGAATGGGAATAAATATACTTTTTAAAGAGTTTTGGCAAGATTGGACATTATTCAAATCTCTTTCATGTTCTTTGTACACTTATTTGTCTTAGAATTTCCAATTAACATATTTTCTTCATTTAGAGTCATGGGAATCTCATCACTTTTGCTGCAAATGCTAGATGCCTAGATTGCTGACCGTCAAAGATTCTCCCCATGAGAGAGTGTGATCCATTATTTTCTTCATAATTTTCACTTCTTTTTAATCCTTAATACTTATTCCAAGGGTTGCGTCACTTGGTTCCCCCTCTAGATCTTTTCATTTTAGCACTATACTACTCTTGACCATTTGTTATCAGCAGGATTAAAACGCTTTTAAAAAAAAATTGTACACAGTTGGGCTAACGCTTTTCTTTTGGGTTGCTTGTGCAGTGGGTAACTCTACTCCTACACTTCCTCTACCATTAGCTGCTCTGCTGAGCCTCACCATAACTTACAAAATTGATAAAGCCAATGAACGTTATCTGAACTTGGTTGGTAGGGGAGTGGTTGTACTTGCAGCTTGCTGTCCTTGGCCCTGCATGCCTATTGTAGCAGCTCTCTGGGCTCAAAAGGCCAAGCGCTGGAGCGACTTCCTTATATTTTCAGCCTCACGCGCTGTCTTCAACCTGAACAATGATGCTGTCGTGCAGCTTCTGAGGAGCTGCTTTTCCTCTGTTCTCGGGTTCAATGCTTCCCCTAGATGTAAAAATGGAGGTGTGGGTGCTCTCCTTGGCCATGGCTTGGGTGCTCGTTACTCCAACGGGATGTCCCCTGTTGCCCCTGGTATCTTCTACCTACGAGTGTCTCCATTCATCAGGAACTTCACTTTTGTGACGGAAGAAATTCTCTCACTTCTGATGATGTCAGTGAAAGATATTGCGACTGGTGGTTTATCCATTGACACCATAGGTAAATTAAAGAAAAGCAAGTTTGGAATGAGATACAGACAGGTATCTCTCACTTCGGCAATGACACGTATCAAGCTTGCAGCTTCAACTGGGGCTTCTTTTGTCTGGATATCTGGTGGGTTGAATCTACTACAAGCTTTGCTTAAAGAGACCTTGCCCTCATGGTTTATATCAACCCAGAGACCAGACTGTAGAGGAGAATCAGGGAGCGTTGTTGCAACATTAAGTGGTTATGCACTGGCTTACTTTGCTGTGCTTTGTGGCCTATTTGCCTGGCGCATTGATGCAGTATCATCAGCCTCGAAGTTGAGATCCAGGGTCCTTGCTTCCCACCTTGAATTTATGGCTACTGCTCTTGAAGGGAATATCTCTCTTGGATGCGATTTGGCCACTTGGCGGGCTTATGTTTCAGGTTTCTTGAGTTTGTTGGTAAGGTGCGTCCCTGCTTGGTTGCAGGAAATTGACGTGCATATTTTGAAGAGCTTGAGCAAGGGTTTGAGGCAGTGGAATGAAGAAGAATTGGCTCTTGCCTTGGTGGGTGTTAGTGGCATAAATGCAATGGGTGCTGCTGCTGAGTTGATCATTCAAAGTGCCCAATAACTATAGGTTTAGCTTGATCAGATTATCCTCAAGCTTATCTGATTGACTAATATACACATGATAGTCTTTCAACAGGTTTTCCTTTTTTTTCCCGTGTAAAGTCGTAGGAAATGAAATCAATCGAGAACAATGATTCGAGTATATTACTTTTATCTCCTGGCAGTGCAGGCAGCTTTGATCAGGCAGATTGTACAAAAACTTACATGCACACTTCTAATATCAAGCTCCATTGTTGCCTAATTGACCTGTATCGAGTTTTTCCTTTTGCTTGTATTGGAAGGAGAACTGGCAAAAAGCCAGGATCATACCCATATTATTGAAAGGTGGGTCTATTATCAGAATACCAGAATAAAGATGGGATTATTCCTGTCAATGTTTTGCTTTATATAATTTACGTGAATATTATGAATAAAATAAATCTTTTCAAGTGAAAAAAATTATTGGACATAAATTAGCAATCAAATTAGAACAATATATTCCTTATAGCAGCGTTCATATGAATTTTTGTACCCCTCCCTTTTTTTTTGAAATGGTACAAGTCCAAAAAAGTAGAGGATCAAGGTGAATGAGAAAAAGGAACCATATGGTAGCTTATGCCTCATTCTTGTATATGAAAAATGATATTCAGCAGGAGTAGCAAATTGTAAATAGATATTTAAACCTCATAGGTATATAATGCATTAAATAAAGGCTTAAAATGCACATAAAAATTAGGTCCTGGCACATGTACTTTAATGACATTATTGTTAATGTACCAACATTATTTAACAAATACTTATATTAATTAACACCAAGTGATCATACCATGTTGTCCAATTTAATAAAAATTCAAAGTAATCTATGAAATCAAGGTGTGTATAAAAGTTGAAAGGTTTTTTCTTCGATGTCTTTTCCATATATTAAAAATTCGAAGGAGATTCTTACTCACTAATAATTACAAAAACCAAAACAAGCCCTTGACTGAAAGTGAACATTGTAAACTTTTAACTAATTAATATGAAGTTTCAAATAGGATGATAAATACAAACATATCAAAAACAAACTAATTAATTACACGAAAAAAAACACAAATATAGACAACGTATCCGAGTATATCTTTTCAGTAGCAACCATCTTAGTTATAAAATTGACATCATCTCAATATATAATTTTGATGAATCCTTGAGATTGTCTTTACAAAGTTTACATTATCATTATACTTACTCATCGACCTGTTTGATGAACAATTTGTGAAAATATTGCCGTGCTAGAGTTTTGATCACTAGATGACGACGCTAATGTAGAGTAGTCTTCATCATCTTGTAGATTTAGAGTACTCAAGTGCATGTTTATGTTATCATTTACATTACTCCTCCTACTCCCACTCCCACTCCCACTCCCACTTGAAGAACTTTTAGGGCCATCCTCACTTTCTTGAAGTTGAAGGGAAAACTCAAGATTCCATAGTAAGTCACTCATTGAGGGTCTGTCAATTCCATGATCAGACAAGCACTTAAATGCAGTATCTACAAATTTCTTTAAGCATTCTGGCTTAATCGTCCCCTTGATGTTCGGGTCAATGATTTCATCTATGTTTCCCTTTCGAACTGAGCTTCGTGCCCAATCTGCCAAACTGACTTGCTCTTTTGGAAGGCTGGGGTTAAGAGCCGGGCGAGCACACAAAATCTCAAAGAGGACAACCCCAAAGGAGTACACATCTGATTTTTCGGTGAGTTGTTGTCTTCTAAAGTACTCAGGATCTAAGTAACCAAAACTACCTTTCACCACTGTGCTAACATGGTGCTGGTTAGTTTCAGGTCCTGTCTTTGATAACCCAAAATCAGAGATCTTAGCAACCCAATTCTCATCCAAAAGAATATTAGTGGTCTTCACATCTCTATGGATAATGGTGTATTTGGCTCCAGTGTGAAGATAATGTAGTCCCTTTGCAGCACCTATTAGCATCTCAAGTCTTTGTTTCCAAGTAAGATTAATCTTATTTCCCTTGTAAAGATGCTCTCTTAAAGTACCATGTGCCATGAAATCATATACCAAAGCCATTTCTCCATTTTCTTCACAATATCCAATAAGAGAGACTAAATGTTTATGTCTAAGTTTTGAAAGCATCTCTATCTCAGTAACAAACTCATTAACACCTTGCTCTGATGATGGATTTGACTTCTTAACAGCTACCTTCAAGCTTCCATCAATCACTCCCTTATAGACCTTCCCAAAACCTCCAACCCCAATCACATTTGACTCATCGAAGTTTTTAGTCGCCTTCCGTATCTCAGCTAAGGTAAAGTGTCGACAATTAGCAGCTGCCTCAGTGGAAAGTTGAGCACTTGCGACACTACTTCCTCCTATAGTTGACTTCATCCCAGATGTATGGGAGTTACCATATATAGGTAACCAACTAGATGTTCCTGACTTACTTCTAGGCATCCTGCTCTTTTTCTTATAAAGCACAACCGCAAATACAGTGGCTAGCCCAAAGGCTGCTGCGACCCCGCTAGCAGCCCCAATCACATTAATGTTAGACTTATCTTTACTGAAATTCTCCCTTTTTTCCTTCTCAGCCTTAACTAATGCCTCTGAGAGAGTTGGGTTAGGACCTGCCAACTTTTTATTTCCATCACTCACCTTAAAAACCTCCATCCCATTAAGGATGGCATCATAGAACTCTGGCTTTTCTGCTTCTCTTGGGTGAAGCGCTACCAAAAGTTCTTGTTGTCCTTCCCCACCTTGGACATTTACGGCAAAATCCTTATACACAGGGACATCCTTAGCTCCAGTCCATGCTATTACATCCGCACCACTTGGAGTTGCAGTTTGGTTGAATATGAATATGTCGAATAGTCTTTGGTTTACCTTGGTATAAATGTGCTCACAAAAGTGTAGTCTTATGATATAGGTGAAGGTTGGATCCACGGCGAACGCCCACGTGAGGTTGAAATTCAAAGTAACATTAGGGTCAGGTCCCATAGATCTCCATGTATCATAAACATCTCCTGGTGCAATATATTTCGGCATGTCACGATAGTCCACCCCAACAGTCTCATTATGTTCGGAGGTAACACCTGATCCACCCCCAAAAATATAAGGTGTATCATCATACCATGTCCTAAGCAAGCCAGAATCATTTGTGGGAGGAATGTAATTTCCACCTACATTCAACCTTGCTATTGTCTCAACTGTTGCAGTCTTTCCATCTAAAGATTGGTCGGAGAAACCCACCAATACAGCTGAATCTAATAGATTCGGGGTCGGAACCAACTCAATGGCATTTATAAAGGTGAATGACCCAGCATACTTATCTGATGGCTTGAAAACAACCTCTAATGTATCCACCCCATCTAGAGGAGCAAGCGAATATTCCTTTATTATGTAAGCTTGAGTTAAGGCCTCTGCTGTGACGGCGGCACTAAAATTGTTAAGAAGGGTAAAACCACCAGCTGTAACTGAGAAATAAGAGTTACTAATGCTGAAAGAGTTGTAGGATGTTGGGTAAAAATGGAGCCGTAGGAAATACCGCGATGTAGAGTTTATCGGAAACTTGTAAGACATTTCTGAGTTACTTATCCTTGCACTCATATAGGGAATCTCTGATGGAAGAGATGGGTCTTGAAATTGTGCTCTAATAGTTTGAGAATTTCCTGGAGATGGAAGGTACTTGTTATCCGTATCCCATTGCCTACCATCAGCATCCTTACCTTGAGATGTTGCTCCACAATCTATGGCTATTGCAACATTAGGGTCAGATAATGAAAGTTTGATGATGTTGAAGAGGAGGAGAAAATGAAAGATGAAGAAAAACATTAAATGGCAATCAATATGCATGGTTGCACATGTAGATTAGAGAAGATAATGTAGGGGGCGTACAGGAAAAATTGAGTTAATAATTTTCTTAAACGATGCTTATTTTCCCTGTACGCCTAAGAAGAAAAACTAGAATGTCACTTTTGTTTTAATTTTTTAGTGGGTAGCTTCAGATTTTTTTTCTTCTTATTTTTATTTTTTTTTGTAATTGAGAGATGATAAAAAAGATTGCGAAAAACAAGCCATTAGCTTGTTTTGTCAATGGAAGAAGTGATTTGTATGGGACAAGAAATTATGTTTTCTTTGTCTATCTCTGTCTTACACATGCTAACTTGGTGACGCAAAAAATATTGACCAAGCGAAAGGAGGGAAGAGATTTTTGTGATAGCACCGTTGGTTTTGGCTTACAACAAATCCCTTTTTCTATTTTTGGGTAAAATTTGTTTTCTTACGTTTTAGTATCATTTGGTTTTTCTTGGTTAACTAAAAATGGAAGGAAAAGAGAGATTTAAGGAGAAAATTTTGGAATTTTGGTAATAGCTCATAATTAGATAATAGATGGTGACATCTTACTGATACCTATTAAGGGGGTGTTTGGTTCACAAAATATAGGTATGAGGTATGGGTTTAGAATGAGCTAAACCCATACCTAGTGTTTAGTTAGTAAAATTTTAATTTTAAAACCAATACCTTAAACCCATGAGGTATGGGGTTTAGAAACCCATGGGGGGAGGTGGGTTTGGCTCATACCAACCCTAGGCACTACAAGAAAATGCTAAAACAATGACTGCTTCACAGCGATGGTATGGCAAGACAATTTCAGCATGCTCTGGTCTTTACATAGGGATATTTGTCTTTTTTCCTAATTTGCTTAGTTGTGTTGAATATATATATAGGCATCCTATACGACGAGATTTTGCCAAATGATAAAATAAATTATAAATGTTATTGTAAATGGAATATACTACCTCCGTTCCGAAATAGAGTTTCTATTTTTCCATTTATGTTTGTCCCAAATAAATTTTCCATTTCCTTATTTGGTATGGGTATACCAATTAAAATATTATTTGGCTTTCATAAGATGACTTTGTAAAGTGGCCCACATTCTCTCTCCTCAATAATCAATTCATGAATAGTATACCAACTTTAATTTTTAATTCTGATTTAATACAATTAAGGTCCCACTTATGATTTCTCATTAATACTTGTGCCCATGAAAAATGGAAACTCTATAGGGACGGAGGTAGTATATGTTTATTATATACGAGAATGATCCAGCGAATGCATCATTAAACAATTGGTTAAACTATGAAAAAATATTATGTAGGATATTCATGTGAAAAAATTGACTTTTAAATGTAGTTAAAATTAATTTTTTCTAAAAAATTATGCAGTTATGTTTTTATTATTTAATCATATAACTAATATTAATTACTCCCCCGTAAAAAAAAATTAATTAATCTGAAATCATAAAGATTGCGCTAAATAATTATCCTCTCAAAAACCTCTATTTTAAACTATCATTTATTTTATTAGTGTGTTGTGCGGATTAATGGTAAAAATGAAAATATAGATTCAAGATCAAAAAAAAATTTCCCCTCAAAAAAAGTCGGTGCTTTAAAATTTTCTTTTCCCATTATTTACTTATTTTGTTATGTAGACCTCAATTTACATAAATATAACTCATATCTCACTTCACAAATTCATGTATAAGACCGTTTGACAATTAGTAAACTGTCACACGAAGCTCAATAGGCCCACTAAAAGCAAGCCCAACACCCACTACCCCCACTTTCCCACTCTTTCTTCCATCCTTTTCCACATGACTTCCCCTTTCTCTCTCCTCAAACCCCCCCCCCCAGACCCACACCTCCTCATTTCACCTCCATCACACACTCCTCCACCTCTTCCCCACTCCCCATCCGACCCAATTACATCCCCAACAAAATCCCGGACCTGGATTGCATCAAAATATAATTTCATTTATTCACTATTCAGGACTATCTTCTTTACAACTTTTACAACCTACCGAAATTTCAATATTTTTCTACCTTAGTTACATCGAAAATAACAAAATTGATGATTCGTGATCACACTTAGCAGAGGTCTCCCAACTGGCCAACTTCTTCCCTCCATTTTGATCAAGCTTTATTGTGAACACCATGTCTATGATGCTTCATCTTACTCCTCTTCTCATTCTTCGTCTTCCGGTTCACATTATCTTAATTCTCCTTCCCCTCAAAAAAAAAAAAATCTTAATTCTCCTGGCACTCTCCCACAGTAAGTGGCGGTGGTGGAGCACTCCAAATTGGAGACCAAATGTTAAGTGCGAGAAAATCGGAATGCGCCTAATCTTGATTGTATGGTTAGCTTACATTGTACTTTATGAGTTACATTTTCTTAAGGGAATGGAAACACAAATTATAATAAAAAAATATTGATTTTTTTTTATCTGTTTTGCTTGTATTCTTGACATTGTATTTAACAGTTCATGTGTAGTTCTTCAAATTTGGATAGGTGAGTAGTGACTACTCATGGCACATAATTTCCCTATCATGTAAGATTAGGGAGGAGTGAGTAAACTATTACCAGGTTATCGCTTATGGATTAAAATTATCTGTTAATAATATACTCCCTCCGTCTCGATAGATTTTTCATTTCTCCAATGCACTTTTTGTATCATTAATATCTTTAATTACATATTAGTAAAAAAATATATAATCTTGATTTTCCTAATGTACATAATGAGACGAATCAAGCAAACCCGACATGACTATGTTTTTTTTCTTATATTACCTCCATTTCTCATGCATCACTTTTCTTGCTTGGAATAGTCACAATTAGTGCAACCAAGTTCAAAATGGTAAAAAAAAAATCAATATTATCACAAATATGCTACGAAAAACAAGAGGATACCACAACTTTTTCATTTCACCACTTGAATCACCCTACTTTATAAATTATTGTGGTCTCAACTTTCTCTCTCTATATTCCTTGGTATTTTCTTTTTGAAGATTTTCTTTACCTATGAATAGTGCCAAAATTAGATAGGGAAAATATATTAAGGATGTTTTGAATAAATATATTAGGCTTTTGGGTTAATAAACAGTTTTGAATAAATACTTATGATTTTTTGGTTATTAGTTATGGTTTTCAGTTTAATAGTTATGGTATATAGACAAATAGTTATACTTTTAGGCTAATAATGCCTTTGGGGGTAAAAAGTTATAGTTATATATTTATTTGTTAGAAATCTGGGTAAATTGTTAAGATTGTTGGGTTAGTAGTTCGGGTTAATAGTTATCAGTTTTGTGTAGATACTAATGATATTTGTGTATATAGTTATGATTTTGGATAATCATAATGGCAATAGAATAAATAATTATGATTCTAAGGGTAATCATTTTGAGTTGACAGTTACAATTTTTTAGTTAGTGATCATATTTGGGTAATTGGTTATGATCATTATGCTAATAGTTTTTGTTTTATTTTATTATAAGTTATGGTTTTCAGGCAATAAGTTATAGTTCTCATCTAATATATGGTTTTGGGTAAATAGTTATAATATTATGATTAATAGTTTTTGTAACACCCCAGAATTTCAAAGCGGAAAAGAAAGAAATAATAATAGTATTAATAGGACGATGGCGGAAACATCGTCTTATGGGAATGTCACTACTACAAGAAATGCGTTTAAATAACTAAGTGATAAAACCAACATAAATAAATAGTATAAATAATTTAAATTAATTAGAGTAATATCCAAAAGATAAAACTAACTCTTCAACTGACTAAAAGTCTAGGCCTAAAACATCTAACATTTTAATGCTCACATCTCAACCCGAGCCCAAAACCAAAGAAGATTCCCATCAACATAACCTGCAAAATATATAACAACAATCCACAATCCGTGGGGAGTAACTAGCAGTTCTCCAGAACAAAAGAAATCAAAGCATGATTCAGACATAGATTAATAAGAAAGGAAATAATAAAGTCAAGTCAACTACAATATGCATCCACTTCCATATAACTCACAAATAACGCAAGTGAATAATAAATAGCAAGTGAGTTGGATAAAAATAAATAAATCATATCAAGAGTACTTTTATAAATAGGTAAAACAAGTTATTGAGTCAGAAACCGAACGCCAGTGAATCGCAATTCACTTCATAAGGTTTGTCAGATTGCAATCTCTAGGTCAGTCTATGGGCTTACGTTCCCCACTGCCTGTGTTTAAGAATGACCAAACTCCCGATGCATGGTAGAACACGCAGAACTCCCTGACCTCTCGGACGACAACAATTAACCTAGGTGTACCCCTAGTTCGAAAGCCAGGTAGTTGGCATGTTCTTCACCGGGGACTACATCTATCCCACCGGATATTCTTATTTCAAAATAAAATCATGCATATCATCAAAGTATCATTCATCTTAAAATATTCATCAAAAAGGGATGCCACCCGGCCTTATACCCATAATTCATCAAAACAACTCTTCTTAATTCCTCAAAAATAATAACTTACAAACTTTCAACAAATGTCTCCCACAATAAACACTTGAACATTTCTAAACATCAACAATGATATTTAACTAGTTTTTACAGCACCAACAATTCAATCAAAAATACATCACTAATTAACTCCAAGGCTTATTCAATAAAAGAGTAGTAACAATTAATCATTTTCTTTCATAAATCAAACATAAACATACGGATACCCAATAATACTTACTGCAACCTACTGAACATCAGAAACCAATAACATAATAGATTACAAATTATTTCTTATTAACAAGCTCTCAAATAATTTAAAAGAATATCCTCAATTTCACAACAAAAACCTAATAATAATTATTAAACTAATAAGTTCGAGCAGTAAAATCACAAAAAAATTATCATACGACCCTAATGTTTCTAATGACATGGTATAATTTTTATTTATAATTTTCAGACTCTAAAAGTATTTTCAAACGTTAATTTACAGATTACTCAATAAAGCCAATATAATAATTAAAAATAAAAATAAACGCCCAAAAATTACCAAAAATTAATATAACATGCATAAACTCACGAAATACATAATATACAAAGAAATTAATTTTTCGGCTTCCAGGAATAATTTTCATGATTTATATACTGACAGAAACGATAATGCGAAAACAGATATATCAATTAAATAAACCGGTAAACAGTAGGTAAAAATTATTCTAAGGCATGGAATACATATTACACATATAACATGATCCACGAAAAATAATTTCAGCAATTTTAACATTCGTTTAATAATTATCATGCAAATAAGCCAAAAACGCACAAAACACCAATTAAATCAAATAAATACAAAAATCAGACGAAAATTATTTTTCTATATACAATATTCACACAGCATGCATCAAGTATATTCATGTCAAATTCCGTCAATAATTTCATTTAAAAAGTATTTTAAATAATTTCCTAGCGTAATAATCTAATACCGAAAAATACTCTAATCTCTATCGTTCTAAGATAACTACTAGTTACCTTGAACGTCGGGAGGAGAGCTGAGTCTAAAGAGATAGTTAAGAGTTACGCATACATCCAATTCCTCTTCTAACCCCAAAGCACAACGAACGAGAATTGTAGCAACAAGTCACTAGGCGTTTTCTTCTTGAACATTGAAAATCTCATTTCGTGCTGTTCTGGTCCGACCATGATTTCTGGCGATTAAAAGATCGTATTCACAATTTCTCCGGTCAGAGTGAAGATCAAGATGTTACAAACGTGCTTTCCAAATTTGAGAATGATCCTACGGTTAGATATCCAGATATGGTTAATTTCGTGAAGGTGTGATAGGAAAAACCGGGATGAACCTTTCTCTTCTTTTTCTCTTCCCTTCCTCTCTTTCTTTTCTTGGTAATGGCATGGGTTAAATGAGAATGATGCTGAATTTCTCTTATTAAAAATCAGAAGTTATTGGCAAGGAAAAACGAAGGGTTTAGGAGAATGTTAATGAGGGATTAAATGAGCGGTTACAAGATATTCAAAGGTTAGCTTAATAAGCACCAAAACTCTTCATCCTCCATTCCATAATTGCTGATTTTCGGCCAGCATGATACGCCACACGTGATGCAACATTTCATCACCCAAGTAGGTCCAACAACGTTACAAAAACACTACGCGACAAAACTGCATCCTAAATGCCTAAATAAATAACGAAACTAATATAACCTTTAAAATAAATAACTAACAACTTAAAATGAATATATATAAAAATATCACAATATATAAATATATACACATTTTCACAACACGTTCCAAAATAATCTAAATAATAAATTATTTATTTCTTTACGAAAAATATCATTTTAATGTAAACAAACACCAAAAATAAAGGGTGAAAATTACGGGGTGTTACAATCACTCCCCCTTAAAAGAGTTTCGTCCTCGAAACTTCAAAACAACCAAGAGACAAAAGAAAATACTCTAGATAAAGAACATTAAGGAAAAAGAAATCGATGGATTTTAGTTAAGAATTAAGCAACTTTGCAGGTATAAAAATTTGATAACTCAAATAATATATATATATATATATATATATATATATATATATATATATATATATATATATATATATATATATTTTATTTTGGAAGACCAAAAGAGTTGTACAGTAAAGAAGCACGGTAACAACAATCATTTTATAAAATGTGAAAGAACCAAAGACAAGTATTAGAAAGTTTAAGGTAAAAACTTTTGCACAATAAACTATAGGTAATTTTGTAAAAGAAGTAGGAATAAATATTTATGTAAAATTATAAAAGAATAAATCTGACCATACATAAATATTTTTAGAAAAGAAACGAATGAAGAAGAAAAAGTTCTTAAATAGATAGTCAAACCAATTTAAATAGAGGTAACCACACGACTTATACTCCACTTAAAGAGATAAGAACACTTTAATAAAGAGTAGCTAGCTGCTTTATTAAAGTAGCACTTACGAACACAAGTCATGACATATGTTATAAGAGCGTACGCCTCCTAAACATATATAAGAAATTTAAAGTTCGCAAAAGAAATTGAAAACTTTAAAATTAATTTCACAACAACGAAACACTAATAATAAATAGGCGATAAAGTAATAAATTATTAACAACAATTATAAAATTTGCCAAGTCGACGCAAACGTGCATGGAACAACCCATTGCAATCTAGTATTAACAAAACAATATCTGAAAGCCTTCTTATCAAATCAACATTAAAGTTTACCGGAATCACCCAATATAAACTTAATATCAATTCAAAAAGAAAATTAAATCAAAATAGATAAAATGTGTCAACTTATCAAATTGACATACAAGTCAAAGGAATCACCCATTATGACTCAATATCAACTCAAACAAGTTAAAAATTTAGACTTATCAAATTGACATACAAGTCAAAGGAATCACCCATTATGACTTAATATCAACTCAAACAAGTTTAAAATTTAGACTGAGTATGTAATTTCCTTTCCAAAGAATATAAAACAAAATAGTTAAAGTCAGATAATTAAATAAGAAGTAAAGGAAACAATGAAATGAGAAAGCACTAAATATTTAAACAAGAAACAACAAATAGTAAACGAGATCCTTTCACGTATTTGAGTTCGAAAAAATAATGCTAATAAGAAAAGTAAGTAAAGTAAAAGTTGTTGAATGCCAACCTTTAAAACAAAATAGCTTGCGTCTATATTTCAATCTAACACCAAAACAACTCAATAAAGTACTTTTATTTTCAAAGACTACAAAACTTATTACCATAATTAAAGGCTAAACAAGGATTAACATGAAAAATAAAAATATTAAAAGGAAAAATATTTATAAATATAGATGGTCAAAGACGGTAACAGAAATTTGAAGAATATCTTGATAGACAATTTCAAAACCCCTTTCTTTTTCCAAACCATTATAAAACAATTGAAATTACACGTTTTTCAAAAGATTATGTCAAAATATTAAAAATAACAAAATTTGAATACCGAATTATAACTTTTATATAAGTATGAAATTTATTAAGATCAAAGATCTAAAATATAATTTGGAATATAAACTCAAACTAGAAAGTTTTGTAAATAATAAGACAGATACATAGTACTCACATAAATACAACACTTAATTGAAAAAGAACAGAAAGTATATACCATCGCACATAATAACATATACTATCAAGCAACCAGCAAATAAAATAAATGCAATGCAACACACAAGACTATATTAAAATAAAATTAAAGTTTATCTTTAAATTGCAAAACACAAAATAAATTAAACACACAACTAAACCGAGAAGGCTATAAATTACTTCGCTTTATTGCGCACTCTGATAAAAGAGAAAATAAATTACATGTAAGAGGCCCTGCAAATAAGATTAGCAAACTTGGTAGACTAATTCCACCAATCATACAAGTAACTATACATATAACATATGCTCCATAAGCATGAGAGCACACCACATTCCCATAAGGCTTCCCTTTACTTACTCTACCCATCACACTCTCATTATAGTGAAACTACTAAACTTAATTCTAAACAAATTTTATCTCCTATGGCTAACTAATAATTCTAAAGAATCATTAGCAACTCTTTTTCAGAGTTTAGGAACGTTTTGCTCTGATACCAACTGTAACACCCCAGAATTTCAAAGCGGAAAAGAAAGAAATAATAATAGTATTAATAGGACGATGGCAGAAACATCGTCTTATGGGAATGTCACTACTACAAGAAATGCGTTTAAATAACTAAGTGATAAAACCAACATAAATAAATAGTATAAATAATTTAAATTAATTAGAGTAATATCCAAAAGATAAAACTAACTCTTCGACTGACTAAAAGCCTAGGCCTAAAACATCTAACATTTTAATGCTCACATCTCAACCCGAGCCCAAAACCAAAGAAGATTCCCATCAACATAAGCTGCAAAATATATAACAGCAATCCACAATCAGTGGGGAGTAACTAGCAGTTCTCCCAGAATAAAAGAAATCAAAGCATGATTCAGACATAGATTAATAAGAAAGGAAATAATAAAGTCAAGTCAACTACAATATGCATCCACTTCCATATAACTCACAAATAACGCAAGTGAATAATAAATAGCAACTGAGTTGGATAAAAATAAATAAATCATCTCAAGAGTACTTTTATAAAAATTAAAGTATAGGTAAAACAAGTTATATATTGAGTCAGAAACCGAACGCCAGTGAATAGCAATTCACTTCATAAGGTTTGTCAGATCGCAATCTCCAGGTCAGTCTATGGGCTTACGTTCCCCACTGCCTGTGTCTAAGAATGGCCAAACTCCCGATGCAGGGTAGAACACGCAGAACTCCCTGACCTCTCGGATGACAACAATTAACCCAGGTGTACCCCTAGTTCGCAAACCAGGTGGTTGGCATGTTCTTCACCGGGGACTACATCTTTCCCACCGGATATTCTTATCTCAAAATAAAATCATGCATATCATCAAAGTATCATTCATCTTAAATTATTCATCAAAAAGGGATGCCACCCGGCCTTATACCCATAATTCATCAAAACAACTCTTCTTAATTCCTCAAAAATAATAACTTACAAACTTTCAACAAATGTCTCCCACAATAAACACTTGAACATTTCTAAACATCAACAATGATATTAAACTAGTTTTTACAGCACCAACAATTCAATCAAAAATACATCACTAATTAACTCCAAGGCTTATTCAATAAAAGAGTAGTAACAATTAATCATTTTCTTTCATAAATCAAACATAAACATAAGGATACCCAATAATACTTAATGCAACCTACTGAACATCAGCAACCAAGAACATAATAGATTACAAATTATTTCTGATTAACAAGCTCTCAAATAATCTAAAAGAATATCCTGAATTTCACAGCAAAAACCCAATAATAATTATTAAACTAATAAGTTCGAGCAGTAAAATCACAAAAAAATTATCATACCACCCTAATGGCTCTACTGACATGGTATAATTTTTATTTATAATTTTCGGACTCTAAAAGTATTTTCAAACGTTGAGTTACAGATTACTCAATAAAGCCAATATAATAATTAAAAATAAAAATAAACGCCCAAAAATTATCAAAAATTTATATAACATGAAAAAACTCACGGAAATACACAATATACAAAGAAATTAATTTTTAGGCCTCCAGGAATAATTTTCATGATCTATATACTGACAGAAACGATAATGCGAAAACAGATATATCAATTAAATAAACCGGTAAACAGTAGGCAAAAATTATTCTAAGGCATGGAATACATATATATATATATATATATATATATATATATATATATATATATATATATATATATATATATATATATTATTTTGGAAGACCAAAAGAGTTGTAAGTAAAGAAGCACGGTAACAACAATCATTTTATAAAATGTGAAAGAACCAAAGACAAGTATTAGAAAGTTTAAGGTAAAAAATTTTGCACAATAAACTATAGGTAATTTTGTAAAAGAATGTAAAATTATAAAAGAATAAATCTGACCATACATAAATATTTTTAGAAAAAAAACGAATGCAGAAAAAAAAGTTCATAAATAGATAGCCAAACCAATTTAAATAGAGGTAACCACACGGCTTATACTCCACTTAAAGAGATAAGACACTTTAATAAAGAGTAGCTAGCTGCTTTATTAAAGTAGCACTTACGAACACAAGTCATGACATATGTTATAAGAGCGTACGCCTCCTAAACATATATAAGAAATTTAAAGTTCGCAAAAGAAATTGAAAACTTTAAAATAAATTTCACAACAACGAAACACTAATAATAAATAGGCGATAAAGTAATAAATTATTAACAACAATTATAAAATTTGCCAAGTCGACACAAACGTGCATGGAACAACACATTGCAATCTAGTATCAACAAAACAATATCTGAAAGCCTTCTTATCAAATCAACATTAAAGTTTACCGGAATCACCCAATATAAACTTAATATCAATTCAAAAAGAAAATTAAATCAAAATAGATAAAATGTGTCAACTTATCAAATTGACATACAAGTCAAAGGAATCACCCATTATGACTCAATATCAACTCAAACAAGTTAAAAATTTAGACTTATCAAATTGACATACAAGTCAAAGGAATCACCCATTATGACTTAATATCAACTCAAACAAGTTTAAAATTTAGACTGAGTATGTAATTTCCTTTCCAAAGAATATAAAACAAAATAGTTAAAGTCAGATAATTAAATAAGAAGTAAAGGAAACAATGAAATGAGAAAGCACTAATTATTTAAACAAGAAACAACAAATAGTAAACGAGATCCTTTCACGTATTTGAGTTCGAAAAAATAATGCTAATAAGAAAAGTAAGTAAAGTAAAAGTTGTTGAATGCCAACCTTTAAAACAAAATAGCTTGCGTCTATATTTCAATCTAACACCAAAACAACTCATTAAAGTACTTTTATTTTCAAAGACTACAAAACTTATTACCATAATTAAAGGCTAAACAAGGATTAGCATGAAAAATAAAATTATTAAAAGGAAAAATATTTATAAATATAGATGGTCAAAGACGGTAAGAGAAATTTGAAGAATATCTTGATAGACAATTTCAAAACCCCTTTCTTTTTCCAAACCATTATAAAACAATTGAAATTACACGTTTTTCAAAAGAGTATGTCAAAATATTCACAATAACAAAATTTGAATACCAAATTATAACTTGTATATAAGTATGAAATTTATTAAGATCAAAGATCTAAAATATAATTTGGAATATAAACTCAAACTAGAAAGTTTTGTAAATAATAAGACAGATACATAGTACTCACATAAATACAACACTTAATTGAAAAAGAACAGAAAGTATATACCATCGCACATAATAACATATACTATCAAGCAACCAGCAAATAAAATAAATGCAATGCAACACACAAGACTATATTAAAATAAAATTAAAGTTTATCTTTAAATTGCAAAACACAAAATAAATTAAACACACAACTAAACCGAGAAGGCTATAAATTACTTCGCTTTCGCTGCGCACTCTGATAAAAGAGAAAATAAATTACATGTAAGAGGCCCTGCAAATAAGATTAGCAAACTTGGTAGACTAATTCCACCAATCATACAAGTAACTATACATATAACATATGCTCCATAAGCATGAGAGCACACCACATTCCCATAAGGCTTCCCTTTACTTACTCTACCCATCACACTCTCATTATAGTGAAACTACTAAACTTAATTCTAAACAAATTTTATCTCCTATGGCTAACTAATAATTCTAAAGAATCATTAGCAACTCTTTTTCAGAGTTTAGGAACGTTTTGCTCTGATACCAACTGTAACACCCCAGAATTTCAAAGCGGAAAAGAAAGAAATAATAATAGTATTAATAGGACGATGGCGGAAACATCGTCTTATGGGAATGTCACTACTACAACAAATGCGTTTAAATAACTAAGTGATAAAACCAACATAAATAAATAGTATAAATAATTTAAATTAATTAGAGTAATATCCAAAAGATAAAACTAACTCTTCGACTGACTAAAAGCCTAGGCCTAAAACATCTAACATTTTAATGCTCACATCTCAACCCGAGCCCAAAACCAAAGAAGATTCCCATCAACATAAGCTGCAAAATATATAACAACAATCCACAATCAGTGGGGAGTAACTAGCAGTTCTCCCAGAATAAAAGAAATCAAAGCATGATTCAGACATAGATTAATAAGAAAGGAAATAATAAAGTCAAGTCAACTACAATATGCATCCACTTCCATATAACTCACAAATAACGCAAGTGAGTAATAAATAGCAAGTGAGTTGGATAAAAATAAATAAATCATCTCAAGAGTACTTTTATAAAAATAAAAGTATAGGTAAAACAAGTTATATATTGAGTCAGAAACCGAACGCCAGTGAATCGCAATTCACTTCCTAAGGTTTGTCAGATTGCAATCTCCAGGTCAGTCTATGGGCTTACGTTCCCCACTGCCTGTGTATAAGAATGGCCAAACTCCCGATGTAGGGTAGAACACGCAGAACTCCCTGACCTCTCGGACGACAACAATTAACCCAGGTGTACCCCTAGTTCGCAAACCAGGTGGTTGGCATGTTCTTCACCGGGGACTACATCTATCCCACCGGATATTATTATCTCAAAATAAAATCATGCATATCATCAAAGTATCATTCATCTTAAATTATTTATCAAAAAGGGATGCCACCCGGCCTTATACCCATAATTCATCAAAACAACTCTTCTTAATTCCTCAAAAATAATAACTTACAAACTTTCAACAAATGTCTCCCACGATAAACACTTGAACATTTCTAAACATCAACAATGATATTAAACTAGTTTTTACAGCACCAACAATTCAATCAAAAATACATCACTAATTAACTCCAAGGCTTATTCAATAAAAGAGTAGTAACAATTAATCATTTTCTTTCATTAATCAAACATAAACATAAGGATACCCAATAATACTTACTGCAACCTACTGAACATCAGCAACCAAGAACATCATAAATTACAAATTATTTCTGATTAACAAGCTCTCAAATAATTTAAAAGAATATCCTCAATTTCACAACAAAAACACAATAATAATTATTAAACTTATAATTTCGAGCAGTAAAATCACAAAAAATTATCATACGACCCTATTGGCTCTACTGACATGGTATAATTTTTATTTATAATTTTCGGACTCTAAAAGTATTTTCAAACGTTAATTTACAGATTACTCAATAAAGCCAATATAATAATTCAAAATAAAAATAAATTCCCAAAAACTACCAACAATTTACATAACATGCATAAACTCACGGAAATACATAATGTACAAAGTTCGGCCTCCAGGAGTAATTTTCATGATTTATATACTGACAGAAATGATTATGCGAAAATAGATATATCAATTAAATAAACTGGTAAACAGTAGGAAAAAATTATTCTAAGGCATGGAATACATATTACACATATAACATGATCCACGAAAAATAATTTCAGAAATTTTAACATTCGTTTAATAATTATCATGCAAATAAGCCAAAAACGAACAAAACACCAATTAAATCAAATAAATACTAAGAATCAGACGAAAATTATTTTTCTATATACAATATTCACACAGCATGCATAAAGTATATTCATGTCAAATTTCGTCAATAATTTCATTTAAAAAGTATTTTAAATAATTTTCTAGCGTAATAATCTAATACCGAAAAATACTCTAATCTCTATCGTTCTAAGATAACTACTAGTTACCTGGAACGTCGGGAGGAGAGCTGAGTCTAAAGAGATAGTTAAGAGTTACGCATACATCCAATTCCTCTTCTAACCCCAAAGCACAACGAACGAGAATTGTAGCAACAAGTCACTAGGCGTTTTCTTCTTGAACATTGAAAATCTCATTTCGTGCTGTTCTGGTCCGACCATGATTTATGGCGATTGAAAGATCGTATTCACAATCGATCTGGTCAGAGTGAAGATCAAGATGTTACAAACGTTCTGTCCAAATTCGAGAATGATCCAACGGTTAGATCTCCAGATATGGCTAATTTCGTGAAGGTGTGATAGGAAAAACTGGGATGAACCTTTCTGTTCTTTTTCTCTTCCCTTCCTCTCTTTCTTTTCTTGAGAATGGCGTGGGTTAAATGAGAATGATGCTGAATTTCTCTTATTAAAAATCAGAAGTTATTGGCAAGGAAAAACGAAGGGTTTAGGAGAATGTTAATCAGGGATTAAATGAGCGGTTACAAGATATTCAAAGGTTAGCTTAATAAGCACCAAAACTCTTCATCCTCCATTCCATAATTGCTGATTTTCGGCCAGCATGATACGCCACACTTGATGCAACATTTCATCACCCAAGTCGGTCCAACAACGTTACAAAAACACTACGCGATAAAACTGCATCCTAAACGCCTAAATAAATAACGAAACTAATATAACCTTTAAAATAAATAACTAACAACTTAAAATAAATATATATAAATATATCACAACATATAAATATATACACATTTTCACAACACGTTCCAAAATAAACTAAATAATAAATTATTTATTTTTACGAAAAATATCATTTTAATGTAAACAAACACCAAAAATAAAGGGTGAAAATTACGGGGTGTTACAATCACTTCCCCTTAAAAGAGTTTCGTCCTCGAAACTTCAAAACAACCAAGAGACAAAAGAAAATACTCTAGATAAAGAACATTAAGAAAACAGAAATCGATGGATTTTATTTAAGAATTAAGCAACTTTGCAGGTATAAAAATTTGATAACTCAAATAATATATATGTATTTTGTTTTGGAAGACCAAAAGAGTTGTACAGCAAAGAAGCACGGTAACAACAATCCTTTTATAAAATGTGAAAGAACCAAAGACAAGTATTAGAAAGTTTAAGGTAAAAACTTTTACACAATAAACTATAGGTAATTTTGTAAAAGAAGCAGGAATAAATATTTATGTAAAATTATAAAAGAATAAATCCGACCATACATAAATATTTTTAGAAAAGAAACGAATGAAGAAAAAAAAGTTCATAAATAGATAGCCAAACCAATTTAAATAGAGGTAACCACACGGCTTATACTCCACTTAAAGAGATAAGAACACTTTAATAAAGAGTAGCTAGCTGCTTTATTAAAGTAGCACTTACGAACACAAGTCATGACATATGTTATAAGAGCGTACGCCTCCTAAACATATATAAGAAATTTAAAGTTCGCAAAAGAAATTGAAAACTTTAAAATAAATTTCACAACAACGAAACACTAATAATAAATAGGCGATAAAGTAATAAATTATTAACAACAATTATAAAATTTGCCAAGTCGACACAAACGTGCATGGAACCACCCATTGCAATCTAGTATCAACAAAACAATAGTTGAAAGCCTTCTTATCAAGTCAACATTAAAGTTTACCGGAATCACCGAATATAAACTTAATATCAATTCAAAAAGAAAATTAAATCAAAATAGATAAAATGTGTCAACTTATCAAATTGACATACAAGTCAAAGGAATCACCCATTATGACTCAATATCAACTCAAACAAGTTAAAAATTTAGACTTATTAAATTGACATACAAGTCAAAGGAATCACCCATTATGACTTAATATCAACTCAAACAAGTTTAAAATTTAGACTGAGTATATAAATTTCCTTTCCAAAGAATATAAAACAAAATAGTTAAAGTCAGATAATTAAATAAGAAGTAAAGGAAACAACCAAAATTTTGCAATGAAATGAGAAAGCACTAAATATTTAAACAAGAAACAACAAATAGTAAACGAGATCCTTTCACGTATTTGAGTTCGAAAAAATAATGCTAATAAGAAAAGTAAGTAAAGTAAAAGTTGTTGAATGCTAACCTTTAAAACAAAATAGCTTGCGTCCATATTTCAATCTAACACCAAAACAACTCATTAAAGTACTTCTATTTTCAAAGACTACAAAACTTATTACCATAATTAAAGGCTAAACAAAGATTAGCATGAAAAATAAAAATATTAAAAGGAAAAATATTTATAAATATAGATGGTCAAAGACGGTAAGAGAAATTTGAAGAATATCTTGATAAACAATTTCAAAACCCCTTTCTTTTTCCAAACCATTATAAAACAATTGAAATTACACGTTTTTCAAAAGAGTATGTCAAAATATTCACAATAACAAAATTTGAATACCAAATTATAACTTTTATATAAGTATGAAATTTAAAGATCAAAGATCTAAAATATAATTTGGAATATAAACTCAAACCAGAAAGTTTTGTAAATAATAAGACAGATACATAGTACTCACATAAATACAACACTTAATTGAAAAAGAACAGAAAGTATATACCGTCGCACATAACAACATATACTATCAAGCAACCAGCAAATAAAATAAATGCAATGCAACACACAAGACTATATTAAAATAAAAGTAAAGTTTATCTTTAAATTGCAAAACACAAAAACAATTAAACACACAACTAAACCGAGAAGGCTATAAATTACTTCGCTTTCGCTGCGCACTCTGATAAAAGAGAAAATAAATTACATGTAAGAGGCGCTGCAAATAAGATTAGCAAACTTGGTAGACTAATTCCACCAATAATACAAGTAACTATACATATAACATATGCTCCATAAGCATGAGAGCACACCACATTCCCATAAGGCTTCCCTTTACTTACTCTACCCATCACACTCTCATTATATTGAAACTACTAAACTTAATTCTAAATAAATTTTATCTCCTATGGCTAACTAATAATTCTAAAGAATCATTAGCAACTCTTTTTCAGAGTTTAGGAGCGTTTTGCTCTGATACCAACTGTAACACCCCAGAATTTCAAAGCGGAAAAGAAAGAAATAATAATAGTATTAATAGGACGATGGCGGAAACATCGTCTTCTGGGAATGTCACTACTACAAGAAATGCATTTAAATAACTTAGTGATAAAACCAACATAAATAAATAGTATAAATAATTTAAATTAATTAGAGTAATATCCAAAAGATAAAACTAACTCTTCAACTGACTAAACGTCTAGGCCTAAAACATCTAACATTTTAATGCTCACATCTCAACCCGAGCCCAAAACCAAAGAAGATTCCCATCAACATAACCTGCAAAATATATAACAACAATCCACAATCAGTGGGGAGTAACTAGCAGTTCTCCCAGAACAAAAGAAATCAAAGCATGATTCAGACATACATTAATAAGAAAGGAAATAATAAAGTCAAGTCAACTACAATATGCATCCACTTCCATATAACTCACAAATAACGCAAGTGAATAATAAATAGCAAGTGAGTTGGATAAAAATAAATAAATCATCTCAAGAGTACTTTTATAAAAATAAAAGTATAGGTAAACCAAGTTATTGAGTCAGAAATCGAACGCCAGTGAATCGCAATTCACTTCCTAAGGTTTGTCAGATCGCAATCTCCAGGTCAGTCTATGGGCTTACGTTCCCCACTGCCTGTGTCTAAGAATGGCCAAACTCCCGATGCAGGGTAGAAGACGCAGAACTCCCTGACCTCTCGGACGACAACAATTAACCCAGGTGTACCCCTAGTTCGCAAACCTGGTGGTTGGCATGTTCTTCACCGGGGACTACATCTATCCCACCGGATATTATTTTCTCAAAATAAAATCATGCATATCATCAAAGTATCATTCATCTTAAAATATTCATCAAAAAGGGATGTCACCCGGCCTTATACCCATAATTTATCAAAACAACTCTTCTTAATTCCTCAAAAATAATAACTTACAAATTTTCAACAAATGTCTCCCACAATAAACACTTGAACATTTCTAAACATCAATAATGATATTAAACTAGTTTTTACAGCACCAACAATTCAATCAAAAATACATCACTAATTAACTCCAAGGCTTATTCAATAAAAGAGTAGTAACAATTAATCATTTTCTTTCATAAATCAAACATAAACATAAGGATACCCAATAATACTTACTGCAACCTAATGAACATCAGCAACCAAGAACATAATAGATTACAAATTATTTCTGATTAACAAGCTCTCAAATAATTTAAAAGAATATCCTCAATTTCACAACAAAAACCCAATAATAATTTAATCCTTAATACTATCTCTAACTTTTTCAGGCTCACACACATGCAACATAAAAGAACACATGAAAGAAGTGTAGACACCAAATTTTGAACCCTTTTTCCGGATAAATAAAGATTTTGAAAAAAAAAAAAATCATCATGCAGCGTGGAGCGCGCACCTCGGAGTGCGAGTTTCATTCCGTCGCACGATTTTTCATTTTTGCGTATTAATCATACATTTTCGGCTTAGAAGTATAATTTTCGTGAGTTGTAGTCAATACAACCACCACCGTTTTAATAAAATGATTCGTAGTATAATCTTGCTCGTCTTCATTAATTTGACGAGTTTTCATTAATTATCTTAAGTTAGTCTTTCGGAAAAATGAAAAAACAAGTCGCAATTCGGCGTCGGGATTTTAGTCGTATCCCAAAACCGGCATTAATCAGCTTTCTTGATGGTCAAGTCATTGTTCATTGGATAAAGAATAAGAATATATTCTTTATCCACTAAACACATCCTTTATCCATTAGTTAGAGAATAAGAATCATGAAAAGATGTGAGAATAAGAATCAAATCCCATGTGTAAGAGGGGGAAATCCGGATTTTTTTCGGAAAGGTCAGGTGTGCGCCAAGCACACAATCATGCGTCAGACGCATGATTGTGCGCCTAGCGCACAAGCTAGCCCTGCGCCAGGCGCAAGGTGCTGTGCCTAGCGCAGCTTCCTGCGCTAGGCGCAGCATTCTAGTCAGTTTCTTTTGCACGATTTTCAATGCATTTTTTTTGCATATAAGGATGTTTTAGAAAGAATATTTTCTGAAAATCTGATCTTGCCTCATTAATGAGCAAATCTAAAAAAGAATAAGAATATTGATGTTTCCAAAGAGATTTGATGATGTCTTTAGGGTGAAGTGATTAGAGTGATGCCATTAGGGTAATTAGGGATGAAGAAAATCAGATTTTTTTTGGATGAAAAATCTGATTTTCTACCTCTTTGAAACCCTAGTTCACTTCCCTCATTTCTCTATAAATACCCTCCAAAATTCACTTCAAAACCAAGTTGAAAAAAACAAAATTCAACTTCACTCTCAACTTCTCTCTCTAATACTCTTCTCCTCTTTAATCTTTTCACCTAAGCAAAAGTCTTAATAAGTAAGTAAAAGAAGTTCATCAAAAGAAGAAAAAACACAAAATGAGTTTAAGTTAGCAATTAAGAAGATTTAGAAACTCACTTAGAAATTAAGAAAAATCACAAAAAAGGTAGAAAAATTTGCAAAAAGGAAGTGCATCATTGAGCTAGCAAGGTAAAGTTGAAGTTCTTGTTATTTTGATTATCTTCTTAATCATCTACTAACATCTTCCTTGTTTTCTTCTTATCATTTTTTAATCTTTGGAGTGATTTGGGTATGTGGAAGTCCTAATAGGTTCCCAACCTTAAATCACCCCACCTAGAATAGTCACCTCTAATGGGGTGACTCTTAGGAAACAATGTGATTATGTGGTTTTCCTTAATTAAGTTGTTATTCATCACAAAAAATGATTTCATAAAAATATTCAAGATAGTTGTGCATAAACATCTCCATAAAAAAAGAAAATGTGATGCTGTAATTATTATCAGTTTTAATTTCGTATTTCATTCCATTTTTTCGTCTATCTTATCAGAATAGTTTGTAGAATTTAATATTTTTCCTATGAAGTGTAAGATGTTTACAGCAACTGGGCTTCGGAATTTCTAAAAAAAGAATTTTGTGAAAATAATTAAAAATCATACAACTTTGTTGTGCAAAACAGATTTTGTTCAGTACCACCCAATCTTGTTCTGTCAATAAAGTTTAAAATAAAATCATTCAAATAAAACTAAAAACCTCAAGCTTGAAGAAAACATCAGTAGCTTTTCAAAATATAAAAATCATGTTCATATGAATTTTATGCAATTTTACATTATTTTTACAAAACCATTCAGGTAAATAACCAAATTCCAGAAAATTAATTTTCCTTTCAGTTAAGGAAATAAATAAAAAAGGGTCTTAAAAGTGTCCAATTCAACTGAAAATTTTCCGTCTAGTTATTCAATGTGTCTAAAATGTTCATAACAAAATTCACTTCGAAATAAGTTCAATAAGTTAGATTTCAAAGAATAAATTGAATAAAGGTCATGTTTTGACCAGTTTTGACATAAAATTCACCATAATTCAAGTAGTCACTAAAAACTTGTGAAATTTTGATACAACATAAAAGACTCACTGAAATATCCATAGATGTATCATATACTTAGGTTAACGCTTTGTACAGAAAGTTATGATTTTTGTAATTCAGTACAAGAACAAAAATTCAATCTGGAAAATGAAATAAAGTAATTAACTCAACTTTCATAAAAAAAAAAATTCTCTTCATACGAAAATGTGAATAAAAAAAAAACATGAAATCTTAAGTTTATCTTAAAATGAATCATTTTATTATATAAATAAAAATCAATAAAAATTGTCATAAAAAATCAAAATCAAAGAAGTTAATTAATCTTTAACTTTCACAAATTCACAAATAAACATGAATTCCAAAGCCCATTCAAGGAGATGAAGATCAAGGAGCATTATGGTGAAGTTCAAGATTGAAGATTTGTATAGATCATAGATTTTGTACATATTGTTGTAATAATAGTTTCTTTGTAAATAATTATTGCATCACTCAATTAATAAAAAAAACATGGAGATGTTTATGCATAATTTACATAAATAATTCCACAACTCTTTTTAATAAAATGAGCAACCAATTCTACAAATATTGCATGTTGGGCCAATATATCATAGTATATGAATCAAATGACCCAATCTCAATTAAGAGGAAAAATTGCAAATCTAACTAAGTTGAATTGTATGATGATCCATCTTACATTTTAAAAATGTGTTCTCCATATTCAAATGGATCATATAATTTGACATAATTAGTTTGGTAATTATGATCTCCGAATTGATTTTAGGCCTTTTCACGTCTCGCTTTAAATGGCCAAATTCCAATTAGCCAAACACAAATCTCTAAATTCAATCTCAAATTGATCATTTCTCTCCAAATGACTTTATAATCTTCAATAAAGATTATTCCCCAAAAGCCTTCAATTAGGAAGCAAACCTTCTAAGACCTCTTGAAAATCATAAACGTAATCACTAACTAAGGTGGTTATTTCAATCCTCGATTAATCGCTAATTAGAGCGGTTAACTCAAACTTCTTTTAATCACTAATTAGGGTGATTATCTCCCATCATTATTTAATCACTAATTAGAGTGATTATCTCAAACCCTAATAATCGTTAATTAGGACGATTATTCTTCTCATTTAATCACTAATCAGAGTGATTATCTAAAACCTTAATAATCGTTAATTAGGATGATTATTTCTCTCATTTAATCACTAATTAGAGTGATTATCTTAAACCTTGAATAATCATCAATTAGGGTGATTACTTCTTAACCGTCATTGTTAATCACTAATCAAGGTGATTATCTTTCCTCTTAAATTTAGTCACTAATTAAGGTGATTATCTTAATCCTTCATATTTAATCACTAATTAAAGTGATTATCATAACCCCATTTTAATCACTAATTGGAGTGATTACCTCATTTCAAATAGATTTGTTTAATTCTAAAAGTGAGTTATTCATAATCTATTCCCCCCTCTTCTTTCCCCAGTGGAATTGGCCATTTAGGGTGAGACATATGCTCGAACTACGACGGTTTTGATCCATGAGTGGATTCCAATCCCGCAATGATTGGTACGTAGTGCAACTTCAGTGCTCAAACCTACCATGTACAAATGATATATTGGTCCTAAATAAAAATGGTTAATGTGTATATGTGCAAATTATGTGATTTTCTTTCTTTTTAATAGCCATGATTACTTTAAAATGGAAAATAACGCATTTAGTAAGAGCCCGTTCTGTAGAACGGAAGAGGAGACGAGTTCCAGACGTTCGCGTCTCTTAACCTAAACCCCGAACCCTATCTCATGGTATGAAAGACCAATTTTCAAAAAGCCTTATCCATATGAAGTCATCATCGTTTTAAATGATATTTCTTGAAATTGATTTTAAAACGATTTATTAAATAAATCTGTCCCTATTCAGATGTTAATAGGGTGGCGACTTCCAAGTTTTCTAAAACTCAAAGTCCAATGAGAGACTTTCGTGGGATTCAGACCGTTAATTAAGACAGTAAAAAATCGAGTACCACAGGCTGGCGACTTCACTGGGGATAGTACTTCCACTTGAAGTATAATAGGTTTAAACCTGAACAATGCGTTATTTTCCATATATATATGTAAGTATAATAAAAAAAAAGGTTAATCATGGCTATTCACAATTTAATTTTTGTATATAGCATGCTTATGTGAAAATTACGTGTGCTTGGTAGTTTATCGATCCATACACGTGCACTCTTTTTAACCATATTCTTATTAGGTCTGATACCTCTGTCTATTGGCAAGGGTTAGAATTTTAAAATGACAAATTAATGAATTAAGGGCGTAAAACCTGCATCCGCGAGCTATTGCGACCGGCTCTGTCAGGAGCGTCCACCCTCGATGGACACAATGGAAGTGACTCGAGGCCACTTTAACATAATCTCTCCCTAAATGAATCACCTTTTAGTTGACTTCTAGGACACAAGGATCAATGCACAAATGTCCTTTATTTATTTCAGTTATTGAATAATGTGAAAAAACTTTCAAAAAATTCCTCAGTCCGTTTTCAGTCGGTCAATATTTCGGTAATCATTAAGTATAGTTGAATTGCTGCTGAAATGATTATTGAAATATTAAGAGCATTTTTGTTTATTTATCACAAGAGTCATGTAAAAAAAAAATGTGTGTGCTCAACCATTTTCGAAAAAAAAAACTCACATTTACTTCAAAATTCTTTTCATTCAAATTGGTTTTTCCAAAAACAAAATTGATTTCTAAAAAAAAATCCTGTTTTGAAAATAATCCCAAAATAAAAAAAAAATGAAAAATGAAAAATGAAAAAGAGTCATAATCACGAGTTCAAAACGTGTCATGTTTAGGAATTAGAATGTAATTAAAACATATAGTCCAAAACACGAGAAGTCTAGACTAAAAATTTTAGTGTCAAAAGGGATAACTGTTTTAAAAAAAAAAAAAAATAAAAAAATTGTGTCAAAAGGGATAATTGTTTTCGAAAAAAAGGGAAAAATTCTTCCATTTCCTGCTAAAAGAAATATAAAGAAAAATTCATCAGTCATTGACTAACATTGTTAGTGTGTACATTTCAGGTACTTTAAAATTAGTCTAATCCTAAAAGGGGGATCAGACGTATTCAAACAGGAGAATACATGGCCTGGCGCTTAGCAAACTGAACTCGGAAAAGGGTTGAGAAGAACCCGAGTACATCATTTAGTCTAATCCTAAGAGGTGGAACAGACGTATTCAAACAGGAGAATACATGGCATGGCGCCCGGCAAACTAAAGTCTGAAAAAGTTTGAGAAGTACCTGAATCATTTAATTGCTTTTATATTGTATTTTGTAGGTAGAGCTACATGCGGCTTGATTCCCTAAAAAAAAAACAAAAAATCTAATGTTGTATGCATCTATCTTAGTTTCTCTACTATATAATGTACTAAAAAGGGTACGTAGGCAACTCATTTTCCGAGTGCAGCTGCAAAAACAAAAACAAAAAATTACGTTAAATTTCATTTCATATATCAGAACTACGTTGGGCCTGATTCTCCATTCAAAAAAAAAAAAATCAATCACCACCGAGAAAAACTTCCCCAAATCCAAATACACTTATGGAGATTCGGGTGCGGCCCCTTTTGCATTTAATATTTTCTTTTGTGGTTTCAGCACGTAGAAGCAATCAATAGATGCAAATCACTACAAAGAAGAACGATATATGGGGCATTATAATTTGCCAAAATGAGGACACATGCCTCGTTATACCTCTTTTCTCTTATTTCTATAGTAGCAGGAAATGGAAGGATATTATCAAATTGATTTTGAAAAATGTTTGTGGATTATCCCAAAACAAATGAGTCCAAGAGTGGCAGTTTAAAATGTAAATAAAAGGTCCAAGGCTAAAAAAAAAGAGAATAACAAGTCAAAGAAACCTAATGAAAAATCCAAAACAAATGATAAAGTCAAGGTTTCACACCTTTTGATAAATGATAACTGAAATGGGGGTTAAAAGAAAAAAAATAATTTTCAAAGATATCATTTCTTCATTCCCTGCAAAAACAAAAAAAAAAGAGAAGAAAAAAAGAAAAGAAACAAAGTCTGGACAAACTTCCGTGTTAACTTTTCATCTCATTTCACAGGAACTCTGCCTGGGCCCGCTCAGGATCTAGGCTGATTCGCTGAAGTTCTGACCATAGTGAATGTTCTCTGTCAGTAATACTGTCATCCTTGTCTACACCAGCTGTATTCTCTGCTACACGTCTCAACAACATGTCTGAAATTCCGAACAACGAGCACCAACAGAACTCTACCCCTCCACCTGATCCAATGACTGAGCTCCGAGGACTTGTCCAGGCCATGCTTGACCGACAGGATAATATTGAGCAAACTGTGTTAGGCATAATGCGCCAAAGTGCCCAGATGCCTCCTCCTCCTCCTCCTCCGGAGTCGGAAGTAGCTTCGCCTTTTCATCTTGAGCCTCTGAACAATGAGAGAGAAATTCCCACTAAACTCGAGGAAGAAGTAGTCAAGCTTAAAGAAGTCTTAAAAGGCATGACTAAGGCTGAACCATGGATGGATATTCATGGATTAACTCTTTTCCCGAAGGCACGGTTACCCCATGGTTTCAAAATGCCTAATCTGACAAGGTTTGATGGGACCGGTAGCCCCACCAATTTCTTGAAAATGTATGTAGGGGCAATGAGTCCCTGGGGAGTGGAAGAATCCTTGATGGCCCAACTGTTTCAACAATATTTAGATGGTGTTTGCAAAGACATTGGTTCCTCAACCTTGAAAATGCAAAGAAATCCACTTGGGCTGACATAGTCAGAGAGTTCTCAAACCAATACAAGTATAATGAAGAAATTGATGTTACTAGAAGGGATCTGGAGACCACTTCTCAAAACCTCAATGAGACATTTTCTTCATTCATCACTCGATGGAGAAACAAGGCTTCCAAAATGATGAGTAGGCCTAATGAAGAGGAACAACTGCAAATGGTTGTGAAAAACCTTCTGCCTGTCTATCAGAAGCATATGGCATACCAGTATTTCCCGACTTTCAAAGCTTTGATTGCTACGGGAACTTTAGTTGAGGATGCTGTGAAAAGGGGAGACATCAAGAAAGATGAACCTATTGGCGGCACTACTTATAATGCAAAATTCGGAAATAACAAAAGAGCCCTAAACAATGATTCAGCAACTCCTAAGACAACTACTGCGATCCATGCCATTGGCGCATCGTCTGCATTCCAGTTGCGACCACAAACGAACTTTACTCCTTTGAACATGACTTATTCCCAAGCTCTCTCCAAGTTAAAAAAAGGTCAATCTCATTCAACTCTTGAATCCACGCCCACCTCCTAAAAATCCTTACCCTGGTTATGACCCAAATCAAAACTGTGAATACCATCAAAGCCCGGGGTATAATACTGAAAACTGCACGGCTCTAAAGCATCAAATTCAAAACCTTGTGGATGATGGAAAACTTTCTCTGGGATCCATCTCCAATAAACCAAATGACTCTCAGCCTAACATCATAAAAAACCCCCTTCTCAATCATAAACCCTCATTCGCCATTAATGCCATCTCTGCTGTTTCAGACAGATGTGATCCAGGTCAGTTAATCCGCAAGACAGTTCCTCAAATGTATGAAATGCCGATAGCCGTAGGTTACAAGTGCTTGGTCTATGACTATTCCACTCAAGAAAAAGTCAAAATGATGCCTTGTAAAGACCCCAGCTTCACTCGCAACAAAGATTCATTCTCTGACATGTGTGGAACTTTGGACAATGATGGTGCCTTCTTCATTTTGGACTCCGATGCTGATGAAGATGCCTCTTCGATCTTAACAATTGTGGAGAATAATATTGGAGGACATTCCACCACTCCAAATACATACCGGCGCCCCATCTGCCTCGATGATCTTAGTGATGATGAGTACGTGGATATATCTCATTTGACTAGAGCAGGTCGCCATTTTAAACCATCCCATTTGGAGGATGAAAATCTTTTGGAGGTATTGAGAAGGAAGGAAAAGGGCTAAGAGCCAATGACAGAGGAAAGTAACAAGGAAGATGATGCTATCAAGCGCATGAAAGAAGTAAATGCTAATGTTTCCATCTGGAAATTATTAATGCCTTCCCAGCCTCATAGGGCAGCTGTTCTAAAACATCTTAATGAAGCCTCTGTAAGCTCTTCTATAACACCTGACCAGATGGTGGGGCTCATTCATGGGGTAGATCGAACTCTCATGTTCACAGACAATGATCTCCCTGACAATATCAACCACAACAATTCATTACACATCACTATACGCTGTAATGGATGGGAGATACCTAGGGTGTTGATCGACAATGGCTCCGCAATCAATGTTTGCCCTCTGCGTGTGCTGACAAGGCTTGGGTATTCAAAAGAGGATCTGGTACCATCCAACCAGGTGGTCAGAGCATATGATAATGCTAAGAGAGAAGTATTGGGTTTGATCAGCCTCCTCATTGAATGTGGTCCCGTGGCAAGGAAGGTGGAATTCATGGTCATTGACATACAAGCCTGTTTTAACTTCTTATTAGGAAGACCATGGCTGCATGAAAATAGGACAGTAGCCTCTACTCTACATCAGAAGGTAAAGCTTCTCACTGATCAGGGTGCTGTGACTATTTCTGGTGATCCAGAAATTATGACCATCTCCAACACCGGAAAATCGGTATTGTATCTGAACGAAGTAGAGGGCACCAGGTTGGATGGTTACACTATCCACTGTATCCTAGCAGCACCTAAAAATTCCTGGATGAATGAGGTGCCCGCTGCCACACCAGATACAAGCTCTGAAGAAATAGAACCAGAGTATAGTGAGGATGACGAGGAAGAAGTAGGAGCTCCAAGCATTAACACTCATGATACCTCAATTGAAGCACCAAAGGAATCCTGTATCGGCCACCCTCAAGACAATGACGATCATGACTCAAAGAAGAGATCTAGGACTGACGATTTTGACCTGGACTTTAATGTAGTATGCCCTGTTCGAGAGGTTCACACTGAGTCACTGATTCTCTTTCCAGGATATCAACATGAAGATCACTATCGTGAATTACCCCAATTCAGAAAATTTAATGGGAACGGTGATCCTTTTGTCCACTGAGTGGGATTTGTGAATGCCTTGCATCCATGGGGCATACCAGAGGAAGATTACCCCATGTTGTTTGACAAGAGTTTAGAAGGACCAGCTCTGGACTGGTACTATTCTTCAGATTGTGTAGATAGGGCTAGTTGGGAAAATGGTAGCCAAGCCTTTGTTAATTGGGCTCTCGAGCATAAACAAATTGATATCAAGAAGTTCAAGCTAGTCACTTTGCGTCAAGGCGGCTTGGAAACTTTCTCGCACTTTTGTTCAAGATGCGCTTACATTCGCGCCCAGCTTCGTGTCCCTGTTACTGATCGGGAATTCATGCTCATATTGCTACGGAACCTGAACGATTTCTATTATCGTCACATGGTTACTATAAAATACACCTCCCTCAGCCATATGAAACAACATGGTTTCGACATCGATGCTCTGAAATTGCAAGAAAAACGACCTCGAGAAGATTTTGAAATTCCCAACACAAATCCGAGGGTATATGCTAAGTTGGACGAATCATTGAGTATAGTGTATGATCGTCTTAAGAGGCAAGGTATACTTCAGGTTCCAGCGCATGTGCACTGTTTACCCCATCCTGGAACAGATATGAGCAAACTCTGCGCTTATTGTCGTCAATTTGGGCATCAAACTGATCGATGCCATGACCTTTACTACAAAGTGCAAAGCCTGATTGATCGAGGCATCATTAATCCAACCCACAAAGAAATACCTGCAAAGATGGTGTCATCACGTCCGCGATCGCAATCCCAAGTCGATATCTTTCGCAAACTGGTTGAGCAAGGTAAGATTCATCCACTTCCCAGACGCCAGGGGCAAGTTCAGTAGGGTCAGATCTTCACAAGTACTGCCAATATCATCAGTTGCATGGTCACGGCACAAACCAATGTCATGCTCTCAGCTATCGCATCAAGCAAATCACCAACATAGCTCTTGTCTACCGCAAGGCTACTTGAGCGTCTCACAGAAGGAGAAAAATCTTCGGTAAAAGTCCTATAGGGGGTTAGCCCATATGCAAAAAAAAAAGAAAAAAAAATCTTTCAGCTTCTTAGTATCAGAGAACTACGTGCAGCTTGAGTCCCCATTATCACTTACACTTGCACTGCGAGATCACTCCACCTATGTAACACCTGGGGTACGTAGGTAGCTCAATATGAGTGCAGCTGCTTTATTAAATAAAAAACTTTAGTTCTTTCTAAAATAAAGAACTACGCTGAGTCTGATTCCCCATAAAATGCACTTGGAGCAATGGGGATATGTAGGCAACCTTCGGGTTCGACTCAAATATATTAACCATTGTATTTCAGGTAATGTGATCAGAATTCAAGATGCCAGTTATCACGGGAGCAAATTTCAGAATGCTGAATTGACGCATCAAGGGGGATACAGGCCCTAATCTCTATATTTTCGGTCTTTGTTCAAATATTAAGCAGGGAATGGAAGAATGAAAAAAAATATGTTTTCAACCCCAATGACAGTAAAATCATTTAAAAAAGGTTAAAATAAAGTCAAAAAAAAAAAAAAAAAAAAAAAAACAAAATTGCGAAGGTGGACCATTCCAGTCAAGATATAGCAAAGTTGTTTTCAAAATTTTTTGTACTCTACAATGCATTCTGCAATGTGTAGCCTTCTTTTCTTTTCTTTTAATTCTTTTTCTCTACCTATAGGCCCAAAAAGAAGAAATTTGTCCCTTCTCTAAGGATGACCAATTACCGTCAGAAAACAAACGCCTCAGCCCTACCCACGAATGCGGTTAAAGAACCTGTGGGGATTGCTATGCAACCTCTGTCCAAAGGATTTCAAATTATGATGAAGATGGGTTATACTCAAGGAGTCGGATTAGGGCATGATGGTAGGGGAATGAAGCAACCAATCCCCGTAGTAGACAAGCAGAACCGACATGGATTAGGATATGATTCGAGCAGCACTTCTCAAAACACCAAAAAACCTTCTTCTACCCTCAATGGTCAGTTCATCCTGCAAGGAGATACTGAGCCATACTATGAGTTTCCAGAACCTTGGCTTAGTAGGAAAGAACAGAGGATTTTACCGGGATTAGAGATATTCTTCAATAAAGCTAGGAATTTGGACTTAATCAAAAGTTGGTTTGTCCAAGCACAAAACATGAAAAAAGAAAATGACTGGGTGGATAACCTGGAACATGGAGTCCTTAAGAAGCTTTTCGCTTCTGAGTCCTCTGGGGAAGGGGATTTTGACCCGGTGTCTTTGATGATGCATTTTGGTGAAAGCATTGAACATCAGTGGAGTATTGAGTGTCAGGCAAAAGACGGGCCTATAGAACTTAAAATGTTTTTAGGAAACCATCCTCCACATCCATCTCATGAAAATACCTTGTCACCTCCTTCTGATGGATATCATATCGATAGCTCATCTTCCAGCCAATCTACCTTGCATACCCAGTCAGAAGACTCTGATAGTGAGTAAAGTGAATATGAACCTTTATCTAAATACATTTGCATGCAAGATGTTATTTCTGACAGTGAATATAATAATGATGAATCACTTGATACAACTGAAACATACATAAAACCCATGGAAGAATCCATTGTAATTAATATTGGTACAGAAAATACTGTAAAAGAAGTCAAAATAGGATCTTCCCTCTCCCCAACTAAACAATCTATGTTTATTGCATTATTAAAAGAGTATGTAGATGTGTTCGCATGGTCTTATGCTGATATGCCTGGTGTTAATAGAGAAATTGCGGAACATCGTATTCCGTTACATCCTGAAAGCAAGCCTAAGCAGCAAAAGCTCCGCCGAATGAAGCCAGAGGTTAGTCTGAAAGTGAAAGAAGAAATCCAGAAACAACTTGATGCCAAATTCATCCAAGCTGTAAAACATCCAAGTTGGCTCGCCAATATAGTGGTTGTACCTAAAAAGGATGGGAGAGTTCGGGTATGCATTGATTTTCGAGATTTGAATGCTGCGTCACCAAAAGATTGCTTTCCTCTACCCCACATTGATGTCCTCGTTGATAGTACGATTGGTCATGCAATGTTTTCCTTCATGGATGGATTCTCAGGGTATAATCAAATACTCATGGCTCAAGAAGACATGACAAAGACATCTTTCATCACTCCATGGGGCACTTTTTGCTACCGAGTTATGCCTTTTGGTCTCAAGAATGCTGGAGCCACATATCAAAGGGCTGCAACCACTATCCTTCATGACCTCATCCACGACATTGTGGAGGTTTATGTAGATGACATGATTGTGAAAAGTGAAGATCGTGAGGGGCATATTCCTGCATTAAGGTCATTCTTTGAAAGAATCAGGAAATACAATTAAAGGCTGAACCCTCAAAAATGTGTATTTGGCGTCACTTCGGGGAAGTTGTTGGGATTCATTGTCAGTCAAGACGGCATCAAAGTGGACTCTGAAAAGGTAAACGCTATTCAAGGGCTACCTCCTTCAAAAACAGAAAAAGAAGTAAGAGGATTTCTTGGTAGAATTCAATACATTAGCAGGTTCATCTCACAACTCACTATGAGATGTGAACCCATATTTAAGCTGCCTTAGAAAAGGGGCATCCCATGAGTGGAATGAAGAATGTCAGGAAGCTTTTGATTCTATGAAAGAATACCTTTCAAATCCACCTGTTCTAATGCCACCTAGACCAGGAGAACTTCTGATTCTGTACCTCACTATCACAGAAACAGCTGTGAGAGCTCTCTTAGCCCAATATCAAGTGGGAACAAAGAAAGAGGTTGCTATATACTACCTCAGCAAGAAATTTCTTGAGTATGAGACAAGATATACCCCACTAGAAAAAGCATGTATCTCCTTGGTCTATGCCACGAAGAAGTTGAGGCATCACCTTCAAGCTCATACTACCTATCTGATCTCAAGACTTGATCCAATCAAGTAGCTGTTTGAAAAACCCATTCTTAGTGAAAGATTGGCAAGATGGCATGCTATGATTTCTGAGTTTGATATTCAATGTGTCAGCCAGAAATCTATTAAAGGACGAGCCATATCTGAAGCCCTAGCAGAAGGACCAGTGTCAGGAGATGAGTATCATGATGCATTCCCTGATGAGTACTTATGCTTTATTGACAATCCACAATGGTGCATGTACTTTGATGGAGCTTCTAATAGGAGAGGTAATGGAGCAGGTGTTTCAGTAGTAGATCCTGATGGAGTCCATATTCCATTTGCTGTCAAGCTGGATTTCCCAACAACAAACAATACAGCCGAGTATGAAGCCTGTATATATGGAGTAAAGACCGCCTTGGTAGCGGGGGCGAGATATCTCACTGTGTATGGAGATTCTAATCTCATCATATCTCAAACAATAGGAATTTGGAGGGTTAGAGATGAGAGACTTCAGCTCTACACTAAGTACCTTCAAGAATTAATCCCTTATTTTGATGACATCAGCTTCAAACATCTTCCTCGAGAATAAAATAGTTTCACCGATGCTTTAGCCAATCTCGTTGTTAATTTAACATGGGAAAATGGTGCAAAGATCCAGTCAGTTTTAATTGAAGAAAAGAAGGGGCTACCGTGACGGTAGCACAAATTGTCTCCGCACTGGTTCAACAAGATGATGATGATGATGATGATGTCTGGTACAAAGATATCAAGAATTTTCCGAAAACAATGCAATATCCAGAGGAAAGTGGCAACACTAGTACAGAAATGAGGATTTGCGTCTGTCCATTTGCGTCGCACCCTCGAAGAACTGACGCAAATTGCAAATTTGCGTCGCATACCATTAATAGTCCGATGCAAATAATGTCACTAGAAGAGTAGGAAAGAACATATGCGTCGGACTTTGAGGACAAACGACGCAAAAACATATATCTGCGTCGCATGTCATTAGGGTCCGACGCATATGACTTCACGTATCCAAAGCAGCCCAACCAAGTATCTGCGTCGAACCCCATGGACATGCGACGCAGATAAGTCATCTGCGTCGCATGTCCTCAGTGTCCGACGCAGATGACTCCTTGTATGCAAAATAAGCCCAAGACACTATCTGCGTCGGCCTGTCGTGTCCATGCGACGTAGATGGGCCTCCACCACTATCTGCGTCGGACCCTCGTGCACGTGCGACGCAAATGGGCTGGGACTTTATCAAAGCCCAAAACTATACGGGGGTAAAAAACTCTCACACTCTCTCACACTCTCTCTCCTGCGAACCGTCGACCTTCGCTGAACTAAAGTCCCGTTTGCACTCTCGCCGGCGACCGTCGCTTCTCCGGCAATTCCCGTTTCGCCGGCGACCGTCGCTTCTCAGGCAAATTCCGTTTTCGCTCGTCGTCGCTTCTCTCTTTCTCGGTTTTGCTCGTCTGGCTACCGCCGCTCGTGAGTCGCACCGCAGCCCGCCGCACGCCCGGTGTCGCGCCGCCAGTCACATTGCACGCCCTGGTGTCGCGCGCCGCCGCCGCTTCAATGTAAGTCATGTTTTTCATTTTCTGTCTTTTTTTTTTTCAACTTCTGTCCTTTTTTTTTTTATTTCTGTCCTTTTTTTTTTTGAATTTCCCTCTTCTTTTTTTTCTACAACTTAACCAAAGAGTTTATTACTACATTTCAATGTATTGAATCAATTTCTTGCATGTGTTTCTTGAATGCGCACTTTAGAATTATGTGTTTCGATTATGAGTTAGAATTCTTGAATGGTCACTTTAGAATTTCAAACTTATAAGAATTTATATTATAGTTTCCTATTTACATTGAATTTGTGAAATTTAGTAATATGTTGTGTTACTATCCAAACTCATCTCTTTCAATGGTGTTGCATTCTCTCACTTTGCCTCTCTTCCACATTGTACTGCAGTTGCCATCTTAGCTTGTGTCTTGTGCTCCTCGGTTTGCCGGTTCTCCAAGCTCACCTCGTTGTGCTTGTCTTCGCTGCTCCTTGAGAGCAGAGGTATGTATTATACCTTTTGCTATTTTCTAATTTATGTTAATTTAACCATTAGTTTGGATTTGTTTTATTTATCCCCTATAATGTGATTGGGAAAGTATATGTGAATTATTGTTTGGTTATTATGTGATTGGGAAAGTATATGTTGAATTGCGACCAAACCTATATGGACATACCTTAATGGGGTGGGGAGGGAAATCTAAGGAGTGGATTGGTTTGTGCTGTTTAATTGCAATGTGCATCATTTGCCTAGATACCCGTTCGAGGCTTACTCATTAGGAGTAAGTCTTGAATAGTCCCCGGTTTGGGACTGTCTTTGAGTTTCTTATCTCACTTAGGATGTGAATGAATGTTTGGTTTTCGATTCTAAGAAAGATCTAGCTCATTTCCCTAAGCGTTCTCTGGGTACATATGTTGATAGTTTACCTACTATCTTCATCGTGTACTTGGAGAACTGTAGGGAAGTGCTGCCGGATTTTTCTTAGAATTGAAAACCAAACATTCATTCACTAGTGAGATGAGAAACTCAAGGATGGGTTAGGTTGGAGTGATAAGGACCCAAATGTTGATGACTGCATTTGATAAGACACTTTGAATGATGTGATGATCGATATATTGTGTTCTTGTTTGGTGTCTCTAGTGTATGAATATGGATCGAACCTGGATGTATGGTAATCGAATTTCGGCGACATTTCTACAAGGGGTTGATGAATTTATCAGGGTTGCATTAGAACATCAATCGCAGAATGAGTCAAAGTTAGTCTTGTGTCCTTGTTGTGATTGCAATAACTCTAGAGGGTATCGTGATGTGGATCAAATTAAGGATCATTTGATTCGTCGTGGGTTTAAGAGCAACTATACTAGGTGGACATGGCATGGAGAGTTTTATGATCACGGGATGAGCTCCACTAGCTTTTGTGATGATTTGAATGTTGATCACATTGATGATGAGGTTGAGGTTGATATCGAAAAAGGAGAGGATAATAATGATAATGATAGGGTAGATGATGAGAATGATAGGGTGGATGATGAGAATGATAGGGTAGATGAGATGTTGCACAATTTGGAGGATGAAGGAACTGATCGTCCGAATATGTATGATAATATTTTAAGTGCAGCGGACAAACCTATGTATCCGGGGTGTAAGAATTTCACTAAACTTTCTGGCATCCTTATATTGTTCAACATGAAATCGAAGCATAGTTGGACAGATAAAAGTCTAAGTGAGTTGTTCACTTTTTTACAAGAATTGCTACCTGATGGGAATGAAATTCCCAACTCTACCTATGAGGCAAAGAAATTGTTGTGTCCATTAGGTATGGAATATGAGAAGATACATGCATGTCAAAATGATTGTGTGCTGTATCGAAATGAGTACAAGGATTTGGGTGAGTGTCCAAGGTGTGGAGAGTCTCGGTACAAGACAAAGGAGGATGATGAAGGGGTGAGAAAGAAAGAAACTCCGGCGAAGGTTCTTTGGTATCTTCCAATCATTCCGAGATTTAGGCGTTTATTTTCGGATGAAAATAATGCTAAATTATTAAGGTGGCATGCGGATGAGAGGAAGAAAGATGGGATGCTTAGACATCCGGCCGATTCTCCTCAATGGAGAAATATCGACCGAAAGTTTTCCAGTTTTGGTAAAGAACCTCGAAATCTTAGGCTTGGACTTTGTACGGATGGGATGAACCCATTTGGCACCCTAGGTACCCAACATAGCACTTGGCCGGTTCTACTAACCATTTATAATCTGCCCCCCTGGTTATGTATGAAGCGTAAGTTTATTCTGCTATCGCTTCTTATCTCGGGTCTTAAGCAACCCGGAAACGACATAGATGTGTATCTTGACCCACTCATTCAAGATCTGAAATTGTTGTGGGATGAAGGTGTTTCGATGTTCGATGCGCATGCGAAAACTGAATTCACATTACGTGCCATGATATTTTGCACGATTAATGATTTCCCGACTTATGGGAATTTGTCCGGGTATACAGTTAAAGGAGCAAAGGCATGCCCTATTTGTGATGAGGATATGATTGATGAGCGATTACATCATTGTGGGAAGAATGTATACCTGCATTATCGTACATGGCTTCCTTTAGATCATCCATTTCGTAAGAAGAAAAAGTTGTTCAACGGAAAAGTGGAGATGAGAGAAGCCCCTGTACCTTTACGTGGAAAACAGGTTTCTAGGCGGGTAAAGGATATTGAAACAGTGTTTGGCAAGCCCTTTAAAAGTGTCTCAAAGAACTTATATACTTTATACATTGTTAACAGAATTTTAAAGTACTTCATTTATGAATCTAATATGTCTTTGGTTGGTATTTGTATTTGGTTTCAGGTGTAGTGATGGAAGATGAGATAATGCATGATGCATCAGATGATCGGCAGCCACGTTCTGATGCCGAGATTACTGATGGAGGTAGTAGGAAGAAAAGAGTGAGTAAGGCTAGAGGTCCTACAAAAGGGATTCGTTCCATACCCGGGTTTCAAAGAGTACTTCAGTGGGATGAGTTGATGCGTCCGATTGGGGAGCATGTTGGTGCGTACAAGACACATTGCGGTGAAATCAGTAGAAGCAAAGTGTCTATCTTGTACGATAGTTGGGATGATGTTCCACTAGGCCTTAAAAATAGTTTATGGGAAGATGCTAAAGTAAGTAACCCATGTATTTTAAAAGTCATTTTTTTAATTTAATTGAGATCTTGTTTATTAGTTACTAATCGTGTATTATTTTTTAAATTGAAGAGAGAGTTTGGAATACAAGAGGATGCGAGGAAGAAACGAGATGTGTTGACTACTTGTGATAAGCGGTGGAGGGATTTCAAGTCAAAATTGGTGAGTCGATGGATCACAAAAACGAGGAAGGGGCCTAACAATGATAAGCAACCATATGTGCTTTATCCTTTCATTACGGAAGAGATTTGGAAGCAATTTGTGACAAAGTGTAGCTCTGATGAGTTTAAGGTATATTATATGTACGTTACAATCACATAATATGTTATAATCAATTTTTTATGTTGTGAATATTGACTATTTACTTGTTTTTATATTAGGCTATAAGTGAAAAAGCAAGAAAGTCTCAGGCTGCCAACATTCATCCTCATTTTCTGGGTTAAAAGTCATATGCAGAGATGATTCCTGTTTGGAAAAGAAAAGGGTATATCCCTTCATCATCTACAGCATCATCTATTGACTCATCCACATCATCAGTTATTTCCTCCTTGCCGGATCGAAATTTGCCATGGATACTCGCGAGATCGAAAAAAGATAAGGAAGGAAATCTTTTCTTCCCTAATGAAGAAACACAAAAGATAAAAGAGTCCATTGTAAGCATTTTTTAAATTTTATGATATTTTCTTGTCTATTTACTCGTATTCTACTAATCATATGAATTTTTTTTGATTTGACGCAGGATGATTGGAAAAGGAAAGAAAAGGAAGGAGAGTTTGTTCCAGGTCGGATGGATGATGCTCTATCACGTGCTTTATAGAGGAAAGACCGTCCTGGGCGTGTGTTAACAGCTGGGCATAGCATTGGAATTACATCTGTTTGGGGAGATCCTGATCGGAGTAGTACTGCTCGAAAGGGTAGGGGAATGGATGACGAGAAGATGCAGGAGTTGGAGGCTAGAGTGAGCCAAAGAGTTAGAGAACAGACGATGCAAGAGATGAACTCGAAGATTGATGCTATAGTTCAAGAAAGGTTGATGGCTTTTACGGCGCAATTTGGTCTTCAAGCACCAAATCAAACAAGGGAAGATGCGCCGGTCCGAAGTCCTCACACTCCAGTTGATCCTAGTAGCTGTCACTCGGGGGGCAATGATCCATTTGTGAACTTGCAGGTATAAGTTTATTTTATATCTTCTAAGATTATGATATTATGCTTTTAAAACACTTAACTAATGACATTGTGTTCTCGTTGGATGTTAAGAGTCAAGTTCCATGTCGTTTGGCATTAGCGGATGTCTCGGGGCCGATCATTGTAGCTGAGGGTACCATTCATCCACAACTGGGGTCATCATCACATCCTACGGCCGTGAAAGTGAGTGTTGATAATTTCTATCCCGACTACGCAGATGCTCCAGTTCCACTACCTACGCCATACATCGTGAAACTCAGTCAAGCTGAGGGTTCATTCATGGAATGGCCGAAAGAGTTGGTATTCATAGTCTCAGATAATCAGGTAACTTATGTTTAATATCTTGATTTATATACTACGTAAGCTTGATTGATATATGAAATAACCTATATACATATATAGTATGAATTAAAAAGAAGTTGAATTGAAGTAAGAACATTTGCCTGAGGGAGGTGTGATGAAGAAGAAGAAGAAAAAAATTAGTTGGTAGTGATCTTTGCACCGATGAGTCTGCACATAGGTACATAGATCCTTTTATTGACTTATCACTGGAGGAGATGGATGATATTGTCAAGGATATGCACCGCTTATTTTGCAACCGACCCTCAGATGAGCCTTTTAATATGCAAGTTATGAAGGGTACCGTCTTCAACTATGATAGTGATCAGATGATCATTCTCTCGCGACAAGATGTTTTTCAATTTCTCACGGGAGCATGGTTTAATGTATCCATTTTGCAAATATTTATGATGTGAGAATTCTCAAACTCTAAACTAATTAACATTGATATTTATTTTTATTGTTTCTTTTAAGTATAAGTATTTGGAATGTAGGTATTTGGAAGAGGATTCTGAACCAGAGGGTACTATTGGTTTCATGTGTCCAAGTATGATTTCGGCGACCATGATACGCAATGAACCAGATGCCGTGATCAATTACATGGCAAGTACAATGAAAGCGAATCAAACTATGCGTTTCATCCTATGTCCGTACATTCAAAAGTATGTTAGTTAAACTAATCTTCTCTTTGTTTTATCTATATGAACTTGTAGTTATATGAACATTACATTTTGTTTCATGCCTTAGGGAACATTGGATTCTTCTTGTCATTTGTCTATCTAAGAAAGCGGTATATATATTTGATTCGCTACAGAGAGAAAGAAAATTAGCTATCAAAGTGCCGCTAAATACGTAAGTTCGTAGTTGTTATACATGTTAATTAATTTATATGTATTTTATGATATTTTAAATAATTTACAAATGTTTATAGTAATTAATTGTAACAAAATTTCTATATTTAGTGCATATACAAGTTTCACGCGCCTTGAAGGATTCAATAAAGGAACTAAATTGTCTTGGATAACGATCCCGGTAAAACTCTTATGTTTTGTATTTCGTACACATTTTATAATTCTATTTAGGATTTTATTTTTGATTCTAATATATATCTTAAATTTGGTGTAGTGTGCTCAACAATCGGGAGGAGCGGAATGCGGCTATTTCGTGATGAAAAACATGCTTGAAATCGTCCGCCTGCACTATGATTCAGATAACTTACCGGAGGTATATGTATGTCGTAAATTTGTTATTTATACTTATAGAATTTTCAAGTATATTAACTAATTTAACATATTTCTAGGATTTTCCATCAAGTCCTCAGCCATACTCCGCAACTGAAATCGACGAACTTAGAGAACTTTTTGCAAAATACTTTGTAGCTTTGTTGATTGCCTGATTGCAATATTGGTGGCTTTGAAATGTACTGGAACAGGTTTTGGTATATATGCAAAATTCTCCCAACGATTTCTTGGGTTGTCCAAATTACAAAGGAGATTCTGCCGAATTTTCTGCTCATAAATATTAATATAATGTTCGTTTAGTCTTGAAGTTTAAGGTTTTTTATATGAAAAAACAAAAAAAAAAAAAAAAAGCAAAACTAGGACTATTTGCGTCGCATGTTGCTCAGCATGCGACGCAAATGATCAACATCTGCGTCGCACATGGAGCAACATGCGACGCAGATGGACCAAGAGCTGTGGGCTTTGGAGGAACATCGGCGTCGCATGTTGCTCCATGTGCGACGCAGATGTTCCTCCACAACCCACAGCCCTTGAATCATCTGCGTCGCATGTTGCCCTATGTGCGATGCAGATATTCCTGCCATTGCTCCACACCAGCTAGGTATTTGCGTCGCTTTGTGGTCTGTGTCCTACGCAAATGGTTTCCATTTTGCGTCGCATGATTGTCCGACGCAGATGATGTTTCCGCATCTGCGTCGAGAGCTGTGCCGTCGGACCCATGTCCGACGCAAATGGCCGCCTCACATCCGACGCAAATCGTCAATTTTGTACTAGTGCAAGAAGGATCGCATAGCCATCAGAAGGCTAGCTGCTCATTTTCTTATACTAAAAGGCAGACTGTATCACAAAGGGTTTGATGGTACTCTGCAACTCTGCGTAAATGACAGCGAAAAATAAGTCATCATGGAAGAGGTTCATGGAGGGGAATGTGGACCCCATATGAATGGAAGAATGCTGGCTCGTAAAATTTTGCGAGCAGGTTTCTATTGGAGCACTCTAGAAGGTGATTGCATCAGCTTTGTCCGCGCCTGCAAGCAGTGTCAGATATTTGCTAACCTCAATCATATGCCACCTGTGTCATTACATAATATGATTTCTCCTTGGCCGTTTTCAAGTTGGGGCATAGACATAAACGGACAAATTCATCCAAAGGCTTCAAATGGACATCAGTATATTCTTGTAGCAATCGATTACTTTTCGAAGTGGGTTGAAGCTGCATCATTTTCGAAGCTAGGGGCAAAGCAAGTCTCGAAATTTGTGATTAACAACATCATCTGTCGGTATGGCATACCTTTTGAAATCATCTCTGATAATGGATCACAATTTGAGGGTCATTTAAAGACTACTCTTGCAAAATATGCAATCAAGCATCATCAGTCCTCACCTTATCGTCCCCAAACAAATGGAGCGGTAGAAGCAGCCAATAAGACAATCAAAACTATTTTTGCCAAGATGACTGAAAAGACAAGGGAATGGCATGACAAACTACCATATGCCCTTTGGGGATATAGGATATCAATTAGGACTCCAACAGGAACAACCCCCGTATTCTTTGGTTTATGGGATGGAGCCAATCCTACCATTTGAGGTGGAGATACAATCTCTCAGGGTCATAGCAGAAAGTGAAATCTCGGAAGACCAGTGGCACAAAACTTGCTATGATGAGCTTGCATTCGCAGATGAGCGCCGACTACAAGCATTGCATAACATAGAACTCTATCAATGGAGAATTGCTCGCGCATTTAACAAAAGGGTTCGAGATAGAGACATTCAAGAAGGTGATCTAGTTTTAAAAGAAAATAGAGCTCCGTTGCATGATCCTCGAGGAAAATTCAAGCCTAACTGGTCCGGACCATTCCTGGTCAAGCATGTCATCACGGCTGGAGCAGTGAAGCTAATGGATTTTGATGGAAATGAGTTCACCCATTTCACTAATCTTGATCAGTTGAAGAAATACTACGCTAAGGCATTAGAGTAATTGTAATTGTCATGATCAAGTAACCAAGCAGTTTGTGGATTTTGTATCCTATCTGGTTATTCTTAATAAACATACCATGAGTTTTTAAGATATTCATATGATGTATGCAAAAAAAAAAAGAAAAAAAAGAAAAGAAAAAAAAACGGAAAAAGAAAAGAAGAAAAACGAAAACAAGAAAAAAAGGAAAAAGGAAGAATGATGAAACATGTTTTCGATTGATAAGGTTTATGTGCTATGCTTTTATGTGTCATATGATTAGTTAATTATGATTTGCATGTCATATTTAATGTTAAAGTGTGCACGTGTTTAGAATTGTGTTCACATTGAATTTCTCACAAACAGATCTTTTATTCATCCCAACTAGGGTACTTCATTTCTTACATAAAAAGACATAAAGCCTTCATTTCCTACAAACTCAAAGAAAAAAAAGGAAAAAAAAAACAACATAGAAAATAAACGTGACAATTCTCTCAAACCCTTCTCCTCTTCATGGTAGGCCCGTCTGAATCTTTGTCTTGACCAATATCCACTAGAAGCCATTGAAGGTAATCTTCATCAATCAGTGGAAAGGAAGGTTCCGGTAGCGCTGATATAATTTTAGCCCCCCTGCCATATAGTAGGCATTCTCTGAATACCACTCATATCAGCCTCATAAGTGGCACAAGATGGGAGAACCTAGAGGGCAGGAATGTGCTCTTGCTTCCAACCAATTTGCCTTAGACATCTCCATGGAAGGTAGAAAGTGACTTGGCAAAGCCCGGGTAGTTGAACACCTCTGCGACCAGAATTGCAATATACAATTGCGCTAATGCCAAGGTGGCTTGTGACCCACTTTATGTCTTGATATAAGAAAAAATCCTCCCACCCACCATTTTTGCTAAGTTGATAAAAGAAAGGAAGAAGACCTCTCTCCCGGACATGACTAGTTTTGTAGGTAAGACTCTTGTGGGGTTTAATGAGAGAAATTTTTTCTAATAGCCATAAATGAAGGGCTAATGGACATCCCTTCACAAAGCCTTGAGGGTTTCTTTTAAGTTCATCTAAGCCAAGGAACATTTCCCTCAACATAAGTGGTCCAAGACGACCCCCGCTAATAATTTTAGGAATAAGTGAAAGACACCGAACATGACATGCATTTAAAGACCATATAGTGAGGGTACTTCCCAAAATCATAAGACTGCAAGCGTTTTCTCTAGCAATCCTATAGTTAGCATTGTTAGAGAATTGCTAAGTGCCAAATTGAAAAGTCAAAAATAAGTTGAGAAGAAATACCTCACCATATTGTAGGTAGTTGCCATGAAGATTTTCGGGAAGATATAAGATCGTTGATAAATCTCCCGAGATCCTTGTAGGAGATCTAGGTGTAATAACTGGACCATTGGATGGTAAGCCTAACAAGCCTTCGACCTCTTCTACAAGAGGCACAATCTCCCGGTCTCCAAAGCGGAAGACATGGCGAGTTTCATCCCAAAATTTGGAAGCAGCATGAATCATGTCGTAACAAATAGAAAGTGAAAGCAAAGGCATAAGCACCTTAGTGAAGCGGGAAGAGGAAAAGATTGCCTTGGTTGCTCCAAGTTTCTTGTGATCCCCGAGAGTTGTTTTTTCTCCCGACTCTGCATTTCATTAACTTCTTCATAAGAAAGAACCATTTTTATGAAAGGAAAATTTAGAGAAATGATTGGAGTAGTGGAAGTGGTGCATTTGGAAATGAAGAACCATGCCCCTTTTTATAGATGGAAAAGATGATCATCCATAATTTATGCCATGGATAATGAGTTTGAGTATTGTCCATAGGATAATAAGGAGCATCCTTCACCATGGCTAATGACAAGCATTTGTAGTATGGCAATTTTTTGCTAAAACCGAACATAAAAAAAAACTATGTCAATGATGAATCAAGAACGTTGATACAATCCCTTTTTCCTAATGATCATTCAAAATAATGACCTTGATCAATCTATTTTATATAGTGATCATCATTTTCCGATAAAGCAAATAAGCATTATGCATAAAAAAAAATTTCTGAAAGATTTCGGAAAAAACAGATAAATTTTTTCCATATGAGGTTTGGTCCACCATAGAAGGTAATAACCTTTGGTCAGCCCTTTAAGGTGACATGACTTAACAATGCATCACTTTAAGGTGACATGACTTTACAATGTCCTAATTTAAGGTGACATGATAACACATGGAGTCATAAAAAGTAAGTAATGGTGACTTGACAACTTGTTTGTCATCAAGGCCATGGAAAACTGTAAAAAAACTGGAGTCGACCTGTTAATTGTCGGAATTTCTCATATTAACAAACGACAAATTCAGAAGACTGAAAAAAAAGAGACGATGATGAAATCGCATTTTCAAAACTTTTAGAAAATTAATTGGGATTTTCTATTTAAGACGACAATAAAGTCGCATTTTCAAAATTTAGAAAATTAATTGGGATTTTCTATCTAAGACGACAATAAAATTGCATTCTCAATTTTAGGAAATTAATTGGGATTTTCTATTTAAAGACGGCGTCAAAGTCGCATCTCCTATTTTAGAAAATTAACTGGGATTTTCTACTTAAAGCGGCAACATAAGTCGCAAATCATGTTTTTGAAATAACACTGCTGATAACAATTTTCTACGGAGAATATGTTATCTCAAAAGAAATTATCTGTCAAAATTTTGTGTCTTTTCAAACATTGGCCATCATTTTCTCCGAAATTCGACCAATGTGGGGCATTCTGTAGACACCAAATTTTGAACCCTTTTTCCGGATAAATAAAGGTTTTGAAAAATAAAAATAACAAAATCATCATGCAGCGTGGAGCGCACACCTCGGAGCGCGAGTTTCATTCCGTCGCACGATTTTTCATTTTTGCGTATTAATCATACATTTTCGGCTTAGAAGTATAATTTTCGTGAGTTGTAGTCAATACAACCACCACCGTTTTAATAAAATGATTCGTAGTATAATCATGCTCATCTTCATTAATTTGACGAGTTTTCATTAATTATCTTAAGTTAGTCTTTCGGAAAAATGAAAAAACAAGTCGCAATTCGGCGTCGGGATTTTAGTCGTATCTCAAAACCGGCATTAATCAGCTTTCTTGATGGTCAAGTCATTGTTCATTGGATAAAGAATAAGAATATATTCTTTATCCACTAAACACATCCTTTATCCATTAGTTAGAGAATAAGAATCATGAAAAGATGTGAGAATAAGAATCAAATCCCATGTGTAAGAGGGGAAAATCCGGATTTTTTCCTAAAAGGTCAGGTGTGTGCCAAGCACACAATCATGCGCCTAGCGCACAAGCTAGCCCTGCGCCAGACGCAGGACCTTGCGCCAGGCGCAAGGTGCTGCGCCTAGCGCAGCTCCCTGCGCTAGGCGCATCATTCTGGTCAGTTTCGTTTGCACGATTTTCAATGCATTTTTTTGCATATTAGGATGTTTTAGGAAGAATATTTTCTGAAAATCTGATCTTGCCTCATTAATGAGCAAATCTAAAAAAGAATAAGAATATTTATGTTTCCAAAGAGATTTGATGATGTCATTAGGGTGAAGTCATTAGAGTGATGTCATTAGGGTAATTAGGAATGAAGAAAATCAGATTTTCTTGGATGAAAAATCTGATTTTCTACCTCTTTGAAACCCTAGCTCACTTCCCTCATTTCTCTATAAATACCCTCCAAAATTCACTTCAAAACCAAGTTGAAAAAAACACAATTCAACTTCACTCTCAACTTCTCTCTCTAATACTATTCTCCTCTTTAATCTTTTCATCTAAGCAAAAGTCTTAATAAGTAAGTAAAAGAAGTTCATCAAAAGAAGAAAAAACACAAAAAGAGTTTAAGTTAACAATTAAGAAGATTTAGAAACTCACTTAGAAATTAAGAAAAATCACAAAAAAGTTAGAAAAATTTGCAAAAAGGAAGTGCATCATTGAGCTAGCAAAGTAAAGTTGAAGTTCTTGTTATTTTGATTATCTTCTTAATCATCTACTAACATCTTCCTTGTTTTCTTCTTATCATTTTTAATCTTTGGAGTGATTTGGGTATGTGGAAGTCCTAATAGGTTCCCAACCTTAAATCACCCCACCTAGAATAGTCACCTCTAATGGGGTGATTTTCCTTAATCAAGTTTTTATTCATCACAAAAAATGATTTCATAAAAAAATTCAAGATAGTTGTGCATAAACATCTCCATAAAAAATGAAAATGTGATGCTGTAATTATTATCAGTTTTAATTTCGTATTTCATTCCATTTTTTCGTCTGTCTTATCATAGTAGTTTATAGGATTTAATATTTTTCCTATGAAGTGTAAGATGTTTCCAGAAACTGGGCTTTGGAATTTCTAAAATACGAATTTTGTGGAAATAATTAAAAATCATACAACTTTGTTGTGCAAAACTGATTTTGTTCAGTACCACCCAATCTTGTTCTGTCAATAAAGTTTAAAATAGAATCATTCAAATAAGACTAAAAACCTCAAGTTTAAAGAAAACATCAGTAGCTTTTCAAAAATATAAAAATCATGTTCATATGAATTTTATGCAATTTTACATTATTTTTGCAAAACCATTCAGGCAAATCCCCAATTGATTTTCCTTTCAGTTAAGGAAATAAATAAAAAAGGGTCTTAAAAGTGTCCAATTCAAGTGAAAATTTCCAGTCTAGTTCTCCAAAGTGTCTAGAATGTTCATAACAAAATTCACTTCGAAATAAGTTCAATAAGTTAGGGCCCATTTTGCATCACTGTAAGTTTCCAGTTTTTGGTTTTATGAATACAAAAGTCATATGATATAAGGGGATAATAAACTTAAAATTAATCATACTTATACTAAACATGTCAATTTTGAAAACTGACAACTAAAAACTGGAAACTACTTTTTTCTGGTTTCCATATTTTTGTTTTTGGTTTTAAAAAACTGAAAACTGAAAACAAAAAACGATAACGAACGAGCCCTTAGATTTCAAAGAATAAATTAAATAAAGGTCATGTTTTGAATAGGTTTGACATAAAATTCACCATAATTCAAGTGGTCACTAAAAACTTGTGAAATTTTGATTCAACATAAAAGACTCACTGATCTATCCATAGATGTATTATATGCTTAGTTTAATGCTTTGTACAGAAAGTTATGATTTTTGTAAGTCAGTACAAGAACAAAAAGTTCAATCTGGAAAATGAAATAAAGTAATTAACTCAACTTTCATAAAAAAAAATGTTCTCTTCATACGAAAATGTGAATAAAAAAAATCATGAAATCTTAAGTTTATCTTAAAATGACTCATTTTATTATATAAATAAAAATAAAAAAAAATTGTCATAAAAAATCAAAATCAAAGAAGTTAATTAATCTTTAACTTTCACAAATTCACAAATAAACATGAATTCCAAAGCCCATTCAAGGAGATGAAGATCAAGGAGCATCATGGTGAAGATCAAGATTGAAGATTTGTATAGATCATAGATTTTGCACATATTGTTGTAATAATAGTTTCTTTGTAAATAATTATTGCATCACTCAATTAATAAAAAAACATGGAGATGTTTATGCATAATTTTCATAAATAATTCCACAACTCTTTTTAATAAAATGAGCAGCCAATGCTACAAATATTGCATGTTGGGCCAATATATCATAGCATATGAATCAAATGACCCAATCTCAATTAGGAGGAAAAATTACAAATCTAACTAAGTTGAATTGTATGATGATCCATCTTACATTTTAAAAATGTATTCTCCATATTCAAATGGATTAATCATATAATTTGACATAATTAGATTGATAATTATGATCTTCGAATTGATTTTAGGCCGTTTCACGTGTCTCGCTTTAAATGGCCAAATTCCAATTAGCCAAACACAAATCTCTAAATTCAATCTCAAATTGATCATTTCTCTCCAAATGACTTTATAATCTTCAATAAAGATTATTTCCCAAAAGCCTTCAATTAGGAAGCAAACCTTCTAAGACCTCTTGAAAATCATAAACGTAATCACTAATTAAGGTGGTTATTTCAATCCTCGATTAATCGCTAATTAGAGCGGTTAACTCAAACTCTTTTTAATCACTAATTAGGGTGATTATCTCCCATCATTATTTAATCATTAATTAGAGTGATTATCTCAAACCCTAATAATCGTTAATTAGGACGATTATTCTTCTCATTTAATCACTAATCAGAGTGATTATCTAAAACCTTAATAATCGTTAATTAGGATGATTATTTTTCTCATTTAATCACTAATTAGAGTGATTATCTTAAACCTTGAATAATCATTAATTAGGGAGATTACTTGTTAACCGCCATTGTTAATCACTAATCAAGGTGATTATCTTTCCTCTTAAATTTAGTCACTAATTAAGGTGATTATCTTAATCCTTCATATTTAATCACTAATTAAAGTGATTATCATAACCCCATTTTAATCACTAATTGGAGTGATTACCTCATTTCAAATAGATTTGTTTAATTCTAAAAGTGAGTTAATCATAATATATTCCCCCCTCTTCTTTCCCCAGTGGAATTGGCCATTTAGGGTGAGACATATGCTCGAACTACGACGGTTTTGATCCATGAGTGGATTCCAATCCCGCAATGATTGGTACGTAGTGCAACTTCAGTGCTCAAACCTACCATGTACAAATGATATATTGGTCCTAAATAAAAATGGTTAATGTGTATATGTGCAAATTATGTGATTTTCTTTCTTTTTAATAGCCATGATTACTTTAAAATGGAAAATAACGCATTTAGTAAGAGCCCATTCTGTAGAACGGAAGAGGAGACGAGTTCCAGACGTTCGCACCTCTTAACCTAAACCCCGAACCCTATCTCATGGTATGAAAGACCAATTTTCAAAAAGCCTTATCCATATGAAGTCATCATCGTTTTAAATGATATTTCTTGAAATTGATTTTAAAACGATTTATTAAATAAATATGTCCCTATTCAGATGTTAATAGGGTGGCGACTTCCAAGTTTTCTAAAACTCAAAGTCCAATGAGAGACTTTCGTGGGATTCAGACCGTTAATTAAGACAGTAAAAAATCGAGTACCACAAAAAGATGTGCCAAACTCAGTACGAGAAGCAAGGAAAAGATGTCGTATGATAATCTTTGAGAGAAGACATCGAAGACGGTTAGAAGGTTCCAGCACACAAAACATTTAAGGTTATATTCTTTCATACATATAATGGTACACATACAACATAGAAAATCTCACAAGGTACTATCTAACTGTATTGTTTTATCTGCACGTAGAGGTCCAAATTGAGTGAGAATATCTTATATTGGGAGATCCTGAATACAAATGTGAATACTGTGGGGCAATTATGTGGTACGAAGAGAGGATAAAGAGTAGAAGTTCCAACAACAAAGTTAAATTCAACATGTGCTGTTTAGAGGGCAAGGTTGTATTGCAAAAATTAAAAGACCCACCAGAACTATTACAAACATTGCTGGATTATACTAAAGGAATGACTGAAACCACATTCAGACAACTTATCCGACTCTACATGACCACTGGACCGTATATTTTCAGAATCAGTGGGCAAAACAATCACCGAATAGGCTCACTATTGCCCACGGAAGGAAAAGACACACCATTTCCACAACTTTATATACATGATACCTCTTCAGAGATCGAGATGAGAGAAAAAGCAGTACGAAAGCATAATGACATCCCGGAATTGGACAGCAACATACTCTCTAAACTCAAGGACATGCTTGACAAAGTCAACCCTCTCACAAAAGCATTCCGTATAGCGCAAGAGAGAATAAAACAAGTTAACGACATCAGATTGTCAATCAGGTTAATCGGAACAAGACAAAATACAACCAACCAATACAATAACCCAACTTCATTGGAGATTGCTACAGTCATAGTAGGAGATATTGGAATGACGACCCTTGGAAGAGACATAATAATAGAACATAAGACAGAGGGACTAAAGCAATTAAGTGAACTACACCCAAGTTTCATGGCATTACAGTACCTACTCCTTTTCCCATATGGTGAAGACATCTATTATATCGGCATTCCATATCAAACCATAGACGGACGCGAGAAAGGGAAAAGACAATGTACAACTATGAGAGAATATTACGCATACAGGTTGCAACAAAGAGAGCATGGATTCCAAACACTGCTAAGAGGTGGCCGCCTACTGCTACAATTTATAGTTGGCCCTTTGCGTAATGGAAGCAGAAAGGTTATCGTACATTAGAAATAACCAAGCTACATTAAGATGCGATATTTACAACAACCTATGTAACGCAATTCAGAAAGGAGATTTGACTGGTGCCTCGGTAGGAAAAAGGATCATTTTGCCGGCCTCCTTTACTGGAGGCTCAAGATACATGCAACAAAATTATCAAGACACTATGGCAATTTGCAGATGGTACGAATACCCACAACTCTTTATAACATTCACAGCCAACCCGAGGTGGCCGAAAATTACGAAAATGTTAGAACAAATAGAATGGCAAAGAGCATAAGATCAACCAGATGTTGTAGCAAGAGTTTTCAGACTGAAATTGAAACAATTGATGAAATGTCTTAAAGAAAAAAGGTACTTTGGTACCGTTGTCGCAGGTATAGTAACAATCTTTTTTCATTAAACTCCTACTTCCATAATGGCATCTTCCGAAATATAAACTTCATTACTATTGCACGAGATGTCTACACTATAGAATTCCAAAAGAGGGGTTTACCTCATGCACACATACTCCTATGGCTCTACGGAGATGCAGTGCAACTTTCTACGAAATACATCGACAATATAATTCATGCTGAGATCCAAGATAAGACAACAAATCCAAAACTATACAACGTTGTCTCAAAATTCAATGTCCATGGACCATGCGGAAATGCAAATCCAAAATGCCCATGCATGGTTGATGATAAATGTAGCAAAAAGTTTCCAAAATCATTTAATGAGGTGACTACTTTCGACAACAATGGATACCCAATCTACAGAAGAATGGATAATGGCAGGTAACAATAAATAGATAAAGAAGAATGGATAACAAGGAGTGGCATGACGCAATGAAAGAAGCAATCCACGGGCTATGCCATCCAAATTAAGGGAGCTATTTGTGACAATATTGTTATTTTGTGAGGTGACAGACATAACTAGCCTATGGGAAGCTTCGTACAAGGACCTATCAGATGACATACAAAGAAAGAAAAGAAAGTTGTTCAGAGCTCATCTTAACTGAGGAGCAGGTGAGGACATACACTCTTCTTGAGATTGATAAAATCATAATGAAGTATGGGAAGTCATTAATCAATATTAAAGCCATGCCACAACCAAACTTCACAAAAGTAGACTTTGTAGAAAACAGACTTATGCAAGAAGAGCTCAATTATGACCCTAAAATAATGTTTGATGAGTGGACAAGAAAACTGAATCAACTCAACGATGACCAATTAACTTTATACAAAAGGGTAGTTGAAGCCGTTAAAAATAATACAGGGGAAATATTTTTCGTGTACGGGCATGGAGGAATAGGTAAAATGTTTCTTTATAGCACCATCTCAGCAAAGTTCTGGGCAAAACGAAAGATTGTACTAAATGTAGCATCATTAGGTAAGAAAGAAAGAATCAACACAAAATTTTTGTTTGAAAAAAAAAACTTACTAAGTACCATTTAAATTAAATGCAATAATTCATTTCTATTGTGTTTCAGAGTTATTACTTAGGTTATTCCACTACTCTTTTCACCTTAAAACATATTACAGGCATTGCTGCATTGCTATTATCCGGAGGAAGGACATCTCACAGTCGATTTGAGATACCAATCGACCTTAATGAAACATCAACTTGCAACATTAGACAGAATACCAAACTTGCTGAACTACTTCGCAACACGTCACTAATAATATGGGATGAAGCTCCAATGGACCACAAATTTGCATTTCAAGCACTAGACCGTACAATGAAGGACATAATAGGATATATGATCCAGAAGCATCATCAAAGTTGTTCGGAGGAAAGGTTGTCTTACTTGGAGGAGATCATCGACAAAGGTTGCCAATAGTACCCAAGGGACGTAGACAAGATATCGTCCAAGCTTTGATAAACAGATCCTATATATGGAATCAATGTAATGTCTTCATCCTCAAAACAAGCATAAGGGTTCCAGAAGGAGGTGAACATTCAGATAAGATTCAGAGGAACAAAAAATTCAATGACTGGCTTTTAGCCATGGGTGATGGGAGATTGGAGGGGAAAAGCCAGGATAATGAGGTTGATGACATTTGGATAAAAATACCAGATGAACAAATAGCCGACAGTGGAGCTATCAACATTGAAATTGCAACCAAAGAGATATACCCAGAATTCGACTTCAAACATTGTGATGAGAATTACTTGAGAGAAAGAGCAATACTTACGCCACTAAGCGAAACAGCCGACTACATAAACAACTACATGTTAAGCCCAATTCCTGGATATGAAAGGGAGTACAAGAGTTGCGACGAAATTTGTTCATCCTCAAAAGACACCAATGCACAGTCACCAACTATACTACAGAGTATCTTAATACTTTGAATCTACTAGGCTTGCCACCTCACGAGCTCAAATTGAAAGAAGGCGCCCCAGTGATGCTTATGAGGAATATCAATCCTTCACAAGGACTATGTAATGGAACCCGACTAATTATCACACACCTGGGAAAATTTATAATTGAAGCAAAAATAATTATGGGTCTGAAAAGGGGGAACAAAGTATTGATACCAAGGATCGTAATGACATCAATAGACAACAAGATACCATTTGTACTAAAACGAAGGCAATACCCACTCAAGACATGCTATGCTATGACGATAAACAAGAGTCAAGGACAATCACTCAAACATGTGGGTGTTTACTTGCCAAATCCTGTTTTCAGCCATGGACAACTGTACATAGCAGCCTCAAGAACAACATCACCAGAGGGCTTGAAATTATTCATCGATGATTCGAACCAGAAGTATAAAAGGCACACCAAAAATATAGTCTATAAAGAAGTATTCTCAAACTTGCCTGAATTGTAAATAGGATACTAGAAAGAACTATTAAATAATAAAGTGAACTTGTGAGTTATGTGTTTAAAGTTCTAATTCAAAAAAAAAAAAAAATAGCTTCCAACTGTAATTCATAATACCCACTATGAAAATTGTATAAATCCTTGCGACGTATTAGTAATCAATGGTAATTTCTATGGAAGAGAATCATCGACAACAAATTCAAGAAATGGTACCAAATAATACACTGTAAAACAACAATTTGCACCAATAAAATACCAGAATCATCACCATACATTCCCTTTAATAAGGGTATACCCATAACAAGACTAATCATCTTAGCTAATTCCTCTTCTATTACTGAATTGAGCTTACTTAAATCAACACTAATCAGACTAAAATCAAACTCATCTAAAAATCAAGGTTTAAAAAATAAAATTGTAGTGATATCATCAAATTTAACTAGAAATTCAAATCAAAATCGTGAAAATTGGAACTTGAGGGAAGAAATTGGAGACATCGAAGCCTTGAGCAATGAGAGCAAGGAGGCGTTTGAGAGCATCACACTTCTTGGCACATTCATAGTGTCCTCTTGAATTTCACATTTTCTGTGCAATTAATATGAGTTGGATAGTGCTAGAAATTGGCAATCATATGACATGTTGGCATCTTCATCTATGTATTACTTTCTCTATTAATCACTTGCTACATGAGCATTTGGGATGATCTTTTCAGGAAGTAAATAAGTAGATAGAAAAAGGGGGTGGAAGAGTGTGGGGTCCAACTTTGAAGAAAAAGTAGAGAGAGAACTCGCAAAAGGTGTGCAGTAAGTATTTTGGGACATCTGACGAAGAGATATGTAGCAAGTAATTTTGGTATGAAAGGAGTATCATGACAGTCTCTCAAATCTCCGGTATAAAACCATGGGAGTTGATTTGTATTGAATGAAGAAGGTTAGAAACACTTTATCAAAGCGCTGGAAGAAAAGAATCATGTGTGGAAACTTTAAGGAAGTTGAACCTTCTAATCATTAGTCGCTAGTGCCTAGAGTTTCATTATTTGTTATTTTCTGGAAATATATGCTCACATTGTACAAATAAGAAAATAGGGAAAAGAAGACAAGATAGGGATAATGCTTATAACTGAGATTTTGTCGTCCTGACCCAAATTCAATGTGGCATTTCTTATTGGATACCCTGCGGATAACACGCTGAGATGAAGCAATTGCTTCTTTTGTCTCGGGGATAAAGCAGAATTACATTTTTGGTGGAATATGTGGCGTTGCAGCTAACACTTCAATCAAGGCGAGTACATATTTCCCCATTGCCTTAATTCTCTTTGGATCTGCATAGATCTGTCATCTTGGTTTTTATTCCTAGAATATTTGTTGTATACATAATTATTTATGTTAATCTGTTTCATATATCTATATGTCAGATCTTATTCTTTTCTCAATAAACTTAATTCTACTAAAACTAATTGGGAAATTAAGGTTCGAGTTTCTAGACTATTTGAGGTCGAAGATCATAAAAAAGGGGTAAGTTTGATAAGTCTTGATATGGTCATGATTAATGAAGTGGTATTTTTTTCCTTAAATTGTTTTTTCGATTATTAATAGAGGTTACTTTTAATTATTTCCCTTTACTATCATTCGGATATTAGGTGTAGGTGTGAGAGAACTATATTAGGAGGTTGGAGCTAATAGCTAATTTGTGGTGGTTATTTGATAGTGCTTGAGTTGAATCTTTGTGCTTTTATTGTTCCGTGTTTTGATTTAGCCACTTGTATTTCTTAACCATGCTACCAGAATTGTTCCTGACAACACGAATAACCATTTATTTAATGAGGTTTTGATCAAGATGTATGCAAGACGAATTCAATTTGGTTGTCCTGTAAACTCTCCATAGTAAATTTTATTTATATGATTTCCTGACAACACGATTTTAATTCATGCTATCATCCATATGATTTTTATATTACTCTTTTATTTTTGAAGGGTGATTATATACATGGAACAATTCCTGCAAGATTTGTACCATCATTCTGTAAGAAACTTACTGAAGGAGGAATTTTTACCATTAAAAATTTTGCGGTTAATCCATGCATGGACATATTTCGTGTTGTTAGTGATTGTAAAATCATGATTTGATTTTTCTACAATACCATCATCAAGACCCTTAAACACGATGATATAGTTGTAATACCAAAGCATAAAATTAATTTTATCAACTTTCACAATCTAGAGCGTCGTTGCAATCAAAATACTGTTTTGACAGGTATAATAATAATATAATTTCCTACATTATCTATTAGTAAATTTTCTTAATATGATATATAACCCAATCTACGCATGCTTTCTTCTCTAGATGTGGTTGGGGTTGTCATCAATGAAGTCGATTATGGTCGTTTTATAGAAGTTGATATGCTAAATGGTATATATTAATATATTAATTTACTCATGGAAATTTCAAGTTTCATTTGATTATATTATGTTTCCTGACAATATCTAATTATAATATTTATACTCTCTCTTTTCGCATTAATGCTCAGGGAAAAAAAATCAAGGTGAAAATATGGGACCAACATAGACTGGATTATATACAAAAGAAAGACAAAATAGATGATCCTACAAAAGCATTTGTTGTAGTATCCGCTTCTTTTTTGGTTAGAAATCAATATGGTAAATTTTTTTTTCCCTTTCCCTTAGTAGTAAAGACGAATAATGACGAAAATTATGAAGTCAAAATTCCATCATTAACCCTGAATACTTTTAATGGCTAAGGATTTTTATTCAAAGTAAAGATTACTGCTTATAATCGTATGGCTCGTAGACAAATATTTACTGTAATGAAGATTCTTGATAAAAATATACTTGAACCTCAAGTACTTCTTTCTAATTTTGATCATTGTAATTCCCAATAAATTTATAAAATTTATAATTTTTTGTAGGAAAAATTGACGCTATGGGGCTGAACTATCAGCCATTTTCTTTTATAGGTACCAACTTTTGATTATTCTGTAGAGGACCCAAGTATGACCTCTTGTATCTTTTATTGGGCCTGGAAGACTTGTAACCGGTTGCAAAGGTTGAAATAAACACTTATGGTTCCCAATTTTTTTTTTTTTGTTTTGTTAATTATTGCAATTAACTTAATTTTGCAGTTAATTAATTTTTTTAGACTTTCCTTTAAACTGTTCTCCTATCTCCTTCGTCTGTTTGGTCTTCCTCTCATCCATTAATTCTTGAAGTTAAGCTGCTGCCATTAATCTTCACATAAACCACCATTACCACTACCACCTTATCAGTCCAATTCTCTGTCTCTTCACTTTCCTCTAGGCAACAAACAACACATCTCCATAAAACTGTGACCACAGTGGATTAGCATAAACTCTAATATGGTGCAACGGCACGACAACAATGGTTCAACACCGACGGCAGCGCCGACAAGGGTAGTGCGCAGTAGTCACGACAACAAGCAAAATACAGAGGAGATAGGCAACAACACAAGTGCAGCAACAACGAATGAAGAGAAAGACAACAACGAACATCAGTGTGCAAGTGTTATCGAACTGTGAAATTTTGAAACTGAATTCTAAAACTGCAAAAAATTCACCTAAATTTCTCCAATCAAATTCTCTCGGATCTACTCTTCTTTAAATCTCTCATATTTTTACCCTCTTTAGATTGCCTCTTAAAAAAAAAAACAATCAAACCTTATCAACAACAATTTTCCAACATGCCCAGTTAGTCAAAATTCCAAATTTCTTTACATTTTTCTGTCATTAATTTAATTTTTTTACCCAAAAATAAATAAAAAACACCCAACTGATTTATTGTAGAGGAGAGAGAAAATTTTCTTAAAAATGAGGAAGGTAGCGGTGGGTGAGACGGTTGTATTTGCGGCGACAGTGTGTGCGGCGGCGGCAGTGGTAGTGCGACAAAGGATGAAAAGTTCAAGTAAGTGGGCCTGTGCAATGGCCATACTTAAGGAGCTTGATGAAAAGTGTGACTGTGTGAGACACCTTTGGGAAAAATGGCAAGGAAGCGCGGCCATGAACAGAGGAGAAGAGAGATGAAAACCAGATTAGAGGAGAGAAGAGAGATGAAAAAATGGCAGAAGGGAGGAGAGGGGAAAGGTGAAAAAAATAAGGTAAAGGGTTTCCTTTCAAAGTCACGTGTGAGTTTAATGAACTCACATGACAATTAACCTGCTATAGTAGATTGGTTACCTGCTAGGTCCAATAAAATACACAAGAGGTCATTCTTGGGTCCTCTACAGAATAATCAAAAGTTGGTACCTACAAAAGAAAATGGCCGATAGTGCAGCCCCATAGCGTCAATTTTTCCTTTTTTGTATGTATTAATTGCATTCTGAAGGGTCAAAAGACACTACTACATCAAAAAAGGATCAAAAACGTCTACATACAACTCTTATTGAAGATCATGAAAGTGAAGATGGTGATTAAGAATCAATTGATAAACAAATATAAAAAAAAGGTTAAAATAAACAAAAAAAATTATTTAAAAAAATATATATAATTTGAACCAAAAACTTATCTATCTTGACTTATATAATCATTTTATATTCCAGTAACTTTCAAATGGAGGATTGAAGAGGAGAAAACAACATACAACTTTACTTTTCATAATCTTTTTTTAGTTTGATTAGTTGTTACTGTTTAGTATTCAGAAAGCGTTTCAATTCAAAGAATATGTAATTTATTTCAATATTATTTATTTTTTGTTAGAAATATAAAACATATTTTCATATTATTTCAATAATTTTAATTTCTGTTTGCGTTACAATTGCTAGAACTATTTATTACAATAATAAATTCAAATGATGAGGATCGAATTATCATTTGATCCAACAGAAAAAAAAATCAAAAGAAACCTCATCAACAAGAGCTCATGGTCATATCCCAAATAAATTATCTGAGTCAAAGACTAATATACTCCAAGTAGTTGCACTCCACTTAAATTACATATACTCCAAGTAGGAGTACTCTTTAAATATTCAATATACTACAAGTACTCTATTTAATTTAAATCAACTCCAAGTAGGAGTAAACTTCTCTAAATTATATTTAATCTACTCCAAGTAGGACTAAACTTTATCCAAGTATAGCTAGGATACTAAACTAAAGAATATTCTTATAAACTAAAGAGCAATTATTATTAGGTTGATTTCCATATATTTACAACAATACAACCTGCAACAATGACTCATCAATATTCAGATCCAAACTTATCACGAGAAGCAAGAAAAAGACGTCAAATGATAATTTTCGAGAGAAGACAACGAAGACGATAAGAAGGATATGTAATTTATTTCAAAATTATTTATTTTTTATTAAAAATATAAAACATAATTTCATATTATTTCAATAAATTTAATTTCTGTTTTCGTTACAATTGCTAAGAACTAAGAAACCGCAAGAGCTCATGGCCATATACCAAATCAATAATAGAGTCAAAGCCTAACACACTCCAAGTAGTTGCGCTCCACTTAAATTACATCTACTCCAAGTAGTAGTACTCTTTAAATATTTAATATACTACAAGTACTCTATTTAATTTAAATCTAGTCCATGTAGGAGTAAACTTTTTTAAACTATATTTAATCTACTCCAAGTTGGACTAAACTTTATCCAAGTGTCTAAGATAAAGTGTCCTCCTACTTGGATACCTAAGTCACTGCTGATGATTAGGAGGACAACATCATAATAAGTCTAAAAGTATGTTGGATGTGGACTTCTTTTCCTTTTGAAGCAAAATAAAGCTTGCTAGGTCACTAAAATAAAGAATATTCTTATAACCTAAAGAGCAATTATTATTAGGCTGATTTCCATATACTTACAACAATACAACCTACAACAATGATTCATCAATATTCAGATCCAAACTTATCATGAGAAGCAAGAAAAAGACGTCGAATGATAATTTTCGAGAGAAGACAACAAAGACGACTAGAAGGATCCAGCATAGAATTAATTCAAGGTGATACTCTTTCATATATAATATAATTATTTTTTAAAACTGTATCAAACACACAGAAGAAGCTACAATTTTATAATTCACCTCACGAAAAAATACAGAAGTAGGTTTATTTGTTTGTTCTAACAAATATTTGAATAAACTCCAAAAGCATACATTAAAAAAAAAGTTCAAGTTTAAAGAACTGTCATCAAGCTTCTAACAAGATTTGTACCTCTGAAGTGAGTACCACGACCAGAGCAGGAATAATCAAATCATGGTCAAACCCGACTTGGTTCCATATAAGTGGGATATTGGTCCTGCATTCCATGAGAAGGATAAACAACTGCCACTACAACATCTATAATGAGTTGTGAATATAATAAGGAAATAACACAATTATTATAGAAAGCCATACTCCTGCATTGTAAACAGAAAAATAACAAGGTTAAAGTTTCTTCTGTTAAGAGGCATTAATAGTTCCAATAGTGAATATACACTTACATCAGGACCATAAAAGCCACTTGAATAAAAACTACTCTCGCTCAATAAGTGTCTGAAGGAAAACAAGGAAATGCTGAAATCAGATAAAATCATCAACAGTTGTATAACCATTTTAAATGATGGGAAAAATCAGGAGGAGAAAAAAGAGGGACACGCCAAAAGAAAAATAGCTTCTAACAAGACTTATACCTCATAAGTAAGTCCAGAGCCGGAATAATAAAATTGGCAACGAACCGACTTCAACGCATATAAACAGGATCTTGGTCCTGTATTCCATGAGAAGGAGAAAATATCAGTAAAAAAATAACTGCCTCTACAACATCCATGAAACAATATCTTATCCATCAAGTTGTACATTACACTACTTATTATAGAGTCTATAGGTATAATAACTAAGTAAACGGAGGCTTCATTCCAATTTCAATCACAATTTTCATGAACACCCAATTGGCAAATTGCCCACAGGACCAGATCCATACATACATAATTTATTCCTTAATACTCTCTCTAACTGTTTTAGGCTCACACACATGCAACATTAAAGAACACATGAAAGAAGATGTGCCAAACTCAGCACGAGAAGCAAGGAAAAAACGTCGTATGATAATCTTTGAGAGAAGACAGCGAAGATGGTTCGAAGGTTCCAACACACAAAACATTCAAGGTTATATTCTTTCATACATATAATGGTACACATATAACATAGAAAATCTCATAAGGTACTATCTAACTGTATTATTATATCTGCACATAGAGGTCCAAATTGAGTCAGAATATCTAATATTGGGAGATCCTGAATACAAATGTGAATACTGTGGGGCAATTATGTGGTACGAAGGGAGGGTAAAGAGTAGAAGTTCCAAAAAGAAAGTTAAATTCAATAAGTGCAGTTTGGAGGGCAAGGTTGTATTGCCAAAATTAAAAGACCCACCAGAACTATTCCGAACATCGCTGGATTATACTAAAGGAATGGGTAAAGCACATTCAGACAACTTATCCGACTCTACAATTCATGCTATGCATTTACTTCTATGGGAGCTAAGATAGACAAGACACTAAGCATGACGACTTGACCGTATGTTTTCAGAATCAGTGGGCAAAACCATCACCAAATAGGTTCACTACTGCCCACGGAAGGAAAAGACCCAACATTTCCACAACTTTATATACATGATACCTCTTCAGAGATCGAGATGAGAGAAAAAGCAGTACGACAGCATAATGACATCCTGGAATTGGGCATCAACATACTCTCTGAACTCAAGGACAAGCTTGACAAAGTCAACCCTCTCACAAAAGCATTCTGTATAGCGCAAGAGAGAATAAAACAAGATAAAGACATCAGATTATCAATCAGGTTAATCGAAACAAGACAAAATACAACCAAGCAATACAATAACCCAACTTCATCGGAAATTGCTGCACTCATAGTAGGAGATATTTCAATGACGACCCTTGGAAGAGACATAATAATAGAACATAAGACAGAGGAACTAAAGCAAATAAGTGAACTACACCCAAGTTTCATGGCATTACAGTACCCACTCCTTTTCCCATATGGTGAGGACATCTATTATATCGGCATTCCATATCAAACCATAGACGAACACGAGAAAGGGAAAAGACAATGTACAACTATGAGAGAATATTACGCATACAAGTTGCAACAAAGAGAGCATGGATTCCAAACACTGCAAAGAGGTGGCCGCCTACTGCTACAATTTATAGTTGACTGCTACTGTGCAATGGAAGCAGAAAGCTTATCGTACATTAGAAATAACCATACTACATTAAGATGAGATATTTACAACAACCTATGTGAAGCAATTCAGAAAGGAGATTTGACCAGTGCCTCTGTAGGAAAAAGGATCATTTTGCCGGCCTCCTCTACTGGAGGCCCAAGATACATGCAACAAAATTATCAAGACACTATGGCAATTTACCGATGGTACGGAAACCCACAACTCTTTATAACATTCACAGCCAACCTGAGGTGGCCAAAAATTGTGAAAATGTTAGAACAAATAGAAGGACAAAGTGCATAAGATCGACCAGATGTTGTAGCAAGAGTTTTCAGACTGAAATTGAAACAATTGATTAAATGTCTTAAAGAAAAAAGGTACTTTGGTACCATTGTCGCAGGTATAGTAACAAACTTTTTTGAATAAACTCCTACTTCCATAATGGCATCTTCCGAAATTTTAAACTTCATTACTATTGCACAGATTTCTACACTATAGATTTCCAAAAGAGGGGCTTACCTCATGCACACATACTCCTATGGCTCCACGGAGATGCAGTGCAACTTTCTACGGAATACATTGACAATATAATTCATGCTGAGATCCCAGATAAGACAACAAATCCAAAACTATGCAACGTTGTCTCAAAATTCAATGTCCATGGACCATACGGAAATGCAAATCCACAATGCCCATGCATGGTTGATGATAAATGTAGCAAAAAGTTTCCAAAATCATTCAATGAGGTGACTACTTTCGACAACAATGGATACCCAATCTACAGAAGAATGGATAATGACAGGTAACAATAAATAGATAAAGAAGAATGGCATACTAAATCAAGTTCGAAATAACCTATTACATATACGTAATTACACTTTATTCTAACTACATTGCTCATTCTTTTTTTAAACCAGCTTTGTCAAGAAAGGCGAGCAACTATTAGACAACAGATGGGTGGTCCCCTATAATCCTGGATTGTTATTGATGTTTGATGCCCATATAAATGTTGAAAGGAGCAACACATCGCGGGCAATTAAGTATTTACTCAAGTATATTTCAAAAGGACCACAGAGGACAACCATGGTTATTAAAGATGACAATAAAGATGAGATCAAATCATACCTAGATTGTAGATATGTATCGTCATGCGAGGCAGCATGGAGAATATATGAGTTCGAGATTCAAGAAAGGAATCCATCTGTCATGCGGCTTCCTGTGCATTTGGAAAAAGAACAAGCTGTTGTTTTGAGAGACAATGACCACCTGAATGTAGTCGTTAACACAGACCATGTTCATGAAACAATGCTTACTGCATGGATAAACACTAACAAAATATATCCCAAAGCAAGGAACTTAACATACGCACAATTTCCAACGGAATACGTGTGGGACAAGGGATGGGAGAAGAGAATGAAAGGACGAAGCATCGGAAGGATAACATATGTTCACCCTACTTCTGGAGAGAGGTATTATCTACGTCTACTATTGAACATTGTTAAGGGACCAACAAGTGTGGAAGAAATAAGAACTGTAAATGGTTGTCCATATCCATCATACAAAGAGGCGTGCTACGTCCTTGGCCTTTTGAACAATGACAAGGAGTGGCATGACGCAATAAAAGAAGCAATCCACGGGCTATGCCATCCAAATTAAGGGAGCTATTTGTGACAATATTGTTATTTTGTGGGGTGACAGACATAGCTAGCTTATGGGAAGCTTCGTACAAGGACCTATCAGATGACATGCAAAGAAAGAAAAGGAAGTTGTTCAGAGCTCATCTTAACCGAGGAGCAGGTGAGGACATACACTCTTCTTAAGATTGATAAAATCATAATGAAGTATGGGAAGTCATTAATCGATATTAAAGCCATGCCACAACCAAACTTCACAAAAGTAGACTTTGTAGAAAACAGACTTATGCAAGAATAGCTCAATTATGACCCTAAGATTATGTTTGATGAGTGGACAAGAAAACTGAATCAACTCACCGATGACCAATTAACTTTATACAAAAGGGTAGTTGAAGCCGTTAAAAATAATACAGGGGAGATATTTTTCGTGTACGGGCATGGAGGAATAGGTAAAACGTTTCTTTATAGCACCATCTGAGCAAAGTTCTGGGCTGAATGAAAGATTGTACTAAATGTAGCATCATCAGGTAAGAAAGAAAGAATCAACACATAATTTTTTTTTGAAAAAAAAAACTTACTAAGTACCATTTAAATTAAATACAATTATTCATTTTTATTGTGTTTTAGAGTTATTACCTATGTTAATCCACTACTCTTTTCACCTTGAAACATATTACAGGCGTTGCTGCATTGCTATTATCCGGAGGAAGGACAACTCATAGTCTATTTGAGATACCAATCGACCTTAATGAAACATCAACTTGCAACATTAGACAGAATACCAAACTTGCAGAACTACTTCGCAACACGACACTAATAATGTGGCATGAAGCTCCAATGGACCACAAATTTGCATTTGAAGCACTAGACCGTACAATGAAGGACATAATAGGATATATGATCTAGAAGCATCATCAAAGTTGTTCGGAGGAAAGGTTGTCTTACTTGGAGATCTTCGACAAGGGTTTCCAATAGTACCCAAGGGACGTAGACAGGATATCGTCCAAGCTTTAATAAACAAATCCTATATATGGAATCAATGTAATGTCTTCATCCTCAAAAACAAGCATGAGGGTTCCCGAAGGAGGTGAACATTCAGAGGAACAAAAAGTTCAATGACTGGCTTTTAGCCATGGGAAGGGAAAATCCAGGTTAATGAGGTTGACGACATTTGGATAAGAATACCAGATGAACAAATAGCCTACAGTGGAGCTATTAACATTGAAATTGCAACCAAAGAGATATATCCAGAATTCGACTTCCAACATTGTGATGAGAATTACTTGAGAGAAAGAGCAATACTTACGCCAATAAGCGAAACAGCCGACTACATAAACAACTACATGTTAAGCCTAATTCCTGGACATGAAAGGGAGTAAAAGAGTTGCGACGAAATTTGTTCATCCTCAAAAGACACCAATGAACAGTCACCAACTATACTACAGAGTATCTTAATACTTTGAATCTACAAGGCTTGCTACCTCACGAGCTTAAACTGAAAGAAGGCTCCCCAGTGATGCTTATGAGGAATATCAATCCTTCACAAGGACTATGTAATGGAACCCGACTAATTATCACACACCTGGGAAAATTTATAATTGAAGCAAAAATAATTATGGGTTTGAAAAGGGGGAACAAAGTATTAATACCAAGGATCGTAATGACATCAATAGACAACAAGATACCATTTGTACTAAAACGAAGGCAATACCCACTCAAGACATGCTATGCTATGACGATAAACAAGAGTCAAGGACAATCACTCAAACATGTAGGTGTTTACTTGCCAAATCCTGTTTTCAGCCATGGACAACTGTACGTAGCAGCCTCAAGAACAACATCACCAGAGGACTTGAAATTGTTCATCGATGATTCGAACCAGAAGTATAAAAGGCACACCAAAAATATAGTCTATAAAGAAGTATTCTCAAACTTGCCTGAATTGTAAATAGGATACTAGAAAGAACTATCAAATAATAAAATGAACTTGTGAGTTATGTGTTTAAAGTTCTAATTCAAAACAAAAAACAGCTTCCAACTGTAATTCATAATACCCACTATGAAAATTGTATAAATCCTTGCGACGTATTAGTAATCAATGGTAATTTCTATGGAAGAGAATCATCGACAACAAATTCAAGAAATGGTACCAAATAATACACTGTAAAACAATAATTTGCACCATTAAAGTACCAGAATCATCACCATACATTCCCTTTAATAAGGGTATACCCATAACAAGACTAATCATCTTAGCTAATTCCTTTTCTAATACTGAATTGAGCTTACTTAAATCAACACTAATCAGACTAAAATCAAACTCATCTAAAAATCAAGGTTTAAAAAAGAAAATTGTAGTGATATCATCAAATTTAACTAGAAATTCAAATCAAAAACGTGAAAATTGGAACCTGAGGGAAGAAATTTGAGACATTGAAGCCTTGAGCAATGAGAGCAAGGAGGCGTTTGAGAGCTTCACACTTCTTGGCACATACATAGTGTCCTGTTGAATTTCACATTTTCTGTGCAATTAATATGAGTTGGATTTAGTTCTTTGATAGTGCTAGAAATTGGCAATCATATGACATACTGGCATCTTCATCTATGTATTACTTTCTGTCTTAATCACTTGCTACATGAGCATTTGGGATGATCTTTTCAGGAAGTAAATAAGTAGATAGAAAAAGGGGGTGGAAGAGTGTGGGGTCCAACTTTGAAGAAAAAGGAGAGAGAAAACTCACAAAAGGTGTGCATCAAGTATTTTGGGACATCTGACGAAGAGATATGTAGCAAGTAATTTTGGTATGAAAGGAGTATCATGACAGTCTCTCAAATCTCCGGTATAAAACCATGGGAGTTGATTTGTATTGATAAAAGAAGGTTAGAAACACTTTATCAAAGCGCTGGAAGAAAAGAATCCTTTGTGGAAACTTTAAGGAAGTTGGACCTTCAGATCATTAGTCGCTAGTGCCTAGAGTTTCATTATTTATTATTTGCTGGAAATATATGCTCACATTGTACAAATAAGAAAATAGCGAAAAGAAGACAAGATAGGGATAATGCATATAACTGTGATTTTGTCGTCCTGACCCAAATTCTATGTGGCATTTCTTATTGGATACCCTGCGGATAACACGTAGAGATGAAGCAATTGCTTCTTTTGTCTCAAGGATATAGCAGAATTACATTTTTGGTGGAATATGTGGCGTTGCAGCTAACACTTCAATCAAGGCGAGTACAGATTTCCCCATTGCCTTAATTCTCTTTGGATCTGCATAAATCTGTCATCTTGGTTTTTATTCCTAGAATATGTGTTGTATACATAATTATTTATGTTAATCTGTTTCATATATCTATATGTCAGATCTTATTCTTTTCTCAATAAACTTAATTCTACTAAAACTAATTGGGAAATCAAGGTTCGAGTTTCTAGACTGTTTGAGGTCGTAGATCATAAAAAAGGGGTAAGTTTGATAAGTCTTGATATGGTCATGATTGATGAAGTGGTATTTTTTTCCTTAAATTATTTTTTCAATTATTAATAGAGGTTACTTTTAATTATTTCCCTTTACTATCATTCGGATATTAGGTGTAGGTGTGAGAGAACTATATTAGGAGGTTGGAGCTAATAGCTAATTTGTGGTGGTTATTTGATAGTGCTTGAGTTGAATCTTTGTGCTTTTATTGTTCCGTGTTTTGATTTAGCCACTTGAATTTCTTATCCATGCTACCAGAATTGTTCCTGACAACACGAATAACCATTTATTTAATGACGTTTTGATCAAGATGTATGCAAGACGAATTCAATTTGGTTGTCCTGTAAACTCTCCATAGTAAATTTTATTTATATGATTTCTTGACAACATGATTTTAATTCATGCTATCATCCATATGATTTTTATATTACTCTTTTATTTTTAAAGGGTGATTATATACATGGAATAATTCCCGCAAGATTTGTACCATCATTCAGTAAGAAACTTACTGAAGGAGAAATTTTTACCATTAAAATTTTTACGGTTAATCCAAACAAGGACATATTTCGTGTTGTTAGTGATAGTAAAATCATGATTTGATTTTTCTACAACACCATCATCAAGACCCTTAAACACGATGATATGGTTGTAATACCAAAGCATAAAATTGATTTTATCAACTTTCACAATCTAGAGCATCGTTGCAATCAAAATACTGTTTTGACAAGTATAATAATAATATAATTTCCTACATTATCTATTAGTAAATTTACTTAATATAATATATAACCCAATCTACGCATGCTTTCTTCTCTAGATGTGGTTGGGGTTGTCATCAATGAAGTCGATCATGGTAGTTTTATAGAAGTTGATATGATAAATGGTATGTATTAATATATTAATCTACTCATGGAAATTTCAAGTTTCATTTGATTATATTATGTTTTCTGACAATATCTAATTATAATATTTATACTCTCTCTTTTCCCATTAATGCTCAGGGAAAAAAAATCAAGGTGAAAATATGGGACCAACATAGACTGGATTATATACAAAAGAAAGACAAAATAGATGATCCTACAAAAGCATTTGTTGTAGTATCCGCTTCTTTTTTGGTTAGAAATTAATATGGTAAAATCTATTTTTCCCTTTCCCTTAGTAGTAATGACGAAAAATGACGAAAATTATGAAGTCAAAATTCCATCATTAACCCTGAATACTTTTAATGGCTAAGGATTTTTATTCAAAGTAAAGATTACTGCTTATAATCGTACGGCTCGAAAACAAACATTTACTGTAATGAAGATTCTTGATAAAAATATACTTGAACCTCAAGTACTTCTTTCTAATTTTGATCGTTGTAATTCCCTATAAATTTATCAAAATTATAATTTTTTGTAGGAAAAATTGACGCTATGGGGCTGAACTATCAGCCATTTTCTTTTATAGGTAACAACTTTTGATTATTCTGTAGAGGACCCAAGTATGACCTCTTGTATCTTTTATTGGGCCTGGAAGACTTGTAACCGATTGCAAAGGTTGAAATAAACACTTATGGTTCCCAATTTTTTTTTTTGTTAATTATTGCAATTAACTTAATTTTGCAGTTAATTAATCTTTTTAGACTTCCCTTTAAACTGTTCTCCTATCTCCTTCGTCTGTTTTGTCTTCCTCTCAACCATTAATTCTTGAAGTTAAGCTGCTGCCATTAATCTTCACATACACCACCATTACCACTACCACCTTATCTTCTTCGTCTGTTTTGTCTTCCTCTAGGCCACAAACAACTCATCTCTATAAAACTGTGACCACAGTGGATTAGAAAATTGTGCAACAGCACGACAACAATGGTTCAACACCGACGGCAGCGCCGACAAGGGTAGCGCGCAGATGTCACGACAACAAGCAAAATACAGAGGAGATAGACAACAACACAAGTGCAGCAACAACGAATGAAGAGAAAGACAACAACGGACATCAGTGCGTAATGGCTCCGGGGAGGAGGGGGGTAGGGTGGGGGACGAGCAGAGTTGGCAGGGACTTATCGAACTGTGAAATTTTGAAACTGAATTCTAAAACTGCAAAAAATTCACCTAAATTTCTCCAATCAAATTCTCTCGGATCTAGTCTTCTCTAAATCTCTCATATTTTTACCCTCTTTAGATTGCAGCTTGAAAAAAAAATAATCAAACATTATCAACAACAATTTTCCAACATGCCCAATTAGTCAAAAATCCAAATTTCTTTATATTTTTCTGTCATCAATTTAATTTTTTTACCCAAAAATAAATAGAAAACACCCAACTGATTTATTGTAGAGGAGAGAGAAAAATTTCTCAAAAATGAGGAAGGTAGCGGTGCGTGCGACGGTTGTATTTGCGGCGACGGTGTGTGCGGTGGCGGCAGTGGTGGTGCGACAAAGGATGAAAAGTTCAAGTAAGTGGGCCCGTGCAATGGCCATACTTAAGGAGCTTGATAAAAAGTGTGACTGTGTGAGACGCCTTTGGGAAAAATGGCAAGGAAGCGCGGCCATGAACAGAGGAGAAGAGAGATGAAAACCAGATTAGAGGAGAGAAGAGAGATGAAAAAATGGCAGAAGGGAGGAGAGGGGAAAGGTGAAAAAAATAAGGTAAAAGGTTTCCTTTCAAAGTCACGTGTGAGTTTAATGAACTCACATGACAATTAACCTGCTATAGCAGATTGGTTACCTGCTAGGTCCAATAAAAGACACAAGTGGTCATACTTGGGTTCTCTACAGAATAATCAAAAGTTGGTACCTATAAAAAGAAAATGGCCGATAGTTCAGCCCCATAGCGTCAATTTTTCCTTTTTTGTATATATTAATTGCATTCTGAAGGGTCAAAAGACACTACTACATCAAAAAAGGATCAAAAACGTCTTCATACAACTCTTATTGAAGATCATGGAAGTGAAGATGGTGATTAAGAATCAATTGATAAACAAATATAAAAAAAAGGTTAAAAAAAACAAAAAAAATTATTTAAAAAAAGTATATAATTTGAACCAAAAACTTATATATCTTGACTTATATCATCTTTTTATATTGCAGTAACTTTTAAATGGAGGATCGAAGAGGATAAAACAACATACAACTTTTTTTTTTTTTTTAGTTTGATTAGTTGTTACTGTTTAGTATTCAGAAAGCGTTTCAATTCAAAGAATATGTAATTTATTCCAAAATTATTTATTTTTTGTTAGAAATATAAAACAGGTTTTAATAGAATTTCAATAATTTTAATTTCTGTTTGCGTTACAATTGCTAGAACTATTTATTACAACAATAAATTCAAATGATGAGAATCGAATTATCATTTGATCCAACAGAAAAAAAATCAAAAGAAACCTCATCAACAAGATCTCATGGTCATATCCCAAATAAATTATATGAGTCAAAGACTAATACACTCCAAGTAGTTGCACTCCACTTAAATTACATCTACTCCAAGTAGGAGTACTCTTTAAATATTTAATATACTACAAGTACTCTATTTAATTTAAATCTACTCCAAGTAGGAGTAAACTTCTCTAAATTATATTTAATCTACTCCAAGTAGGACTAAACTTTATCCAAGTATAGCTAGGATACTAAACTAAAGAATATTCTTATAAACTAAAGAGCAATTATTATTAGGTTGATTTCCATATATTTACAGCAATACAACCTGCAACAATGACTCATCAATATTCAGATCCAAACTTATCACGAGAAGCAAGAAAAAGACGTCAAATGATTATTTATTTTCGAGAGAAGACAACGAAGACGATTCGAAGGATATGTAATTTATTTCAATATTATTTATTTTTTATTAAAATTATAAAACATAATATCATATTATTTAAATAAAATTAATTTCTGTTTTCGTTACAATTGCTAAGAACTAAGAAACCGCAAGAGCTCATGGCCATATACCAAATCCATAATAGAGTCAAAGCCTAACACACTCCAAGTAGTTGCGCTCCACTTAAATTACATCTACTCCAAGTAGTAGTACTCTTTAAATATTTAATATACTACAAGTACTCTATTTAATTTTAAATCTAGTCCATGTAGGAGTAAACTTTTTTAAACTATATTTAATCTACTCCAAGTTGGACTAAACTTTATCCAAGTGTCTAAGATAAAGTGTCCTCCTACTTGGATACCTAAGTCACTGCTGGTGATTAGGACGACAACATCATAATAAGTCTAAAAGTATGTTGGATGTGGACTTTTTTTCCTTTTGATGCAAAATAAAGCTTGCTAGGCCACTAAAATAAAGAATATTCTTATAACCTAAAGAGCAATTATTATTAAATGATTTTCATATACTTACAACAATACAACCTACAACAATGACTCATCAATATTCAGATCCAAACTTATCAAGAGAAGCAAGAAAAAGACGTCGAATGATAATTTTCGAGAGAAGACAACAAAGACGACTAGAAGGATCCAGCATAGAATTAATTCAAGGTGATACTGTTTCATATATAATATAATTATTTTTTAAAACTGTATCAAGCACGCAGAAGAAGCTACAATTTTATAATTCACCTCATGAAAAAATAAAGAAGTAGGTTTATTTGTTTGTTCTAACAAATATTTGAATAAACTCCAAAAGCATACATTAAAAAAAAGTGTCATCAAGCTTCCAACAAGATTTGTACCTCTGAAGTGAGTACCACGACCAGAGCAGGAATAATCAAATCATGTACAAACCCGACTTGGTTCCATATAAGCGGGATATTGGTCCTGCATTCCATGAGAAGGATAAACAACTGCCACTACAACATCTATAATGAGTTGTGAATATAATAAGGAAATAACACAATTATTATAGAAAGCCATACCCCTGCATTGTAAACAGAAAAATAACAAGGTTAAAGTTTCTTCTGTTAAGAGGCATTAATAGTTCCAATAGTGAATATACACTAACATCAGGACCATAATAGCCACTTGAATAGAAACTACTATCGCTCAAAAAGTGTCTGAAGGAAAACAAGCAAACGCTGGAATCAGATAAAATCATCAACAATTGTATAACTATTTTAAATGATGGGAAAAATCCAGAGGAGAAAAAAGAGGGACACGCCAAAAGAAAAATAGCTTCTAACAAGACTTATACCTCTGAAGTGAGTACCACGACCAGAGCCGGAATAATAAAATCGGCAACGAACCGACTTGAACGCATATAAGCAGGATCTTGGTCCTGCATTCCATGAGAAGGAGAAAATATTAGTAAAAAAATAACTGCCACTACAACATCCATGAAACAATATCTTATCCATCAAGTTGTACATTACACTACTTATTATAGAGTCTATAGGTATAATAACTAAGTAAACGGAGGCTTCATTCCAATTTCAATCACAATTTTCATGAACACCCAATTGGCAAATTGCCCACAGGACCAGATCCATATATAAATAATTTAATCCTTAATCCTCTCTCTAACTGTTTCAGGCTCACACACATGCAACATAAAAAAACACATGAAAGAAGATGTGCCAAACTCAGCACGAGAAGCAAGGAAAAGACGTCGTATGATAATCTTTGAGAGAAGGCAGCGAAGACGGTTCGAAGGTTCCAACACACAAAACATTCAAGGTTATATTCTTTCATACATATAATGGTACACATACAACATAGAAAATCTCATAAGGTACTATCTAACTATATTGTTATAACTGCACGTAGAGGTCCAAATTGAGTCATAATATCTAATATTGGGAGATCCTGAATATATACAAATGTGAATACTGTGGGGCAATTATGTGGTACGAAGGGAGGGCAAAGAGTAGAAGTTCCAAAAATATAGTTAAATTCAACATGTGCTGTTTAGAGGGCAAGGTTGTATTACCAAAATTAAAAGACCCACCAGAACTATTACGAACATCGCAGGATTATACTAAAGGAATGGCTAAACTACATTCAGACAACTTATCCGACTCTACAATTCATGCTATGCATTTACTTCTATGGGAGCTAAGATAGATAAGACATTAAACATGACCATTGGAACGTATGTTTTCAGAATCAGTGGGCAAAACCATAACCAAATAGGCTCACTACTGCCGACGGAAGGAAAAGACCCAACATTTCCACAACTTTATATACATGATACCTCTTCAGAGATCGAGATGAGAGAAAAAGCAGTACGAAAGCATAAGGACATCCCGGAATTGGACAACAACATACTCTCTGAACTCAAGGACATGCTTGACAAAGTCAACCCTCTCACAAAAGCATTCTGTATAGCGCAAGAGAGAATAAAACAAGATAATGACTTCAGATTGTCAATCAGGTTAATCGGAACAAGACAAAATACAACCAACCAATACAATAACCCAACTTCATCGGAGATTGTTGCACTCATAGTAGGAGATATTGGAATGACGACCCTTGGAAGAGACATAATAATAGAACATAAGACAGAGGGACTAAAGCAAATAAGTGAACTACACCCAAGTTTCATGGCATTACAGTACCCACTCCTTTTCCCATATGGTGAAGACAGCTATTATATCGGCATTCCATATCAAACCATAGACGGACGCGAGAAAGGGAAAAGACAATGTACAACTATGAGAGAATATTACGCATACAAGTTGCAACAAAGAGAGCATGGATTCCAAACACTGCTAAGAGGTGGCCGCCTACTGCTACAATTAATAGTTGATTGCTACTGTGTAAGGGAAGTAGAAAGGTTATCGTACATTAGAAATAACCATGCTACATTAAGATGCGATATTTACAACAACCTATGTGAAGCAATTCAGAAAGAAGATTTGACCAGTGCCTCAGTAGGAAAAAGGATCTTTTTGCCGGCCTCCTCTACTGGAGGCCCAAGATACAAGCAACAAAATAATCAAGACACTTTGGTACCGTTGTTGCAGTTATAGTAACAAAATTTTTTGAATAAACTCCTACTTCCATAATGGCATCTTCCGAAATTTTAAACATCATTACTATTGCACAGATGTCTACACAATAGAATTCCAAAAGAGGGGCTTACCTCATGCACACATACTCCTATGGATCCACGGAGATGCAGTGCAACTTTCTACGGAATACATCGACAGTATAATTCATGCTGAGATCCCAGATAAGACAACAAATCCAAAACTATGCAACGTTGTCTTAAATTCAATATCCTTGGACCATGCGGAAATGAAAATCCAAAATGCCCATGCATGGTTGATGATAAATGTAGCAAAAAGTTTCCAAAATCATTCAATGAGGTGACTACTTTCGACAACAATGGATACACAATCTACAGAAGAATGGATAATGGCAGGTAAGAATAAATAGATAAAGAAGAAAGGTATATTAAATCAAGTTCGAAATAACCTATTACATATACGTAATCACACTCTATTCTAACTGCATTGCTCATTCTTTTTTTAAACCAGGTTTGTCAAGAAAGGCGAGCAACTATTAGACAACAGATTGGTGGTCCCCTATAATCCTGGATTGTTATTGATGTTTGATGCCCATATAAATGTTGAAAGGAGCAACACTTCGCGGGCAATTAAGTATTTATTCAAGTATATTTCAAAAGGACCACAGAGGACAACCATGGTTATTAAAGATGACAACAAAGATGAGATCAAATCATACCTGGATTGTAGATATGTATCGTCATGCGAGGCAGCATGGAGAATATATGAGTTCGAGATTCAAGAAAGAAATCCATCTGTCATGCAGCTTCCTGTGCATTTGGAAAAAGAACAAGCTGTTGTTTTGAGAGACAATGACCACCTGAATGTAGTAGTTAACACAGACCATGTTCATGAGACAATGCTTACTGCATGGATAAACACTAACAAAATATATCCCAAAGCAAGGAACTTAACATACGCACAATTTCCAACGGAATACGTGTGGGATAAGGGATGGGAGAGGAGAAAGAAAGGACGAAGCATCGGAAGGATAACATATGTTCACCCTACTTCTCGAGAGAGGTATTATCTACGTCTACTATTGAACATTGTTTAGGGACTAACAAGCTTCGAAGAAATAAGAACTGTAAATGGCTGTCCATATCCATCATACAAAGAGGCGTGCTACGTCCTTGGCCTTTTGAACAATGACAAGGAGTGGCATGACAATATCCACGGGCTATGCCATCCAAATTAAGGGAGCTATTTGTGACAATATTGTTATTTTGTGAGGTGACAGACATAGCTAGCTTATGGGAAGCTTCGTACAAGGACCTATCAGATGACATGCAAAGAAAGAAAAGGAAGTTGTTCAGAGCTCATCTTAACCGAGGAGCAGGTGAGGACATACACTCTTCTTGAGATTGATAAAATCATAATGAATTTTGGGAAGTCATTAATCGATATTAAAGCCATGCCACAACCAAACTTCACAAAAGTAGACTTTGTAGAAAACAGACTTATGCAAGAAGAGCTCAATTATGACCCTAAGATAATGTTTGATGAGTGGATAAGAAAACTGAATCAACTCAACGATGACCAATTAACTTTATACAAAAGGGTAGTTGAAGCCGTTAAAAATAATACAGGGGAGATATTTTTCGTGTACGGGCATGGAGGAATAGGTAAAACGTTTCTTTATAGCACCATCTCAGCAAAGTTCTGGGCTGAATGAAAGATTGTACTAAATGTAGCATCATCAGGTAAGAAAGAAAGAATCAACACATAATTTTTTTTTTTTAAAAAAAAACTTACTAAGTACCATTTAAATTAAACGCAATTATTCATTTTATTGTGTTTCAGAGTTATTACTTATGTTATTCCACTACTCTTATCACCTTGAAACATATTACATGCATTGTTGCATTGCTATTATCCGGAGGAAGGACAGCTCACAGTCGATTTGAGATACCAATCGACCTTAATGAAACATCAACTTGCAACATTAGACAGAATACCAAACTTGCAGAACTACTTCGCAACACGTCACTAATAATATGGAATGAAGCTCCAATGGACCACAAATTTGCATATGAAACACTAGACCGTACAATGAAGGACATAATAGGATATATGATCCAGAAGCATCATCAAAGTTGATCGGAGGAATGGTTGTCTTACTTGGAGGAGATCTTCGACAAGGGTTGCCAATAGTACCCAAGGGACGTAGACAGGATATCGTCCAAGCTTTGATAAACAGATCCTATATATGGAATCAATGTAATGTCTTCATCCTTAAAACAAGCATGAGAGTTCCAGAAGGAGGTGAACATTCAGATAAGCCAGGATAATGAGGTTGACGACATTTGGATAAGAATTCCAGATGAACAAATAACCTACAGTGGAGCTATTAACATTGAAATTGCAACCAAAGAGATATATCCAGAATTCGACTTCAAACATTGTGATGAGAATTACTTGAGAAAAAGAGCAATACTTACGCCACTAAGCGAAACAGCTGACTTCATAAACAACTACATGTTAAGCCTAATTCCAGGAAATGAAAGGGAGTACAAGAGTTGCGACGAAATTTGTTCATCCTCAAAAGACACCAATGAACAGTCACCAACTATACTACAGAGTATCTTTAGACTTTGAATCTACAAAGCTTGCCACCTCACGAGCTCAAACTGAAAGAAGGCGCCCCAGTGATGCTTATGAGGAATATCAATCCTTCACAAGGACTATGTAATGGAACCCGACTAATTATCACACACCTGGGAAAATTGATAATTGAAGCAAAAATAATTATGGGTTTGAAAAGGGGGAACAAAGTATTGATACCAAGGATCGTAATGACATCAATAAACAACAAGATACCAATTGTACTAAAACGAAGGCAATACCCACTCAAGACATGCTATGCTATGACGATAAACAAGAGTCAAGGACAATCACTCAAACATGTAGGTGTTTACTTGCCAAATCCTGTTTTCAGCCATGGACAACTGTACGTAGCAGCCTCAAGAACAACATCACCAGAGGACTTGAAATTGTTCATCGATGATTCGAACCAGAAGTATGAAAGACACACCAAAAATATAGTCTATGAAGAAGTATTCTCAAACTTGCCTGAACTGTAAATAGGATACAAGAAAAAACAATCAAATAATAAAGTGAACTTGTGAGTTATGTGTTTAAAGTTCTAATTAAAAAAAAATAGCTTCCAACTGTAATTCATAATACCCACTATGAAAATTGTATAAATCCTTGCGACGTATTAGTAATCAATGGTAATTTCTATGGAAGACAATCATCGACAACAAATTCAAGAAATGGTACCAAATAATACACTATAAAACAACAATTTGCACCATTAAAGTACCAGAATCATCACCATACATTCCCTTTAATAAGGGTATACCCAGAACAAGACTAATCATCTTAGCTAATTTCTTTTCTAATACTGAATTGAGCTTACTTAAATCAACTCTAATTAGACTAAAATCAAACTCATCTAAAAATCAAGGTTTGAAAAAGAAAATTGTAGTGATGTCATCAAATTTAACTAGAATTTCAAATAAAAATCGTGAAAATTGGAACCTGAGGGAAGAAATTGGAGACATCGAAGCCTTGAGCAATGAGAGCTAGGAGGCATATGAGAGTTTCGCACTTCTTGGCACATACATAGTGTCGTCTTGAATTTCACATTTTCTGTGCAATTAATATAAGTTGGATTTAGTTCTTTGATAAAGCTAGAAATTGGCAATCATATGACATGCTGGCATCTTCATCTATGTATTACTTTCTCTATTAATCACTTGCTACATGAGCATTTGTGATGATCTTTTCAGGAAGTAAATAAGTAGATAGAAAAAGGGGGTGGAAGAGTGTGGGGTCCAACTTTGAAGAAAAAGTAGAGAGAAAACTCGCAAAAGGTGTGCAGCAAGTATTTTGAGACATCTGACGAAGAGATATGTAGCAAGTAATTTTGGTATGAAAGGAGTATCATGACAGTCTCTCAAATCTCCGGTATAAAACCGTGGGAGTTGATTTGTGTTGAAAGAAGGTTAGAAACACTTTATCAAAGCGCTGGAAGAAAAGAATCCTGTGTGGAAACTTTAAGGAAGTTGGACCTTCAGATCATTAGTCGCTAGTGCCTAGAGTTTCATTATTTGTTATTTGCTGGAAATATATGCTCACATTGTACAAATAAGAAAATAGGGAAAAGAAGACAAGATAGGGATAATGCTTAAAACTGAGATTTTGTCGTCCTGACCCAAAATTTTATGTGGCATTTCTTATTAGATACCCTGCGGATAACACGTAGAGATGAATCAATTGCTTCTTTTGTCTCGGGGATAAAACATAATTACATTTTCGGTGGAATATGTGGCGTTGCAGTTAACACTTCAATAAAGGCGAGTACATATTTCCCCATTGCCTTAATTCTCTTTGGATATGCATAAATCTATCATCTTGGTTTTTATTCCTAGAATATTTGTTGTATACATAATTATTTATGTTAATCTGTTTCATATATCTATATGTCAGATCTTATTCTTTTCTCAATAAACTTAATTCTACTAAAACTAATTGGGAAATCAAGGTTCGAGTTTCTAGAGTATTTGAGGTCGCAGATCATAAAAAAGGGGTAAGTTTGATAAGTCTTGATATGGTCATGATTGATGAAGTGGTATTTTTTTCCTTAAATTGTTTTTTTGATTATTAATAGAGGTTACTTTTAATTATTTCCCTTTACTATCATTCAGATATTAGATGTAGGTGTGAGAGAACTATATTAGGAGGTTGGAGCTAATAGTTAATTTGTGGTGGTTATTTGATAGTGCTTGAGTTGAATCTTTGTGCTTTTATTGTCCCGTGTTTTGATTTAGCCACTTGAATTTCTTAACCATGCTATCAGAATTGTTCTTGACAACACGAATAACCATTTATTTAATGATGTATGCAAGACGAATTCAATTTGGTTGTCCTGTAAACTCTCCATAGTAAATTTTATTTATATGATTTCTTGACAACAAATTCATGCTAGCATGCATATGATTTTAATATTACTCTTTTATTTTTTAAGGGTGATTATATACATGGAACAATTCCCACAAGATTTGTACCATCATTCCGTGAGAAACTTACTGAAGGAGGAATTTTTACCATTAAAAATTTTGCAGTTAATCCAATCAAGGACATATTTCGTGTTGTTAGTGATAGTAAAATCATGATCTGATTTTTCTACAATACCATCATCAAGACCCTTAAACACGATGATCTGGCTGTAATACCAAAGCATAAATTTGATTTTATCAATTTTCACAATCTAGAGCATCGCTGCAATCAAAATACTGTTTTGACAGGTATAATAATAATATCTACGCAAGTTTTCTTCTCTAGATGTGGTTGGAATTGTCATCAATGAAGTCGATTATGGTCGTTTTTATAGAAGTTGATATGATAAATGGTATGTATTAATATATTAATTTACTCATGGAAACTTCATGTTTCATTTGATTATATTATGTTTTCTGACAATTTCTAATTATAATATTTATACTCTCTCTTTTCCCATTAATGCATAGGGAAAAACAAATCAAGGTGAAAATATGGGACCAACATAGACTGGATTATATACAAAATAAAGACAAAATAGATGATCCTACAAAAGCATTTGTTGTAGTATCCGCTTCTTTTTTTGGTTAGAAATCAATATGGTAAAATTTATTTTTCCCTTTCCCTTAGTAGTAATTTCTAGATGGAGTATATTGTAGCGAATTATATTTTATTCTCTTTAATTAATTTTCACCAATATTAATCTCACAGGTTCTACAATTCTATCTTCTTCACCATCAACTCAAATGTTTCTAAATGTGGATAATGATGAAGTCAACGAGTTGCGAATATTATGGAGGTACAATATGAAATTGCTAAATACAATACTATTATATATGTTTAGATTCCATTATATATAATGATTGATTTTGTTTAATTTTATCAGCCAAAAGCAAGATATAATTCCTATAAGAGAGTTGAGCTACAACAAAACAACTTAGACAATGATGACATACTTTACAAAATGGAAAATATTGCAGATATTCTTGAATGCACAAAACAATCATATGACAAGGCATTTTTTTCCTCTAGATCTTTTATCTCTTTCATGTAAATCATAAATCCATAAATTTTTTTTTTTTTTTTTGTAAATATAACATATTTCTTTTTCTTGATTATGTTGGTAGGATCTTATCTTATATTGTGAAGCAAATGTGCATAATGTTGTTGAGGAGAATTATTGGATGTACATATCATGTCCAGATTGTAAGAAAAAGGCAACTTCAAGAAAGACATATTTTTGGTGTCACGGTTGTGAGAAATCAGTAATGAAACCAATTCTTAGGTTAGTACTACTATAATAGCAGGTATATATGAAGGTGGTTCTAAAATAATGTTACTTTAATAACAAGATAGTGAAAATATTTGATAATCAGGTATCGTTTGGAGCTTGATGTCATAGAGGATAGCGGATCAACTATTTTCGTTGTTTTTGAAGAAGCTAAAAGACTCATTGGACAAGATGCAAATAGCCTACATGATAGCCACATAAGTGATAAGGTAACTATTTATCTTTATATATTGAGTCAAATGACTCAATTGAATTAAAGTTTGTGTGTGATTTAAATAAATCCACAATAGAAAATATTTACATCAACTAACTTCATTACATTTTCATGCAAAATAATGATGAAAATTATGATGTCAAAAATTAACCCTGGATACTTTAATGGCTAAGGATTTTTATTCAAGTAAAGATTACTGCTTATAATCGTACGGCTCGAAGACAAACATTTACTGTAATGAAGATTCTTGATAAAAATATACTTGAACCTCAAGTACTTCTTTCTAATTTTGATCATTGTAAATCCCAATAAATTTATCAAATTTATAATTTTTTGTAGGAAAAATTGACGCTATGGGGCTGAACTATCAGCCATTTTCTTTTATAGGTACCAACTTTTGATTATTCTGTAGAGGACCCAAGTATGACCTCTTGTATCTTTTATTGGGCCTGGAAGACTTGTAACCGGTTGCAAAGGTTGAAATAAACACTTATGGTTCCCAAATTTTTGTTAATTATTGCAATTAACTTAGTTTTCCAATTAATTAATTTTTTTAGACTTCCGTTTGAACTGTTCTCCTATCTCCTTCGTCTGTTTTGTCTTCCTCTCAACCATTAATTCTTGAAGTTAAGCTGCTGCCATTAATCTTCACATACACCACCATTACCACTACCACCTTATCAGTCCAATTCTCTGTCTCTTTACTTTCCTCTAGGCCACAAACAACTCATCTCCATAAAATTGTGACCACAGTGGAATAGAAAATGGTGCAACGGTACGACAAAAATGGTTCAACACCAGCGGCAGCGCCGGCAAGGGTAGCGCGCAGTAGTCACAACAACAAGCAAAATACATAGGAGATAGACAACAACACAAGTGCAGCAACAACGAATGAAGAGAAAGACAACAACGGACATCAGTGCGCAATGGCTCCAGGGAGGGGTTTTGGGGGGAGGGGGGTAGGGTGGGGACGAGCAAAGTTGGCGGGGATTTATCGAACTGTGAAATTTTGAAACTGAATTCTAAAACTGCAAAAAATTCACCTGAATTTCTCCAATCAAATTCTCTCGGATAAACTCTTCTCTAAATCTCTCATATTTTTACCCTCTTTAGATTGCATCTTGAAAAAAAAATCAAACATTATCAACAACAATTTTCCAACATGCCTAGTTAGTCCAAATTCCTAATTTCTTTACATTTTTTTGTCATTAACTTAATTTTTTGACCCAAAAATAAATAAAAAACACCCAACTTATTTATTGTAGAGGAGAGCGAAAATTTTCTTTAAAATGAGGAAGGTAGCGATGGGTACGACGGTTGTATTTGCGGCGACGGTGTGTGCGGCGGTGGCAGTGGTGGTGCGACAAAGGATGAAAAGTTCAAGTAAGTGGGCCCGTGCAATGTCCATACTTAAGGAGCTTGATGAAAAGTGTGATTGTGTGAGACACCTTTGGGAAAAATGGCAAGGAAGTGCGGCCATGAACAGAGGAGAAGAGAGATGAAAACCAGATTAGAGGAGAGAAGAGAGATGAAAAAATGGCAGAAGGGAGGAGAGGGGAAAGGTGAAAAAAAATAAGGTAGAGGGTTTCCTTTCAAAGTCACGTGTGACTTTAATGAACTCACATAAAAATTAACCTGCTATAGCAGGTTGGTTACCTGCTAGGTCCAATAAAAGACACAAGAGGTCATACTTGGGTCCTCTACAGAATAATCAAAAGTTGATACCTATAAAAGAAAATGGCCGATAGTTCAGCCCCATAGCATCAGTTTTTTTATTTGTATATATTAATTGCATTATGAAGGGTCAAAAGACACTACTACATCAAAAAAGGATAAAAAAAGTCTTCATACAACTCTTATTGAAGATCATGAAAGTGAAGATGGAGATTAAGAATCAATTGATAAACAAATATAAAAAAAAGGTTAAAATGAATAAAAAAAAATTTAAAAATATATATATAATTTGAACCAAAAACTTATCTATCTTGACTTATATAATCTTTTTATATTGCAGTAACTTTCAAATGGAGGATCGAAGAGGAGATAACAACATACAACTTTACTTTTCATAATCTTTTTTTTTAGTTTGATTAGTTGTTATTGTTTAGTATTCAGAAAGCATTTCAATTCAAAGAATATGTAATTTATTTCAATATTATTTATTTTTTGTTAGAAATATAAAACAAGTTTTCATATTATTTCAATAATTTTAATTTATGTTTGCGTTACAATTGCTAGAACTATTTACTACAACAATAAATTCAAATGATGAGAATCGAATTATCATCTGATCCAACAGAAAAAAAAATCAAAAGAAACCTCATCAACAAGAGCTCATGGTCATATCCCAAATAAATAATCTGAGTCAAAGACTAATACACTCCAAGTAGCTGCACTACACTTAAATTACATCTACTCCAAGTAGGAGTACTCTTTAAATATTTAATATACTACAAGTACTCTATTTAATTTAAATCTACTCCAAGTAGGAGTAAACTTCTCTAAATTATATTTAATCCACTCTAAGTAGGACTAAACTTTATCCAAGTATAGCTAGGATACTAAACTAAAGAATATTCTTATAAACTAAAGAGCAATTATTATTAGGTTGATTTTCATATATTTACAACAATACAACCTGCAACAATGACTCATCAATATTCAGATCCAAACTTATCACGAGAAGCAAGAAAAAGACGTCAAATGATAATTTTCGAGAGAAGACAACGAAGACGATAAGAAGGATATGTAATTTATTTCAATATTATTTATTTTTTATTAAAATATAAAACATAATTTCATATTATTTCAATAATTTTAATTTCTGTTTTCGTTACAATTGCTAAGAACTAAGAAACCGCAAGAGCTCATGGCCAAAAACCAAATCAATAATAGAGTCAAAGCCTAACACACTCCAAGTAGTTGCGCTTCACTTAAATTACATCTACTCCAACTAGTAATACTCTTTAAATATTTAATATACTACAAGTACTCTATTTAATTTAAATCTACTCCAAGTAGTAGTAAACTTTTTTAAACTATATTTAATCAACTCCAAGTAGGACTAAACTTTATCCAAGTGTCTAAGATAAAGTTTCCACCAACTTGGATACCTAAGTCACTGTTGATGATTAGCAGGACAACATCATAATAAGTCTAAATGTATGTTGGATGTGGACGGTTTTTTCCTTTTGATGCAAAATAAAGCTAGCTAGGTCACTAAACTAAAGAATATTCTTATAACCTAAAGAGCAATTATTATTAGGTTGATTTCCATATACTTACAACAATACAACCTACAACAATGACTCATCAATATTCAGATCCAAACATATCACGAGAAGCAAGAAAAAGACGTCGAATGATAATTATCGAGAGAAGACAACAAAGACGACTAGAAGGATCCAGCATAGAATTAATTCAAGGTGATACTTTTTCATATATAATATAATTATTTTTTAAAACTGTATCAAACACGCAGAAGAAGCTACAATTTAATAATTCACCTTACGAAAAAATAAAGAAGTAGGTTTATTTGTTTGTTCTAACAAGATTTGTACCTCTAAAGTGAGTACCACGACCAGAGCTGGAATAATCAAATCATGGACAAACCCGACTTGGTTCCATATAAGCGGGATATTGGTCCTGCATTCCATGAGAAGGATAAACAACTGCCACTACAACATCTATAATGAGTTGTGAATATAATAAGGAAATAACACAATTGTTATAGAAAGCCATGCCCCTGCATTGTAAACAGAAAAATAACAAGGTTAAAGTTTCTTCTGTTAAGAGGCATTAATAGTTCCAATAGTGAATATACACTTACATCAGGACCATAATAGCCACTTGAATAGAAACTACTCTCGCTCAATAAGTGTCTGATGGAAAACAAGCAAACGCTGAAATCAGATAAAATCATCAACAATTGTATAACTATTTTAAATGATGGGAAAAATCAGGAGGAGAAAAAAGAGGGACACGCCAAAAGAAAAATAGCTTCTAACATGACTTATACCTCTGAAGTGAGTACCACGACCAGAGCCGGAATAATAAAATCGACAGCTAACCGACTTGATCGCATATAAGCAGGATCTTGGTCCTGCATTCCATGAGAAGGAGAAAATATCAGTAAAAAAAATAACGGCCACTATAACATCCATGAAACAATATCTTATCCATCAAGTTGTACATTACACTACTTACTATAGAGTCTATAGGTATAATAACTAAGTAAATGGAGGCTTCATTCCAATATCAATCACAATTTTCATGAACACCCAATTGGTAAATTGCCCACAGGACCAGATCCATACATAAATAATTTAATCCTTAATACTCTCTCTAACTGTTTCAGGCTCACACACATGCAACATATAAGAACACATGAAAGAAGATGTACCAAACTCAACACGAGAAGCAAGGAAAAGACGTCGTATGATAATCTTTGAGAGAAGACAACAAAGACGGTTAGAAGGTTCCAACACACAAAACATTCAAGGTTATATTCTTTCATACATATAATGGTACACATACAACATACAAAAACTCACAAGCTCTTATCTAACTGTATTGTTATATCTGCACGTGGAAGTCCAAATTGAGTCAGAATATCTTATATTGGGAGATCCTCAATACAAATGTGAATATTGTGGGGCAATTATGTGGTACGAAGGGAGGGTAAAGAGTAGAAGTTCCAAAAACAAAGTTAAATTCCACATGTGCTGTTTAGAGTGCAAGATTGTATTGCCAAAATTAAAAGACCCACCAGAACTATTACGAACATCGCGGGATTATACTAAAGGAATAATGGCTAAACCACATTCAGACAACTTATCCGACTCTACAATTCATGCTATCCATTTACTTCTATGGGAGCTAAGATAGACAAGACACTAAACATGACCACTGGACCTTATGTTTTCATAATCAGTGGGCAAAACCATCACCAAACAGCCTCACTACTACCCACAGAAGGAAGGGACCCAACATTTTCACAACTTTATATACATGATACCTCTTCAGAGATCGAGATGAGAGAAAAAGCAGTACGAAAGCATAAGGACATCCCAGAATTGGACAGCAACATACTCTCTAAACTCAAGGACATGCTTGAGAAAGTCAACCCTCTCACAAAAGCATTCCGTATAGCGCAAGAGAGAATAAATCAAGATAAAGACATCAGATTGTCAATCAGGTTAATCGGAACAAGACAAAATACAACCAACCAATATAATAACCCAACTTCATCGGAGATTGCTGCACTCATAGTAGGAAATATTGGAATGACGACCCTTGGAAGAGACATAATAATAGAACATAAGACAGAGGGACTACAACAAATAAGTGAACTACACCCAAGTTTCATGGCATTACAGTACCCACTCCTTTTCCCATATGGTGAAGACAACTATTATATCGGCATTCCATATCAAACCATAGACGGACGCGAGAAAGGGAAAAGACAATGTACAACTATGAGAGAATATTACGCATACAGGTTGCAACAAAGAGATCATGGATTCCAAACACTGCTAAGAGGTGGTCGCCTACTGCTACAATTTATAGTTGGCTCACATCGTGCAATGGAAGCGAAAGGTTATCGTACATTAGAATTAACCAAGCTACAATAAGATGCGATATTTACAACAACCTATGTGAAGCAATTCAGAAAGGAGATTTGACCAGTGCCTCGGTAGGAAAAAGGATCATTTTGCCGGCCTCCTCTACTGGAGGCCCAAGATACATGCAACAAAATTATCAAGACACTATGGCAATTTGCAGATGGTACGGAAACCCACAACTCTTTATAACATTACCAGCCAACCAGAGGTGGCCGAAAATTGTGAAAATGTTTGAACAAATAGAAGGACAAAGATCATAAGATCGACCAGATGTTGTAGCAAGAGTTTTCAGACTGAAATTGAAACAATTGATGAAATGTCTTAAAGAAAAAAGGTACTTTGGTACCGTTGTTGCAGTTATAGTAACAAACTTTTTTGAATAAACTCCTACTTCCATAATGGCATCGTCCGAAATTTTAAACTTCATTACTATTGCATAGATGTCTACACTATAGAATTCCAAAAGAGGGGCTTACCTTATGCACACATACTCCTATGGCTCCACGGAGATGCAGTGCAACTTTCTACGGAATACATCGACAGTAAAATTCATGCTGAGATCCCAGATAAGACAACAAATCCAAAACTATACAACGTTGTCTCAAAATTCAATGTCCATGGACCATGCGGAAATGCAAATCCAAAACGCCCATGCATGGTTAATGATACATGTAGAAAAAAGTTTCCAAAATCATTTACTGAGGTGACTACTTTCGACAATAATGGATACCCAATCTACATAACAATGGATAATGGCAGGTAACAATAAATAGATAAAGAAGAATGGTATACTAAATCAAGTTCGAAAATCATTCAACTCTATTCTAACTGCATTGCTCTTTCTTTTTTTAAACCAGGTTTGTCAAGAAAGGCGAGCAACTATTAGACAACAGATGGGCGGTCCCCTATAACCCTGGATTGTTATTGATGTTTGATGCCCATATAAATGTTGAAAAGAGCAACACATCGCGGGTAATTAAGTATGTATTCAAGTATATTTCAAAAGGACCACAGAGGACAACCATGGTTATTAAAGATGACAACAAAGATAAGATCAAATCATACCTGAATTGTAGATATGTATCGTCATGCGAGGCAGCATGGAGAATATATGAGTTCGAGATTCAAGAAAGGAATCCATCTGTCATGCGGCTTCCTGTGCATTTGGAAAAAGAACAAGCTGTTGTTTTGAGAGACAATGACCACCTGAATGTAGTTGTTAACACATACGATGTTCATGAGACAATGCTTACTGCATGGATAAACACTAACAAAATATATCCCAAAGCTAGGAACTTAACATACGCACAATTTCCAACGGAATACGTGTGGGACAAGGGATGGGAGAAGAGAAAGAAAGGACGAAGCATCGGAAGGATAACATAGGTTCACCCTACTTCTGGAGAGAGGTATTATCTACGTCTACTATTGAACATTGTTAAGGGACCAACAAGCTTCGAAGAAATAAGAATTGTAAATGGTTGTCTATATCCATCATACAAAGAGGCCAGGCGTGCTACGTCCTTGGCCTTTTGAACAATGACAAGGAGTGGCATGACACAATAAAAGAAGCAATCCACGGGCTATGCCATCCAAATTAAGGGAGCTATTTGTGACAATATTGTTATTTTGTGAGGTGACAGACATAGCTAGCTTATGGGAAGCTTCGTACAAGGACCTATTAGATGACATACAATGAAAGAAAAGGAAGTTGTTCAGAGCTCATCTTAACTAAGGAACCGATGAGGACATACAATCTTCTTGAGATTGATAAAATCATAATGAAGTATGGGAAGTCATTAATCGATATTAAAGCCATGCCACAACCAAACTCCACAAAAGTTGACTTTGTAGAAAACAAACTTATGCAAGAAGAGCTCAATTATGACCCTAAGATAATGTTTGATGAGTGGACAATAAAACTGAATCAACTCAACGATGACCAATTAACTTTATACAAAAGGGTAGTTGAAGCCGTTAAAAATAATACAGGGGAGATATTTTTCGTGTACGGGCATGGAGGAATAGGTAAAACGTTTCTTTATAGCACCATCTCAGCAAAGTTCCGGGCAGAACGAAAGTTTGTACTAAATGTAGCATCATCGGGTAAGAAAGAAAGAATCAACACATAATTTTTTTTTTGAAATAAAAAACTTACTAAGTACCATTTAAATTAAATGCAATTATTCATTTTTATTGTGTTTCAGAGTTATTACTTATGTTATTCCACTACTCTTTTCACCTTGAAACATATTACAGGCATTGCTGCGTTGCTATTATCCGGAGGAAGGACAGCTCACAGTCGATTGGAGATACCAATCGACCTTAATGAAACATCAACTTGCAACATTAGACAAAATACCAAAGTTACTGAACTACTTCGCAACACGTCATTAATAATATGGGATGAAGCTCCAATGGACCACAAATTTGCATTTGAAGCACTAGATCTTACAATGAAGGACATAATAGGATATATGATCCAGAAGCATCGTCAAAGTTGTTCGGAGGAAAGGTTGTCTTACTTGGAGGAGATCTTCGACAAGGGTTGCCAATAGTACCCAAGGGACGTAGACATGATATCGTCCGAGCTTCAATAAACGGATCCTATATATGGAATCAATGTAATGTCTTCATCCTCAAAACAAGCATGAGGGTTCTAGAAGGAGGTGAACATTCAGATAAGATTCAGAGGAACAAAAAATGCAATGACTGGCTTTTAGCCATGGGTGATGGGAGATTGGAAGGGAAAAGCCAGAATAATGAGGTTGATGACATTTGGATAAGAATACCATATGAACAAATAGCCTACAGTGGAGCAATTAACATTGAAATTGCAACCAAAGAGATATATCAATAATTCGACATCAAACATTGTGATGAGATATACTTGTGATATAGAGCAATACTTACGCCACTAAACGAAACAGCCGACTACATAAACAACTACATGTTAAGCCAAATTCCTGGACATGAAAGCGAGTACAAGAGTTGCGACGAAATTTGTTCATCCTCAAAAGACACCAATGAACTGTCACCAACTATACTACAGAGTATCTTAATACTTTGAATCTATAAGGCTTGCCACCTCACGAGATCAAACTGAAAGAAGGCGCCCCAGTGATGCTTCTGAGGAATATCAAACCTTCACAAGGACTATGTAATGGAACCCGACTAATTATCACACACTTGGGAAAATTTATAATTGAAGTAAAAATAATTATGGGTTTGAAAAGGGGGAACAAAGTATTGATACCAAGGATCGTAATGACATCAATAGACAACAAGATACCATTTGTACTAAAACGAAGGCAATACCCACTCAAGACAAGCTATGCAATGACGATAAACAAGAGTCAAGGACAATCACTCAAACATGTAGGTGTTTACTTGCCAAATCCTGTTTTCAGCGATGGACAACTGTACGTAGCAGCCTCAAGAACAACATCACCAGAGGGCTTGAAATTGTTCATTGATGTTTCGAACCAGAAGTATAAAAGATACAACAAAAATATAGTCTATAAAGAAGTATTCTCAAACTTGCCTGAATTGTAAATAGGATACTAGAAAGAACTATCAAATAATAAAGTGAACTTGTGAGTAATGTGTTTAAAGTTCTAATTCAAAACAAAAAACAGCTTCCAACTGTAATTCATAATACCCACTATGAAAATTGTATAAATCCTTGCGACGTATTAGTAATCAATGGTAATTTCTATGGAAGAGAATCATCGACAACAAATTCAAGAAATGGTACCAAATAATACACTGTAAAACAATAATTTGCACCATTAAAGTACCAGAATCATCACCATACATTCCCTTTAATAAGGGTATACCCATAACAAGACTAATCATCTTAGCTAATTCCTTTTCTAATACTGAATTGAGCTTACTTAAATCAACACTAATCAGACTAAAATCAAACTCATCTAAAAATCAAGGTTTAAAAAAGAAAATTGTAGTGATATCATCAAATTTAACTAGAAATTCAAATCAAAAACGTGAAAATTGGAACCTGAGGGAAGAAATTGGAGACATCGAAGCCTTGAGCAATGAGAGCAAGGAGGCGTTTGAGAGCTTCGCACTTCTTGGCACATATATAGTGTCCTCTTGAATTTCACATTTTTTGTGCAATTAATATGAGTTGGATTTAGTTCATTGATAGTGCTAGAAATTGACAATCATATGACATGCTGGCATCTTCATCTATTTATTACTTTCTCTCTTCATCACTTGCTACATGAGCATTTGGGATGATCTTTTCAGGAAGTAAATAAGTAGATAGAAAAAGGGGGTGGAAGAGTGTGGGGTCCAACTTTGAAGAAAAGGTAGAGAGAAAACTAGCAAAAGGTGTGCAGCAAGTATAATAGGACATCTGACGAAGAGATATGTAGCAAGTAATTTTGGTATGAAAGGAGTATCATGACAGTCTCTCAAATCTCAGGTATAAAACCATGGGAGTTGATTGAAGGTTAGAAACACTTTATCAAAGCGCCGGAAGAAAAGAATCCTGTGTGGAAACTTTAAGGAAGTCGGACTTTCAGATCATTAGTCGCTAGTGCCTAGAGTTTCATTTTTTGTTATTTGCGGGAAATATATGCTCACATTATACAAATAACAAAATAGGGAAAATGCTTATAACTGAGATTTTGTCGTCCTAACCCAAATTCTATGTGGCATTTCTTATTGGATACCCTGCGGATAACACGCAGAGATGAAGCAATTGCTTCTTTTGTCTCGGGGATAAAGCTGAATTTCATTTTTGGTGGAATATGTGGCGTTGCAGCTAACACTTCAATCAAGGCGCGCGAGTACAAATTTCCCCATTGCCTTAATTCTCTTTGGATCTGCATAAATCTGTCATCTTGGTTTTTATTCCTTGAATATTTACTGTATACATAATTATTTATGTTAATCTGTTTCATATATCTATATGTCAGATCTTATTCTTTTCTCAATAAACTTAATTCTACTAAAACTAATTGGGAAATCAAGGTTCGAGTTTCTAGACTATTTGAGGTCGCAGATCATAAAAAAGGGGTAAGTTTGATAAGTCTTGATATGGTCATGATTGATGAAGTGGTATTTTTTTCCTTAAATTGTTTTTTCGATTATTAATAGAGGTTACTTTTAATTATTTCCCTTTACTATCATTCGGATATTAGGTGTAGGTGTGAGAAAACTATATTAGGAGGTTGGAGCTAATAGTTAATTTGTGGTGGTTATTTGATAGTGCTTGAGTTGAATCTTTGTGCTTTTATTGTCCCGTGTTTTGATTTAGCCACTTGAATTTCTTAATTAACCATGCTACCAGAATTGTTCCTGACAACACGAATAACCATATATTTAATGAGGTTTTGATCAAGATGTATGCAAGAGGAATTCAATTTGGTTGTCCTGTAAACTCTCTATAGAAAATTTTATTTATATGATTTCCTGACAACATGATTTTAATTCATGCTATCATCCATATGATTTTAATATTACTTTTTTTTTTAAAGGGTGATTATATACATGGAACAATTCCCGCATGATTTGTACCATCATTCCGTAAGAAACTTACTGAAGGAGGAATTTTTACCATTAAAAATTTTGCGGTTAATCCAAATAAGGACATATTTCGTGTTGTTAGTGATAGTAAAATCATGATTTGGTTTTTCTATACAATACCATCATCAAGACCCTTAAACACGATGATATGGTTGTCTTATTTCACTAGGAACAATCGAAGAGGAGGGGTGAATTGTATGTGTAGAAATAAACGTAACTTTTTTACGGAATTTTAAACTTAAACAAAGAAACAAGCTAAAGGAACACAAGGAATTTTTACGAGGAAAAACTTCTTGGGCCCAACGAGAAGAACCAACCTCGACCACTAGGGATTTTAAACTCAACTCTTTCACTAATTAGGCCAAACTAATGAGGGATTTTAAACCTGCATTGGAATAGAAGATGGTCTTGTGTTTCTTCTGCTTCATTGCATAAACTACACATAGAATCACATAGCACTCCAATTTTCTGTAATTTGTCACAAGTTGCAAGCCTACCAAGGATGGCTAACCAGGTGATAAAGTTACATTTCGGAGGTGCAGGGTTGTTGCATATTACTCGCTTCCAAATAACCTTGTCATTCGAACCCAATAGGAGAGTATATATGCTTCTGATTGAGTAAGTGTCTTTGTAGAGCATATCATGACCTCCAGGAATCTGATGAAACCACTGAATTGCTCCCTTAATTTTAGCAACCACTTAAAGCATTAATTCGAAAATCTGATTTAATTAAAAAGCATTTTAATTATTAAAACCAAAATAAAATCCTTTTACCAAAAATATTATCTTTAAAATATTTTCCATAAAAACCGAAAAGGATATTTATTATCTTTATAAAAATAAAATCTTTTCCTTAAAAATATTTTCCATAAAATCATATTTTTTCTTAAATAAAACGGTTACCTAGAATCGAGGCATAAATTACTCAACAGACATAATTAAACCGTTATAATGCTTCATCCTAGGTCTAGTTCCTTTTAATAGTTAGTTCCTTTAACTTATTAGTTAAGCGCCAGTTCGTCTGTTCCTCACAAAGGAACAAACGCTCATTCTCATTCTAAATTGCCATAGCTCCTTACCATTCTTACTCGTTCCTTTACAATGGAACTAGAAACTAAAAGCCTCGCTTTAGTCTTCGTGCTCCAATGCTGCTCCAGTACCAAATCTTGAAACATCTTCACTTAGTCTTCAAAATCCCAACTTGATTTATTCCTTGACTTAGTATTCTCTTTGTTCCTTTCATTGATACCTTGACATTCATTCACTTAAACAACTTGTTAGTCCAATACTTAGTTTGCATCTTTGTTCCTTTGTCATCATCAAAACTAGGGTTCAACAATTTCCCCCTTTTTGATGATGACAACAAAGTTACAAACTAAGGAAAACAACAAATAACATAAGAGAATGAAAAAGATAAAATAATAATTTATATAATTTAATTAAGGCAGATTAAGGATTTAAATTTTTATGTGTTCATTTTTCATTTTTTTCATTTTTTCAATGTGTTCGTTCAATTTGTAACTTAGTTTGTTCCTTATCTTTTCCCCCTTTGTCATCGTCAAAAAGATCAAACGCTTAGTGAGTTTGGTAAAACCGATATTTACAAGACCTTGAGACCATTAACAAGCACCACAAAATGGTTAAGTTAGGAATTTCAAAGGTTAGACTTGCTCAAACATCAATCACATAATACTAGCCATTCCAAGTAAGAAATTATGCACTCAAATCACAAACGAAGACAAATATAGCAAAAGTCATTTATATTTATAACACTTATTCCATTTAAAGTACAAAAGAGAAAAAGGAGAAAAGAAAAGAAGCAAAAGCTAAGAGTTCTTGTTCCTTTAAGAGAAACAAGAACTAAACAATAGGAAGGGAAGGGGTATTGTGTTCCTCGACGACTTCTTCCTCAACCACTTCTTCCAATTTCTTCATCACCTCTTCATGTTGCCCATCAAGTTGCTGCTTCAAACTGTTAATGGCTTGGGCCATCATCTCCATGTTCTTTTGTTGTTCTATCACAGTATCACTAAGGACTTTCATTAAACCCATCATCTTATCTGTTTTAGCATCTAAAGTCCAGTGAAGGTGATTGTAAAACTTAATCATATGTTGAGCATGGAGACACACTTCATTAACCCAACCAAATTCATCTGAAGGAACTTGTTCCTTTCCCTTAGAACCAGAGGCAGTGGATGGTTTAGGTGGAGGAACTGGGTGTTTTCTTGGGATGAACCTGCTGTTCCTTTGAGAGAAACAGAAGGTGAGGTGGTGATGTAAATGGAAGGAAGAAAAGGTGGTTGTGGTGGAAGGTCAGTGGATGTAGAGGAGAAAGGGTTTGGTTCTTTCATCTCAACCTTCAACTGTTCAAAACTGGAAGGAACAGAGAAGGATGAGGGAGAGATGGAAGGGATGGTGGTGAGGGTTACTGGTATTTTTGGTGAGGATGGAGGAGTAGGTTCCTTAGGTGGATTGTTATCTTGTTTCTCTGCATCAGATTGGACTAATGGAGAGTCTTTATTTGAAGGAACAGGGACATTTTTAGCAGTTTTCAACCTAGTGCTATGTCTAACTCTTTTAGGAACGGGAGGAGAAGGCTTTTTGGCAACATTTTTGCGCCTCTTGGGTTTCTGTTCCTTTGATTTTGTAAGGGCAGGAACTTATTCCTCCAGTTTTACTTCCACTGGTTCCTCTTCTACTGCCTTAGACAGTTTTCTCTTGTGAGAGGAACTAGTAGTATTCCTCCCTTGAGTTAACACTCCATCTTGGACAGAGAGGTCCTAACCATACAAAGTATTTTCATTTAGAATATTACCTTGTTTTATACCCAAGGTAGGCCAACCAGTAGTTTTTACTTTAAAGTGAGAAAGAAGAAAGGTGATCAATGCACCATAGCCAACAACACAATGATTCTCAATGCAATGAGTTAGATGTTGGATAAAGAGAGAAGGGAAGTTTATTTGAATGTGGTGATCAAGGCAAAACATATAACAGATATCCAAGAGCCCCACCTCATTCCTCTTTTCAGTTCTAGGAATGAGTGCACTCCAAACTAGATTAAACAGAATTTTGTGGACAGGAGAGAGAAGATTGTGATTTATTTTGTTTTGGCCAGCAGTTCCCCCAAAGGATTCAACAATTTCATCTTGGGAGAAATTGGGAAAGGCGACAGTTCCTTTCCTCTTAAAATATAGATCAGTTCCTTGGCAAGGAACTTCCCATATTTTTGCTAAAGTTTCTTGCGAACATTTAATTTTCTTCTCCCTAACTTCTATAGTACATACTCCATCAGTGTTGATGAAGTTTGCACAAAATTCATCCATAGCTAAAGGAACTAAGGCATTATTATATGCGATTTCAAACAAGTATTCCATACCCTGTTCCTTTAGTATATCGGTTAATTCATTGAATCTAACTTTCTTGGCCCACTCCAAATCGACAGAAAATCCTAAAACATACCTTGAATCACTTCGCTCCACTCTTTTCTTGGAGGAAGAAGCAACAGTTCCTTTGGAAGGAACAGTTCCTTGAATCAACTAGTTCTGGGATTTCTTCTTCATCATCTTCCCCAATCAGTTTTCTTCTTCTCACACTTCTCCTAAGTGACTCCAATTTTTGCTCTTCTACCACCATTGTTGTTTCTTGAGAATTTTCGGCTTCTAGGGTTTTGGATGGAAAAGAGGAGTTTTCCATTTGAGAGGTTTTGGGAGTTTTTGCTTCTGGAAAAGATGAATTGAGAGAGGTTTTTGCCATTTGGAGAAAAGAAATTGCAGTTTTATGTGGTGCGAAGTGGTGTGAAGCAGATGAACAATGGTGAAGTTGAAGCGTTTAAGGAACACGGTTTTGGAAGGGAAGAAGGGAGAAGATGCATGTAATAGTAAATGAAGAGTTACACGCGTAAAATTAAAAAGATAAAAACAAAAATAAAAAATAAAAGTAAAAGAAAAGATAAAAAGGAAATCATGACTTTATTCTGATTCCTATGTTTGTGGGATTTTTTGGATTTTTGATTTTTATGGACTTTTTAATTTATGGAAAGAAAATAAATTCTAAGGAACTTGTGCTATAGGAACAACTTATGATAAATGTCAACATTCTTCATATCATGCATGTTTCTTTAACTTAGGAACAATAAGGGGAGTATTATGTGACATTTGTGAGTAGCTTTATTCCTTTGAATAATCCATGTATATGTTTTCAACATCTTAATTTGCAATGGTCTTAGGCAATTAATCACAGTCACTTAATATCACATAGAGTAAGACAAATCAATTCAGACATGGGGGATTGGAATAGGAACAATTACTTAAGTTTTATTAAACCTAACTCAAGCCTTAATTTTTCATATCTATCTCTTTGTAGAGGCTTAGTTAGTATATCAGCAATCTGATTTTCAGTTTGACAAAACTCAAGTTTAATCAAACCTTTTTCTACATTTTCTTTTAGAAAGTGATGTCTGATATGTATATGCTTAACTCATGAATGATGCACTGGATCTTTTGAAATACTAATGGCACTAGTATTATCACAATAAATAGGAACACAATTAAAGATTATTCCATAGTCACAAAGTTGTTGTTTTATCCAAAGCGCGCATTTGAGAGCAACATGCAGCAACAACTACATATTCTGCTTCAGCAGTGGATAAAGCAACTGTGTTTTGTTTCTTGGTGCTCTAAGAAACTAAACTATGACTAAGAAATTGAATCATACCTGAGGTACTTTTCCTATTTACAAGATCTTCAGCATAGTCAGCATCAACATATCCTCATAACTCAAATGTATCACTTCTTGGATAGAAAAGTCCAAGATCATTTGTTCCTTTAAGATATCTAAGAATTCTCTCACAGCAGTTAGATGAGACTCCTTGGGATTTGCTTGAAATCTAGCCCACAAACCAACACTAAAAGCTATGTCTGGACGACTAGCAGTTAGATACAAAAGTGAACCAATCATGCCTCTATATTTTGTTTGATCAGTACTTGTTCCTATGGAATCTTCATCTAATCTAGTTGAAGTTCCCATAGGAGTGTGATTTATCTTTGAATTTTAGAGGCCATATTTCTTTAACAGTTCTTTTATGTATTTTTGTTGGTGAATAATTATTCTTTTTTCAGTTTGCTTAATTTATAACCCAAGAAAGAAATTTAACTCACTCATCATACTCATCTCAAATTCATTACTCATAAGGTTTGAGAATTCTTTGCATAATGATTCATTAGTTGCTCCGAAGATAATGTCATCAACATATATTTGAACAAGTAGTATGTCAGTTCCGTTCGATTTTAGAAACAAAGTTTTATCCACCTTTCCTCTTTTAAAGTTGTTTTCTAAAAGAAACTTAGATAATCTCTCATACCATGACCTAGGCGCTTGCTTTAACCCATAAAGAGACTTGTCAAGCTTGTAGACATGGTTTGGGAGATCATTGCTTTCAAATCCAGGGGGTTGTTCAACATATACTTCTTTATTTAAATAGCCATTTAGAAATGCACACTTGACATCCATTTGATACAGTTTAAATCCCATATAAGCAGCAAATGCAATTAGTATTCTAATGGCTTCAAGTCTAGCGACAAGAGCAAAGGTTTCTTCATAGTCAATTCCTTCTTGTTGATTATAACCTTTTACTACTGTATAAACAAATTTCGAGTCAAAATATATAAGACAAGAAACAAAGTAACAAAGAAATTTTATTTCAATAAATGTATTGAGTACAATCTCTGTAAACATTTTATAATGAAAATAAACTAAGTCCTCTGATTCTGTTCCGTAGTTTGAGAGTGACACGTGTTGATGTCGACGTGGAGCTAAGTGTAGACTGACGTTTTGTCAACGTCAACCTGAGTTTGAGTGTCGGATGACGTTTTATCGACGTCAACCTGAGTTTGAGTCTTGTTTGAGTGTATTCGAATGAGGGCTGACAAAAGCTTGAATCTCAATCAAATTTGTTTGAATGTATCTGAGCAGTCGGCACGGATTTGATGTGCTTGTTGACTATTTGCAGAGAGAATTCCAAGAGAATTTTATGAGCTCTTGAGAATTATGATTTTCGGGTCCCCTCAACTGAGAGAAGCGAAGTCAATTTATAGGGAATTGAGCTTCCTTCATGGACTTGGTAGTTTATGGGCTTAGGCCCGTTTATGACTTGGAAGTCTTATTTACCTTTTCCATTTGACCATCTTATTTGGACTAGTAATATGGGCTAGCCCAAATATTTAAGAACCCAAATTATATTTGTTTAATTTAATTTGGATATCTTATTTGAGTGGGCTAAATTAATTAAATTGGGCTAATTATATTTATTTTCGCTCAATAATAATTAACTTATTTTAATATAGAACACTAATAATTTTTTAGTGTCTACAAATTGCCCCCTCGAGACAGTGTCACGTACACGATTTGAAGTGTTTAATCGTTACAAGGTCTCGAATTTGAGTTTGGTTTAGCAATTGGGTGGCAATCACCGTGGCGCTAAGATTTGTTGCCTAGAGTCATGAACCACCTACAACTCTATCTTGGACTTGGAAATATAATCCTAATCGAACAAGTATTAGGTTTTTTATTCCCTTCACCGAAGTGCATAAATACACACGACTTGTGTTTAATGTGCATATTAGCAGACAAATTTCCTGCCACCGCTTTCAATTCGTGAGAAACTCTTACTGAGATTTCCACTTTTTACTGGTCTTCGTTTGATTAACCAACATTGGGTTTGGCCTGCAACTTAACAATATTGAGAATCAAGGTAATCCAATGAATGTTTCATGCAATCTATGATTTTGTTTTTTTTTTTTTGTCTGTCACTTCAAAACATAACAAAGTGAATTTTTTTTATCACTTTCCTTGGGCTTGTTGTTAGTGCTTAACCAACGATCAAAACACCTCCCTGACATCATCAGTAGTTCAAAGTTTCATCAACTTTTTTTTTTTATTTTATTTTCTTTCAATTTATTGATTTTCATGTTGTAATTCATGAGTAGATGCTTCTTGTGTTTTTTTTTTCTTGGCATGTATGATCATCATCAGCAATCAAGATCATCGAATGAGTATTTGGATTTATACTGCAACATGGGAGAATATCACCATACAAGTGTTGTGTATCATGAATCCATGATGGCCACAACAATTTTTTTTTTCTTCGGCCATATCAAGTAGACAAATCATGATTGATCTCTTTGTTATTTTCTTCACATGACTTTGTTTTATTTGCCATGATAATAATCAAGGATCAAGATTGCCGCATAAGAACATAGATTTAGCCCCACCAACTTGTTTATTACTTTCGTTTACTTTGTTTTGGTAATAATTTCTTTTGAATGTCATGATGCCGCAATATTTGTTTAGCCTTGTGATGACTAAATCACGATTTTATATCACCATGGATACTAAGCCACTGATCATTCGAATTGCTTTGATGGGATTTCTTTTACCTTTTTTTGTTTTTTTTTTCATGCGACGCATGGTCTGATGCTAAACCTCAACAAATACCAAAATCCTTGACGCACTTGACAATTTGGTTAGCAAATCTGTCTGATCTGACACCTTTCTCTGACAATAACAAATTATTCGACTTTATTTCCAAAACCATACATCAGTTTTCTTTGGAATACTGAACTTCAGAAATTTTCGTTTAATCACCACCATAAGCTCTGGATCAGTGAAGTTCCTTTTATTTATTTATTTTGCACGATTGCTGATAGTGTAGATGTGTAGGATTTGTTCAGCATGGCCTTCCAATTTATACTCCGAGACAAATTTCAATGCTCTTGTAGATTTGTTTTTTCAACAGTTTGGATTTTTGACATACTTTGTTTGACTTGCAGTACATCAGATTTTCGAGATACTGAACTTCTAGACTATCTTTGAAGTCCCACAAAAGCTCAAGACTAGTGATGTAACAACCCATAATTTTGCTCCTAGTTTTTCCGTAAAAGTTTTCCCTAAAACTATTATTTTCTCTAGATTAATGATTTTTATTCTTTATAATTTGGGAGCCGAATTATTATTTTATTATATGGTGTGTTAATGTGTGCATTATATTTATATTTATAATATAATTTATTAGAATTATTTTCATTATTAAGTATTCTCAAAGTTTAGATGTGATTTAGGAATTTATCGATTTATCGCGTGACGGACTTTTGATGCGTGGACCTTTGATGACTTGGGCCGAAATCATCTTGGTGTACTTGGGCTTGGACAGCCGGCTATGGGGAGGGAGAAGGAAGAAGTTTCTCTTCTTTTATTTCATTTCTTTTAATTGATGACTCTTGGTAGTTTGTAACCCCCATAACCCCCCTAATCATCTCTCCTAAACCCTTTATTTTTTTTCCTTGCCATAAAATTCTGATTTTTATTAAAAGAAGTTCAGCATCATTCTCATTTAACCCTCACCGTTTTCAAGAAAAGAAAGAGAGAAAAGGAAGAGGAAAAAAATAGAAAGGTTCAACCCGGTTTTTCCTGTCACACCTTCACGAAAATAACCGTAGCTGGAGATCTAACCGTTGGATCGTCTTCAAATTTGGAAAGAACGTTTACAACATCTTGTTCTTAACTTTGACCGGAGCGATTTAGAATCCAAACTTTTGATCACCAGGAATCATGGTCGGAACAGAGCAGTGTGAAATGAGATTTTTCAACGTTCAAGAAGAAAACGCCTAGTGACTTATTGCTACAATTATCGTTCATGGAGGAATTGGATTGCTCGCATATTTTTTTTGAATTCCTTTAGACTCAGCTCTCCTCCCGAAGTTCCAGGTAACTAGTAGTTATCTTAGAACAATAGTGATTAGGGTATTATTCGGTATTAGATTATTACGCTAGGAATTGTTTAAAATACTTTTTGAATGAAATTATTGATGAAATTTGACGTGAATATACTTGATGCATGCTGTATGAATATTGTATACAGAAACATAATTTTCGTCTGATTTTTAGTATTTATTTGATTTAAATGGTATTTTGTGCGTTTTTGGCTTATTTGCATAATAATTATTAAACGAATGTTAAAATTACTGAAATTATTTTTTGTGGATTATGTTATATATGTAGTATGCATTTCATACCTTAGACTAATTTTTTCGTACTGTTTACCTGTTTATTTAATTGGTATATCTGTTTTCGCATTATCGTTTCTGTCAGTATATAAATCATGAAAATTATTCCTGGAGGCCGAAAAATTAATTTCTTTGTATATTATGTATTTTCGTTATTTTCGTGAGTTTATGCATGTTGTGTAAATTGCTGGTAATTTTTGGGCGTTTATTTTCATTTTTAATTATTATATTGGCTTTATTGAGTATTCTGTAAATTAACGTTTGAAAATACTTTTAGAGTCCGAAAATTATAAATAAAAATTACGCCATGTCAGTAGAGCCATTAGGGTCGTATGATAATTTTTTTGTGATTTTACTGCTCGAACTTATTAGTTTAATAATTACTATTGTGTTTTGTTGTGAAATTGAGGATACCCTTTTAAATTATTTGAGAGCTTGTTAATCAGAAATAATTTATAATCTATTATGTTCTTGGTTGCTGATATTTAGTAGGTTGTAGTAAGTATTATTGGGTATCCTTATGTTTATGTTTGATTTATGAAAGAAAATGATTAATTGTTACTACTCTTTTATTGAATAAGTCTTGGAGTTGATTGGTGATGTATTATTGATTGAATTGTTGGTGCTGTTAAAACTAGTTTAATATCATTGTTGATGTTTAGAGATGTTCAAGTGTTTATTGTGGGAGACATTTGTTCTAAGTTTGTAAGTTACTACTTTGAAGGAATTTTGAAGAAATATCTTTTGATGAATTATGGGTATAAGGCCGGGTGGCATCCCTTTTGACGAATGTTTTTGAGATGAATGATACTTTGATGATATATATGATTTTATTTTGAGATAAGAATATCCGGTGGGATAGATGTAGTCCCCGGTGAAGAACATGCCAACCACCTGGTTTGCGAACTAGGGGTACACCTGGGTTAATTGTTGTCGTCCGAGAGGTCAGGGAGTTCTACGTGTTCTACCCTGCATCAAGAGTTTGGCCATTCTTAGACACAGGCAGTGGGGAACATAAGCCCATAGACTGACCTGGAGATTGCGATCTGACAAACCTTAGGAAGTGAATTGTGATTCACTGGCGTTCGGTTTCTGACTCAATAACTTGTTTTACCTATACTTTTTATTTTTATAAAAGTACTCTTGAGATGATTTATTTATTTTTATCCAACTCACTTGCTATTTATTATTCATTTGCGTTATTTGTGAGTTATATGGAAGTGGATGCATATTGTAGTTGACTTGACTTTATTATTTCCTTTCTTATTAATCTATGTCTGAATCATGCTTTGATTTCTTTTGTTCTGGGAGAACTGCTAGTTACTCCCCACTGATTGTGGATTGTTGTTATATATTTTGCAGGTTATGTTGATGGGAATCTTCTTTGATTTTGGGTTCGGGTTGAGTTGTGAGCATTGAAATGATAGTTGTTTTAGGCCTAGACTTCTAGTTAGATTTTTTTTTTCTCATTTGGAATACTCTGAATTAGTTATTTATTTATATTATTTATTTAAGTTGGTCTCTTCACATAGTTATTTGAATACCTTTGTATTAGTAGTGGCATTCCCAGAAGACGATGTTTCCGCCATCGTCCTATAATACTATTATTATTTCTTTCTTTTCCGCTTTGAAATTCTGGGGTGTTACAGTTGGTATCAGAGCAAAACGCTCCTAAACTCTGAAACAGAGTTGCTAATGATTCTTTTGAATTATTAGTTTGCCATAGGAGATAAAATTTGTTTAGTATTAAGTTTAGTAGTTTCACTATAATGAGAGTGTGATGGGTAGAGTAAGTAAAGGGAAGCCTTATGGGAATGTGGTGTGCTCTCATGCTTATGGAGCATATGTTATATGTATAGTTACTTGTATTATTGGTGGAATTAGTCTACCAAGTTTGCTAATCTTATTTGCAGGGCCTCTTACATTTAATTTATTTTCTCTTTTATCAGAGTGCGCAGCGAAATCAAAGTAATTTATAGCCTTCTCGGTTTAGTTGTGTGTTTAATTTATTTTGTGTTTTGGAATTTTAAAAATAAAACTTTAATTTTATTTTAATATAGTCTTATGTGTTGCATTGCTTTTATTTTATTTGCTAGTTGCTTGATAGTATATGTTATTATGTGAGATAGTATATACTTTATATTCTTTCCCAATTAAGTTTTGTTGTTTATGTGAGTACTACGTATCTGTTTTATTATTTATAAAACTTTCTAGTTTGAATTTATACTCCAAATTATATTTTTGATCTTTGAACTTAATAAATTTTATACTTATGTTAGAGTTATTTTCTAATTTTCAAATTTTGTTATTGTTAATATTTTGACATACTCTTTTGAAAAAACGTTTAATTTCAATTGTTGTGTAATGGTTTGGAAAAAAGAAAGGGGTTTTGAAATTGTCTTTCAAGATATTTTTCAAATTTCTCTTACCGTTTTTGACCATCTATATTTATAAATATTTTTCTTTTAATATTTTTATTTTCCATGTTAATCCTTGTTCAGCCTTTAATTATGGTAATAAGTTTTGTAGTCTTTGAAAATAAAAGTACTTTAATGAGTTGTTTTGGTGTTAGATTGAAATGTAGACGCAAGCTATTTTGTTTTAAAGGTTAGCATTCAACAACTTTTCCTTTACTTAGTTTTTCTTATTAGCATTATTTTTCGAACTCAAATACGTGAAAGGATCTCATTTACTATTTGTTGTTTCTTGTTTAAATATTTAGTGCTTTCTCTTTTCATAGCAAAATTTTGGTTGTTTTCAATACTTCTTATTTAATTATTTGGTTTTGACTGATCTGTTTTATATTCTTTGAAAACGAAATTTATATACTCAGTCTAAATTTTAAACTTGTTGGAGTTGATATTAAGTCATAATGGGTGATTCCTTTGACTTGTATGTCAATTTGATAAGTCTAAATTTTAAACTTATTTGAGTTGATATTGAGTCATAATGGGTGATTCCTGTAACTTGTATGTCAATTTGATAAGTTGACACATTTTATCTGTTTTGATTTAATTTCTTTTTTGAGTTGATATTAAGTTTATAGTGGGTGATTCCAGTAAACTCTAATGTCGATTTGATAAGTTGGCTTTCAAATATTATCTTGTTGATACTAGGTTGCAATGGGTGGTTCCATGCACGTTTGTGTCGACTTGGCAAATTTTATAATTGTTGTTAATAATTTATTACTTTATCGCCTATTTATTATTAGTGTTTCGTCGTTGTGAAATTATTTTAAAGTTTTCAATTTCTTTTGCGAACTTTAATTTTTATATATATGCTTAGGAGGCGTACGCTCTTATAACATATGTCATGACTTGTGTTCGTAAGTGCTATTTTAATAAAGCAGCTAGCTACTCTTTATTAAAGTGTTCTTATCTCTTTAAGTGGATTATAAGCCCGTGTGGTTACCTCTATTTAAATTGGTTTGGCTATTTATTTACGAACTTTTTCTTCTTCGTTTCTTTTCTAAAAATATTTATGTATGGTCGGATTTATTCTTTTATAATTTTACGTAACTATTTATTCCTGCTTCTTTTACAAAATTACCTATAGTTTGCTGTGCAAAAGTTTTTACCTTAAACTTTCTAATACTTGTCTTTGGTTCTTTCACATTTTATAAAATGATTGTTTTTACCATGCTTCTTTACTATACAACTCTTTTGGTCTTCCAAAATAAAATATATATTATTTGAGTTATCAAATTTTTATACCTGCAAAGTTGTTTAGTTCTTAACTAAAATCCATCGATTTCTGTTTTCTTAATGTTCTTTATCTAGAGTACTTTCTTTTGTCTCTTGGTTGTTTTGAAGTTTCGAGGACGAAACTCTTTTAAGGTGGGGAGATTGTAACAACCCATAATTTTGCTCCTAGTTTTTCCGCAAAAGTTTTTCTTAAAACTATTATTTTCTCTAGATTAATGATTTTTATTCTTTATAATTTGGGAGCCGACTTATTATTTTATTATATGGTGTGTTAATGTGTGCATTATATTTATATTTATAATATAATTTATTAGAATTATTTTCATTATTAAGTATTTTCAAAGTTTAGACGCGATTTAGGAATTTATCGATTTATCGCGTGACGGACTTTTGATGCGTGGACCTTTGATGACTTGGGCCGAAATCATCTTGGTGTACTTGGGCTTGGACAGCCGGCTATGGGGAGGGAGAAGGAAGAAGTTTCTCTTCTTTTATTTCATTTCTTTTAATTGATGACTCTTGGTAGTTTGTAACCCCCATAACCCCCCTAATCATCTCTCCTAAACCCTTTATTTTTTTTCCTTGCCATAAAATTCTGATTTTTATTAAAAGAAGTTCAGCATCATTCTCATTTAACCCTCACCGTTTTCAAGAAAAGAAAGAGAGAAAAGGAAGAGGAAAAAAATAGAAAGGTTCAACCCGGTTTTTCCTGTCACACCTTCACGAAAATAACCGTAGCCGGAGATTTAACCGTTGGATCGTCTTCAAATTTGGACAGAACGTTTACAACATCTTGTTCTTAACTTTGACCGGAGAGATTTAGAATCCGAGCTTCTGATCACCGGGAATAATGGTCGGAACAGAGCAGTGTGAAATGAGATTTTTCAACGTTCAAGAAGAAAACGCCTAGTGACTTATTGCTACAATTATCGTTCATGGAGGAATTGGATTGCTCGCATATTTTTTCGAATCCCTTTAGACTCAGCTCTCCTCCCGACGTTCCAGGTAACTAGTAGTTATCTTAGAACAATAGTGATTAGGGTATTATTCGGTATTATATTATTACGCTAGGAATTGTTTAAAATACTTTTTGAATGAAATTATTGATGAAATTTGACGTGAATATACTTGATGCTTGCTGTATGAATATTGTATACAGAAAAATAATTTTCGTCTGATTTTTAGTATTTATTTGATTTAAATGGTATTTTGTGCGTTTTTGGCTTATTTGCATAATAATTATTAAATTAATGTTAAAATTACTGAAATTATTTTTTGTGGATTATGTTATATGTGTAGTATGTATTCCACTCCTTAGAATAATTTTTTCCTACTGTTTACCTATTTATTTAATTGATATATCTATTTTTGCATTATCGTTTCTGTCAGTATATAAATCAGGAAAATTATTCCTGGAAGCCGAAAAATTAATTTATTTGTGTATTATGTATTTTCGTGAGTTTAGGAATGTTGTGTAAATTTCTGGTAATTTTTGGGCGTTTATTTTTATTTTTAATTATTATATTGGCTTTATTGAGTATTCTGTAAATTAATGTTGAAAATACTTTTAGAGTCCGAAAATTATAAATAAAAATTATACCATGTCAGTAGAGCCATTAGGGTCGTATGATAATTTTTTTGTGATTTTACTGCTCGAACTTATTAGTTTAATAATTACTATTGGGTTTTTGTTGTGAAATTGAGGATACCCTTTTAAATTATTTGAGAGCTTGTTAATCCGAAATAATTTGTAATCTATTATGTTCTTGGTTGCTGATGTTCAGTAGGTTGTAGTAAGTATTATTGGGTATCCTTATGTTTATGTTTGATTTATGAAAGAAAATGATTAATTGTTACTACTCTTTTATTGAATAAGCCTTGGAGTTGATTGGTGATGTATTATTGATTGAATTGTTGGTGCTGTTAAAACTAGTTTAATATCATTGTTGATGTTTAGAGATGTTCAAGTGTTTATTGTGGGAGACATTTGTTCTAAGTTTGTAAGTTACTACTTTGAAGGAATTTTGAAGAAATATCTTTTGATGAATTATGGGTATAAGGCCGGGTGGCATCCCTTTTGACGAATGTTTTTGAGATGAATGATACTTTGATGATATTTATGATTTTATTTTGAGATAAGAATATCCACTGGGATAAATGTAGTCCCCGGTGAAGAACATGCTAACCACCTGGTTTGCGAACTAGGGTACACCTGGGTTAATTGTTGTCGTCCGAGAGGTCAGGGAGTTCTGCTTGTTCTACCCTGCATCGGGAGTTTGGCCATTCTTAGACACAGGCAGTGGGGAACGTAAGCCCATAGACTGACCTGGAGATTGCGATCTGACAAACCTTAGGAAGTGAATTGCGATTCACTGGCGTTCGGTTTCTGACTCAATAACTTGTTTTACCTATACTTTTTATTTTTATAAAAGTACTCTTGAGATGATTTATTTATTTTTATCCAACTCACTTGCTATTTATTATTCATTTGCATTATTTGTGAGTTATATGGAAGTGGATGCATATTGTAGTTGACTTGACTTTATTATTTCCTTTCTTATTAAACAATGTCTGAATCATGCTTTGATTTCTTTTGTTCTGGGAGAACTGCTAGTTACTCCCCACTGATTGTGGATTGTTGTTATATATTTTGCAGGTTATGTTGATGGGAATCTTCTTTGATTTTGGGTTCGGGTTGAGTTGTGAGCATTGAAATGATAGTTGTTTTAGGCCTAGACTTCTAGTTAGATTTTTTTTTTTCTCATTTGGAATACTCTGAATTAGTTATTTATTTATATTATTTATTTAAGTTGGTCTCTTCACATAGTTATTTAAATACCTCTGTATTAGTAGTGGCATTCCCAGAAGACGATGTTTCCGCCATCGTCCTATAATACTATTATTATTTCTTTCTTTTCCGCTTTGAAATTCTGGGGTGTTACAAGTGAGGTGATGATTTTTTTGTTACACCCCCTTAAGTGCTTTTTTTTTTGTTGTGCAAGTGTTGTTTGTAATGTCTTGCAGGAGATAATTTTTTTGACACTTGTCATCGGAAGACAATCAAGTCCACTACTTAAGTGTTCATCGCGATGGGTCAGTGATAATCCGTCGGAGTTGTTAGGCCAATTGCTAATTGTGCTTATCCTAGCAACTAAAGATGACGCTTTTGGAGTGTGTTCGAAGACAATCAAGTCCACTACTTGAGTGTTCATCGCGATGGGTCACTGATGATCCATCGGAGTTGTTAGGCCAGTTGCTTAATTGTGCTCATCCTAGCAACTAAAGATGACGCTTTTGGAGTGTCAAGTCCACTACTTGAGTGTTCATCGCGATGGGTCAGCGATGATCCATCGGAGTTGTTAGGGTAGTTGCTTAATTGTGCTTATCCTTGCAACTAAAGATGACACTTTTGGAGTGTGTTTGAAGACAATCATTGGCGAAGATCATGTAATCGAGACATTTGACTTTTTATTTCTTCTATTTTCTATTACTCATTCTTCTCCATTTTTTTTTTCAGGATGGTGTTCATTAAAGAATTCAATGATGATAAACACTCGTACATTGCCCTTGTTGATCCAGAGTGCCACAATGACTGCAATTTTTTTTTGTTTCGCCGTTCACAGTTTAGACTCTTGCGGCCCAGGATATTACATTTTTTTTTTTGTATGTGTGCAGTTTAGACTCTTGCTTAGGAGTTTTTTTTTTGTGGCAGTTTATACTCTTGCTTATGAGTTTGGTTTTTGTTTGCTTGCAGTTTAGACTCTTGCTTAGGAGTTAGAATTTTTGGTGTGCAGTTTAGACTCTTGCTTGGGAGTTCCTTTTTTTTGGTGTGCAGTTTAGACTCTTGCTTGGGAGTTAGAATTTTTTTGGTGTGCAGTTTAGACTCTTGCTTGGGAGTTAGATTTTGTTTTAGTGTGCAGTTTATACTCTTGCTTGGGAGTTAGATTTTTTTTTTTGTGTGCAGTTTAGAGTACTCTTGCTTGGGAGTTAGATTTTATTTTAGTGTGCAGTTTATACTCTTGCTTAGAAGTTAGAATTTTTATTAGCTTGCAGTTTATACTCTTGCTTAGGAGAATTTCTTTTGTTTGTATCCATGAGGTTTTGTTTCCATGCCCCCTAGGCCCTAGGTATTTCACTTAGAATAATTTTCACAATCATGGCGTCGACGGATCCTCTATTGATGCGTCAGATGAGTCTGATTCATTTTCATGACAAGCAATTGTAAGCTCCATGTCGTGCGCTTTACTTGCTAGTTCTTGAAATGTTTTGGGTTTGATCCCTTGCAAGATGTAGGTCAAATCCCAATGCAGGTCTTGGATGCACATTTCGACTGCAGAAGTTTCTGACAAATGATCTTTACATTGCAAGCTCAAAGCATGCCAACGATTAATGTAGTCAATGACGGGCTCATCATTCCATTGGTGAGTCTTAGTTAACTCAACCATGCTGACAATACGTCGAGTGCTATAGAACCTGTTTAGGAACTCTTCCTCCATTTGATCCCAACTATTGATGGATTGTGAGGGACTGAGGGTAGATCTGTGTACCAATCAAAGGCCATCCCTTTATGAGAACGTACAAATTGTTTGACGAGGAAATCGTCTGTGGTACCAGTATTGTTGCATGTTTCTACAAAGTGAGCAATGTGTTGCTTAGGATTTCCTTTCCCATCGAATTGTTGAAACTTTGGGGGATGGTAGCCAAAAGGCATCTGCAACTTTTCAATTCTTTTGGTATAAGGCTTTACATAGTGATGACTTTCTTGAGAGCTTTCCCCAAGTTGATTCTTGACAGCACGAGCTATCAACAATTCGAGTTGTCGAGCTCTTGGTGGACGGTATGGGTAGTCACCACTCTCGTCTTCGCTTTCATAACCACCTTGGCTTGATGATGCGTCGCCTGGAATTAAACTAAGTTTCTCATTGAGGGTAGCAATTTGCTCGTTTTGGAGTCTGATCTGAGCATCCTTTTCCTCTCCGTCCTTCATCAATTTCTGGAGTAAGATGTTCATTTCAGCGAGTTGTTCCTCAACTGTTTTAACTGAGGTCACCATAACAGAAGCAGTGACAACATCTTTCCTCATTCTTTTGGTGTGAAAACCAAGACTCATGTCTTCCATAAAGTCACCTAATGTCATAGATTTTCGCGGGGTGTCCGCAGAGTTTTCAAGAGATTGAGAGATGTTCTTGCTTGAGGCCATTTTTCAGATTTGTTGTCGATGACGAAACAGAGATGAGAGGTAGGGATGGTCCCACCGAGCGTGCCAAAATCTGTATACACAAATTTCGAGTCAAAGTATATAAGACAAGAAACAAAGTAACAAAGAAATTTTATTTCAATAAATGTATTGAGTACAATCTCTGTAAACAGTTTATAATGAAAATAAACTAAGTCCTCTGGTTCTGTTCCGTAGCTTGAGAGTGACACGTGTTGATGTCGACGTGGAGCTAAGTGTAGACTGACGTTTTGTCAACGTCAACCTGAGTTTGAGTGTCGGATGACGTTTTGTCGACGTCAACCTGAGTTTGAGTCTTCTTTGAGTGTATTCGAATGAGGGCTGACAAAAGCTTGAATCTCAATCGAATTTGTTTGAATGTATCTGAACAGTCGGCACGGATTTGATGTGCTTGTTGACTATTTGCTGAGAGAATTCCAAGAGAATTTTATGAGCTCTTGAGAATTATGATTTTCGGGTCCCCTCAACTGAGACAAGCGAAGTCTATTTATATGGAATTGAGCTTCCTTCATGGACTTGGTAGTTTATGGGCTTGGGCCCTTTTATGACTTGGAAGTCTTATTTACCTTTTCCATTTGACCATCTTATTTGGACTAGTAATATGGGCTAACCCAAATATTTTAGAACCCAAATTATATTTGTTTAATTTAATTTTGATATCTTATTTGAGTGGGCTAAATTAATTAAATTGTGCTAATTATATTTATTTTAGCTCAATAACAATTAACTTATTTTAATATAGAACACTAATAATTTTTTAGTGTCTACAACTACAAGTCTAGCTTTGTTCCTTACAATTGTTCCATACTCATCTAGTTTATTTCTAAACACCTATTTTAAGCCAATCACTTTTTGATGTTTAGAAGAGGGAATTAGATGCCATACCTTGTTTCTTTCGAACTCATTTAATTCAGCTTGCATAGCAGTGATCCAATCAGAATCAGTTAAGGCTTCTTCATGATTTCTTGGTTCTATCATTGATAAGAACGCATGAAATGCACAAAATTCCTTAACTGAGATCTAGTTTGCGTACCTTTGGATATGTCACTTATTATGAGTTCCACTGGATGTGATTTTTGATGTCTCCAAGGTTTTGGTTGAAACTCCCTTATAGGAAGAAGTTGTTCCTCTTGAGTTTCATGAGAGGATGAGGAGCTTTGTTCATTTGTTCCTCTTTCAGCAATTGTTGAATCAGTTCCTTCAACATTTTCGTTCTTAGTAGGAACAGGAACAACTCCATCATCTTGAGGAACCGGAACATCATTATTATGAATGTTTTCATCTACTTCGTCCCTTTCTTCTTTTATTTCTTCTTCCTCAATTGAATCTGCATCTTTCTCATTTGGTCGTACCAAGCCAATCTAAAAGTCATCAACCTGTTTGCTTGGATTAAAATTGTTAGATTCACCAAAGATTATGTGGATACTTTCTTCAACACACATAGTTCTTTTATTGTAAACTCTATAAGCCTTACTCTGTGATGAATATCCCAAGAATATTGCTTCATCACTCCTAGCATCAAATTTTCCAAGAATATCTTTCCCATTGTTATGAACAAAACATTTGCAACAAAATGTTCAGAAATGAGTAATATTGGGTTTCTTTCCAAAATAAAGCTCATAAGGAGTTTTGTTAATGATAGGTCTCATCATGTCACGATTTATTATGTGACAAGCAAGATAATGACCTCGGCCCAAAAGTTCCTTGGAAGTTCACTAGCAATTAGCATGGTCCTAGCCATTTCTTCCAAAGTTCTATTTTTCCTTTCTACAACCCCATTTTGTTGTGGTGTCCTAGGATCAGAAAAATTATGATCTAGGCCATGATTTCTGCTTAAGTCATCAAATTTATAATTTTCAAATTCTTTACCATGATCGGATCTAATATGCATCAATTTGTGACCACTCAAATTTTGAACTCTTTTAGCAAAGACAAGGAACTCATCATAAGTCTCATCCTTACTAGAGAGAAAAATAGCCCATGTGTACCTAGAGTTGTCATCAATAATAACTAACACATACCTCTTTCCACTTCTACTTTGAATTCTCATAGGGCCACATAAATCCATATGAATTAATTCTAAAGGTTTTGTGGTGCTCACAACAGTTTTAGTTTTGAAAGAGGATCTAATATGCGTTCCTTTGGCACATGCATCACAAACTTGATCGATATGAAATTTTATAGATGGTAATCCCATAACAAGATCTTTTGATCGAAGTTTGTCAAGTAATGAAAAGCTAGCATCTCCTAGACGCTTATGCCATAAGAGTGGATCATCTTCAATAACACTAAGGTATGTTAAATTGTTTTTAGGAACAAGATCAAGATCCACAATATATGTGTTCCCTTTCCTTGTTCCTTCCAAGATGACATTCTTAGAGTTTATGTTAACGATCAAACATTTTTCACTATTGAATTTAACAACATTTCCCTTGTTACAGAATTGGGAAATGCTTTAGAGATTGTGCTTTAAACCTTCAACTAAAAATACATTATCAATGGAATGTGATGGTGACTTACCAACCTTACCCATGGCAACTATGTTACCTTTCTTATTATCACCAAAAGTCACACTTCCACCTTCATAGGTTGATAGTGAGAGAAACTTATATTTGTCTCCTGTCATATGCTTAGAACAACCACTATCAAGATACCAAGTGTTGTTCCCCCTCACTCCAACCTGCAAAAATCAACTAGTTGTTAGTTGTAGGAACCCCTTGTTTCGTGGGTTCCTGTTCTTGACTAGCATTTGATTTGGCAACTCATTTCATGTTACTCATCTTCACATTTTTGCCAATCATTCCAGTTCTTAGTTGACATTGATTTATGTAATGACCTATCTTTCCACAGTACATGCAAATTTTATCACTAGGTAGGTCAACATATTTCTTATGCTTATTCCTCTTCTTGTAGTTTTCAAAACTAAGACCTTCTCTTCTTTTAGTCCGTGGTCTCTCAATCCATTTAGGAACATGCATCACTTTGCCTCTGTTCCTTGCAACACCCTGTTCCTTCTTGAGACTACAGATCTGTTCCTTTAAAACATTTTTCTCTTTATTTAAATTTTCTATCTCAGATCTATAACCTTTCAAAGGAGTTGATCTAATATCAAAGGAACTTAGAACAGGGACAAATTCCGTTAAGTGTGAAATTTCTAAATTGATTAGATAATTTTCATTCTTCACACTCTCATATGATTCCTTGATTTTTAAATTCTTATCAAATAAATCAAAGAACCTAGTTTCAACACCCGTTCTCATTTTCTTAAGCCATTCTATATGTTCTTTATAAACTTTAACAGCTTGTTCAGATTGCTCACGTTTTTCACGTTCATATCTACATTCAAGAATTGCATCATAAAGAAGATCATAAATTCCAGGCTTGCTTTTGCCATCTAAGTCTGATTCAAGTCCATGTTGGCTTACCTCAATATTTTCTTCATCTTCTTTTTCGTCAGTGTTTGCCATGAGGCAAAGATTTACAGTTTCTTTAGTTTGTTGTTATTCTTCCTCTTCAGTCTCTGAATCTCCCCAAGCTGCTATCATAGCCTTTCGAACGTTCGCTTTAGAGAAAGGTGCTTTGGATTCCTTGTTCCTTTGAGCGAAGCGTTCCTTGTTCCTTTCTTTGGTCTTATCATTTTCCCAAAGTGGACAATCCTTGATGAAGTAATCTGTACTACCACATTTATGACAAGCAGCTTTGTTAGAAAACCTTTTAGTTTTACCTTTGAAGTTCCCATTCTTCATGTCCTTATACATCTTTCAAAATTTTCGGACCATGAGTGCTGCTTCCTCTTCTTCTGAGTCAGAATCATCTTCATCATCTGCTTTGAGGGCAATGGACTTTGACTTAGAACTTTCACCATACTCAGTATTGAGGTGGAGCTCATGAGTCATAAGTGATCCAGCAAGCTGTTCCAAGTTGAACTTAGTGAAGTCTTTTGTTTCTTGTAAAGCAATGACCTTAGCCATCCATCTATCCTTAGGAAGACTCCTAAGAACTTTTCGAACCTGTTCCTCTGATAAAATAAACTTACCAAGAGAAGCTAACTCATTAATAATGTTAGTAAAACGAGTAAACATCTCTTGTATGCTTTCCTTAGTCTTCATGGAGAACACTTCATATTGATTCATCAATAAATCAATTTTAGATCTCTTGACTTCATTAGTTCCTTCATGGGTTACTTCTAGTAAATCCCATATTTGCTTTGTGGATTTTCATCCTATGATCCTATTGTGTTCATGGGGTCCAAGTCCACAATGCAACAATTTAACAACCATTGCACTTACTTCCATTTTTTCGAAATCATCTTTGTCATATTTAGAGAAGGGTTTAGGAATTACCTCATTTTTGTCATTTGTAGTTGTGACCTCAAAATCACCAACTTCAATGACTCTCCATACCTGATAGTTTTTGGCCATGATGAATATCTCCATTCTGTTCTTCCAGTAGGAATAGAACTTTCCATTGAACATAGGAGGTCTTTGCGTAGAGTAACATTCCTCAAGTTTCTCGGTGGTATTCATTGTTCCTTGGATCTTTTTCTCAATAGAGTTTCCTATCTTTCGTTAGTTCTAGATCTGATACCAATTGTTATTTCACTAGGAACAATACAAGAGGGGGGTGAATTGTATGTGTAGAAATAGACGTAACTTTTTTACGGAATCTTAAACTTAAACAAAGAAACAAGCTAAAGGAACACAAGGAATTTTTACGAGGAAAAACTTCTTGGGCCCAACAAGAAGAAACAACCTCGACCACTAGGGATTTTAAACTCAACTCTTTCACTAATTAGGCCAAACAACTTTGTTACAGCCTAATTCTACTCACGGGCCACACCATGAGTTCCTAAACTCAAGTTCCTGAACAACTGTTCCCTTAACAGCTGTTCCTCTCAACTTCACTTGAAGTTTTCTCACTTTAACTCGCTTCACTCAAAGCTTTCTCTCTTACAGGGCTTCACTCAAAATCCCCTTACCCCAAAACCAAAATACAATAATCAATAAACTTAGTGGAATTAGAGTAAGAAGGCAAAGAACAAATGGCTTTTATGAGAGAATGAAGGCACTGACACTTTACTTAGTTAAACTCACTAATTCACTTAGTCAGACACAAATTGGAACTTAATTAGACACTAGTATTGATAGTGGTAATAGCTTAGAACGTGGGATAAAAACACGTGTTAGTGATAAAACCATTATCCCATGATGTTCCTTACCCGGAGGAACACGTTCCGCATTCAACCCATGATCTCCATGATCACTGTTAAACGTGGGAGATAATTGTGTTACTGCTCCCTTAATTTTAGCAACCACTTAAAGCATTAATTCGAAAATCTGATTTAATTAAAAAGCATTTTAATTATTAAAACAAAAAAAACCTTTTACCAAAAATATTATCTTTAAAATATTTTCCATAAAAACCGAAAAGGATATTTATTATCTTTATAAAAATAAAATCTTTTCCTTAAAAAGATTTTCCATAAAATCAGAATTTTCCTTAAATAAAACGGTTACGTAGAATCTAAGCATAAATTACTCAACAAACATAATTAAACCGTTGTAATGCTTCATCCTAGGTCTAGTTCCTTTTAATAGTTAGTTCCTTTAACTTATTAGTTAAGCGCCAGTTCGTCTGTTCCATACAAAGGAACAAACGCTCATTCTCATTCTAAATTGCCATAGCTCCTTACCATTCTTACTCGTTCCTTTACAATGGAAATAGAAACTAAAAGCCTCGCTTTAGTCTTCGTGCTCCAATGCTGCTCCAGTATCAAATCTTGAACATCTTCACTTAGTCTTCAAAATCCCAACTTGATTTATTCCTTGACTTAGTATTCTCTTTGTTCCTTTCATTGATACCTTGCCATTCATTCACTTAAACAACTTGTTAGTCCAATACTTAGTTTGCATCTTTGTTCCTTTGTCATCATCAAAACTAGGGTTCAACAGGTTGTAATACCAAAGCATAAATATGACTTTATCAACTTTCACAATCTAGAGCATCGCAGCAATCAAAATATTATTTTGACAGGTATAAGAATAATATAATTTCCTACATTATCTATTAGTAAATTTTCTTAATCTAATATATAACCCAATCTACGCATGCTTTCTTCTCTAGATGTGGTTGGGGTTATCATCAATGAAGTTGATTATGGTCGTTTTATAGAAATTGATATGATAAATGGTATGTATTAATATATTAATTTACTCATGAAAATTTCAAGTTTCATTTCATTATATTATGTTTTCTGACAATTTCTAATTATAATATTTATACTCTCTCTTTTCCCATTAATGCTCAGGGAAAAACAAATCAAGGTGAAAATATGGGACAAACATAGACTGGATTATATACAAAAGAATGACAAAATAGATGATCCTACAAAATCATTTGTTGTAGTATCCGCTTCTTTTTTGGTTAGAAATCAATATGGTAAAATTATTTTTCCCTTTCCCTTAGTAGTAATTTCTAGATGGAGTATATTATAGCGAATTATATTTTATTCTCTTTAATTAATTTTCACCAATATTAATCTCACAGGTTCTACAATTCTATCTTCTTCACCATCAACTCAAATGTTTCTAAATGTGGATAATGATGAAGTCAATGGGTTGCGATTATTAGGGAGGTACAGTATGCAATTGCTAAATACAATACTACTATATATGTTTAGATTCCATTATATATAATGATTGATTTTGTTTAATTTTATCAGCCAAAAGCAAGATATAATTCCTATAAGAGAGTTGAGCTACAACAAAACAACTTAGACAAAGATGACATACTTCATAAAAAGAAAAATATTGCAGATATTATGGAATGCACAAAACAATCATATGATAAGGCATTTTTTCCTCTAGATCTTTTATCTCTTTCATGTAAATCAAAAGTTGGTACTTACTATTGAACATTGTTAAGGGACCAACAAGCTTCGAAGAAATAAGAATTGTAAGTGGTTGTCCATATCCATCATACAAAGAGGCCAGGCGTGCTACGTCCTTGGCCTTTTGAACAATGACAAGGAGTGGCATGACGCAATAAAAGAAGCAATCCACGGGCTATGCCATCCAAATTAAGGGAGCTATTTGTGACAATATTGTTATTTTGTGAGGTGACAGACATAGCTAGCTTATGGGAAGCTTCGTACAATGACCTATCAGATGACATACAAAGAAAGAAAAGGAAGTTGTTTAGAGCTCATCTTAACTGAGGAGCAGGTGAGGACATACACTCTTCTTGAGATTGATAAAATCGTAATGAAGTATGGGAAGTCATTAATCGATATTAAAGCCATGCCACAACCAAACTTCACAAAATTAAACTTTGTAGAAAACAGACTTATGCAAGAAGAGCTCAATTATGACCCCAAGATAATGTTTGATGAGTGGAAAAGAAAACTGAATCAACTCAACGATGACCAATTAACTTTATACCAAAGGGTAGTTGAAGCCGTTGAAAATAATACAGGGGAGATATCTTTCGTGTACGGGCATGGCGGAATAGGCAAAACATCTCTTTATAGCACCGTTTCAGCAAAGATCTGGGCAGAACGAAAGATTGTAGTAAATGTAGCATCATCTGGTAAGAAAGAGAGAATCAACACATAATTTTTTAAAAAAAAACCTTACTGAGTACCATTTAAATTAAATGCAATTATTCATTTTTATTGCGTTTCAGAGTTATTACTTATGTTATTCCACTACTCTTTTCACCTTGACACATATTACAGGCATTGCTGCATTGCTATTATCCGGAGGAAGGACAGCTCACAGTCGATTTGAGATACCAATCGACCTTAATGAAACATCAACTTGCAACATTAGACAGAATACCAAACTTGGAGAACTACTTCGCAGCACGTCACTAATAATATGGGATGAAGCTCCAATGGACCACAAATTTGCATTTGAAGCACTAGACCGTACAATGAAAGACATAATAGGATATATGATTCAAAAGCATCATCAAAGTTATTCGGAGGAAATGTTGTCTTACTTGGAGGAGATCTTCGACAAGTGTTGCCAATAGTACCCAAGGGACGTAGATAGGATATCATCGATGCTTCAATAAACATATCCTATATATGGAATAAATGTAATGTCATCATCCTCAAAACAAGCATGAGGGTTCCAGAAGGAGGTGAACATTCAGATAAGATTAAGAGAAATAAAAAATCAATGACTGGCTTTTAGCCATGGGTGATGGGAGATTGGAGGGGAAAAGCCAGGATAATGAGGTTAAAGACATTTGGATAAGAATACCAAATGAACTAATGGCCTACAGTGGAACTATTAACATTGAAATTGCAACCAAAGAGATATATCCAGAATTCGACTTCAAACATTGTGATGATAATTACTTGAGAGAAAGAGCAATACTTACGCCACTAAACGAAATAGCCGACTACATAAACAACTACATGTTAAGCCTAATTCTTGGACATGAAAGGGAGTACAAGAGTTGCGATGAAATTTGTTCATCCTCAAAAGACACCAATGAACAGTCACCAATTATACTACAGAGTATCTTAATACTTTGAATCTACAAGGGTTGCCACATCACGAGCTCAAACTGAAAGAAGGCGCCCCGGTGATGCTTCTGAGGAATATCAATCCTTCACAAGGACTATGTAATGGAACCCGACTAATTATCACACACCTGGGAAAATTTATAATTGAAGCAAAAATAATAACGGGTTTGAAAATGGGGAACAAAGTATTGATACCAAGGATCGTAATGACATCAACAGACAACAAGATACCATTGTACTAAAACGAAGGCAATACCCACTCACGACATGATATGCTATGACGATAAACAAGAGTCAAGGACAATCACTCAAACATGTAGGTGTTTACTTGCCAAATCATGTTTTCAGCCATGGACAACTGTACGTAGCAGCCTCAAGAAAACATCACCAGAGGGCTTGAAATTCTTCATCGATGATTCGAACCAGAAGTATAAAAGACACACCAACAATATAGTCTATACAGAAGTATTCTCAAACTTGCGAGTTATGTGTTTAAAGTTCTAATTAAAAAAAAAACAACTTCCAACTGTAATTCATAATACCCATTATGAAAATTGTATAAATCCTTGCGACGTATTAGTAATCAATGGTAATTTCTATGGAAGAGAATCATCGACAACAAATTCAAGAAATGATACCAAATAATACACTGTAAAACAACAATTTGCACCATTAAAGTACCAAAATCATCACCATATATTCCCTTTAATAAGGGTATACCCATAACAAGACTAATCATCTTAGCTAAATTCCTTTTCTAATACTGAACTGAGCTTTACTTAAATCAACACTAATTAGACTAAAATCAAACTCATCTAAAAAACAAGGTTTAAAAAAGAAAATTGTAGCGGTATCATCAAATTTAACTAGAAATTCAAATTAAATTCGTGAAAATTGGAACCTGAGGGAAGAAATTGGAGACATCGAAGCCTTGAGCAATGAGAGCAAGGAGGCGTTTGAGAGCTTCGCACTTCTTGGCACATACATAGTGTCCTCTTGAATGTCACATCATCTGTGCAATTAATATGAGTTGGATTTAGTTCTTTGATAGTGCTTAAAAAACAAAGTCGACGTGAAAGAGTATCTCGATATGAGTTTCAAATCATCATTTCGTTTAGAAGATCAGTTCATCCTTGTCCCGTATATTGAAAAGTATGCTTGTTAAACTTGCTTTACTTTGATTATTCGATAATAAAATTCTCCTATTAATTGTTATATGATTAATAACTGCATTTCCTTACTGTAGGCTCCATTGGACACTCATTACGATATGTTTGCCAAGTAAACATTACTGTATGAGTTTCAAATCATTGTTAAATAGGTAGCCTAACTGAAACTAAATATATACATACTTATAAATATTACACATTATTCATATATATATATATATATATATATATATATATAAACAGTACATCTTATAATGTATGAATTATTTAATGTATTGATGTAGTGTGATGAAGCAAAATAGTGGAGTAGGACTTCGAGTAGGAAAAGCTCGTGGGTGGATATCAGTCGAGGTAACGTAACTAATTTGCTTGTCCTCATATAGAAACACTTTTCGCCACATACTTCAAATCTAAGATGAATGTTTTTTGATGCATGTTTTGGTGAATTTTAGTGTCCGCAACAAGATAATGGAGTTGATTGTGGCTATTGCGTGCTGAGGTACATGTTCGATATAGTCAACCATTGCACTAACATCGATAATATTCAAAAGGTATGTAACTAGTTAATATATGTTAGTTTAGATTAGATCGAAGGGTAATAGTTAGTTGGTTTAGAAACCAAAGTAGCACATATTCGCAAAAAAAGACCAAATTCTACCCCGAAAAACATGGTACTTTGATGCATTTCATATAAATTTCATATATATAGTACAAATATGCATAAATTAAGTGATATATGCTTAGTTTAGCTAATAATTACAATAGTATGTTCATATAAGATAAATATTTAATTTCGAGAAGGTAAAGGTGATTTTAGGCCTATTTTGGCCGATTTGCGTCCAATTCGTAGATTTTGATTCATTTAACTCCAATTTATTTTTGAACTTGATAAAATGAGGTATAATATAACTAGTGTGTAGATATTTAGACTTGCATTTGTTGTTGGTTGAATTTCGGGAACGAAAAGGTCATTTTAGGCCTATTTTGGCCGATTCGCCTCCAATTATTAGATTTTGAGTCATTTAAATCCAATTTCTTTTTGAACATGATAATATAAGGTATAATATAACTAGTGTGTAGATTTTTAGGCTTGCATTTGTTGTTGGTTGAATTTCGGGAACAAAAAGGTCATTTTAGGTCTATTTTGGCCGATTCGCGTCCAATTCGTAGATTTTGAGTCATTTAACTCCAATTTATTTGTGAACATGATAATATGAGGTATAATATAACTATTGTGTATATTTTTAGGCTTGCTTTTGTTGTTGGTTGATTTTCGGGAACGAATAGGTCATTTTAGGCCTATTTTGACCGATTCGCGTCCAATTCGTACATTTTGAGTCATGTAACTCCTATTTCTTTTTGAACATGATAATATAAGGTATAATATAAGTAGTGTGTATATTTTTAGTATTGCATTACCTAGCTCCTACTTACTGAAAGGCTAAAGTTGTATCACCTAATCAAAAATAAACCTAAGGTCCACTAACTGATAGTCAGGGAAGTTGGGATTGAATCCACTGGGAGATAGCTAGACTATAATGTCTGGACTCTAATATTATACTACCTAAATCAGATGAAAGGATTTGTTTACTAAAGTAATTGTGAATAATCAAATCACAAATATCAATTAAGGGAAAAACTAGGGAAACGGTTCACCATGTATGGAATTCAGGATATCAAGAATGATTGAAGAAACTCAATAAATCAATCTAACTAGGGACATGTAATTTCTCTCGAACATCACCTCCCTCGAAGCTCACTAAGCCGCTCTCGCATGGTCATAGATCGCTAAGCCTACTATTGAGAGCCTATACAAAATTCTACCTCTAAGTTTATAACTTTGTTTTGCAATAATAATCAACACGGTTGGCCAAACTTGTAGATTAACATAAATAACTCAAAAGCAAGAATCAAACAATTCAACGAATTAAATAATCATTCATTCAATCCCTGATATGCATACATAGATCCCCAAACAACTACAAAGTAAATTACTCAAACATAATTGGGAAAAACAATAATCATAATTAAATAAGCAAGCAACATGATGGAATAACAAGGAAGGATCAGAAAGGGAATACTAAAGAATGAGAGACAAATTCCAATTTGAATAATGAATCTTGAAAACAATTACTCTATTGAAATCTTGAATGTGCTCACAAAGTAGAATAAACTAGGGTTCTTGAGAAAATAAGACGGCTTAGAAAACTAACGAACTGAATAATAGGATAAAAACGTGGTTTTTCTACACTTAAAAGAGAAGTATTTATACTAAAGTAATAAACAGCGCAACACGCGCTTCAAAACCGCAAAATTACAACCCGCCCAGGTGGCCGAGTCGGATTCGGGCCGGTCGGGCAATCATTAGGTCATCCTCCGTAGAATAAAGTGAATCAGCAATCCGCCTAGTCGGGAGAGATCCCGACAGCTGGGCCCGCAACAAATCATCAAAGCTCGTCATATGCGAAACATCATAACTTTCTCATCTCTCATCAAAATTTAGCGTGTTACCAATCATTGGAAAGGTCTTCAAGTCTATTTTCAAACCCAATTGAAATCACTACATTATCATTTTTTTTATCAAAAGTTATGAGTGTACAATAGTCAGTTTTCGCATTTCTTTAGTTTAGTGATGGTTCGCTTCATTCTAGCCCAAATTCGTCCCAAAGAGATGCTTTGTGATTCCCATGCAATCTACCTTCTTTATTCATGTTTATTTTACTCAAGCTTAGCCATCCTTATTTGCATTAATATCACCCGAAATGCATCAAAACAAGCAAACGGAGAGGAGTAGAGCAAAACTTGAGTAAATCATGCAAATATGCACCTAAATGCTTTAATATGAACTTGAAATGCAACCTAAATGCACCCAAAATCTATGTACATATATGACACATCACGTACTCTTCCTAACTATTTGCTAGAGAACTTGCAAATCAAAATATATTCCTTCCCTCACTGGAGAAAAAAAAGCCAAGGGCTGCGGTCAAAAGTGGCCCAAGGGATGCGTTTTTCGATCGCAACCCTTGGCCTAGCAGCCCTTAACATTTTTAAGGGGCTGCGGTTATTGAGCGCCACCCTTAATATTAAAGGGCTGCGATAATTATCAAAATAGCAGCCCTTAATAGATAAAGGGCTACAGTTTCTAGACAAAACTGCAGCCCTTTATTTATTAAGGGCTGCGGTTTTGACAATAAACGCAACCCTTTATTGCTTTATTTTTTTTTTGTTGTAGAGCTCATTTTTATATATGCTAGCTAGATCCCTGTTGTCCTCCTGCTGTGCTTGTAAAACATTATAATGCAAGTACACAAGTTTTTAAATGCAATTATCATGATTATATATTAATAATATAATAATGTCAAAAGAGTACATATTAAAGCAAAATACCAACATTCTAGCTCGCTACTACATGAATAGAAAATGCAATCGAATAAATATCTAGTTGTTACAAAATCCTAACCAATGTATCCTAGACAATCATAAAAAATGTAGCTTGCCAACATGTCTCGAACTTCACCTAATTCTTCAATGGTGAAGGCCTCCAATCTTGTGTGTTATTCATGTAACCCTTGCAAGACAACCATGAAATTAAATACATAAGAATTTAATCATTTTAAAATACCAACTAACTCTTGCAACTGTAAGCTAAACTACCAATTACTTTATGCATATTTGAAGTATATATGTCAAATTTAGGTGAAATAGATCAAAGTTCAAGTTTCGAATTCGTTGCGGTCATTTTTGGTGAATTTGTGCTACTTTCTTACCCAAAATGAACTTAATATTACAATTCTAAGTTAAAGCAAACATATATCACTTACTTTATGCATATTTGAAGTATATATGTGAAAATTAGGTGGTATAGATCAAAGGACCAAGTTTCGGGTTCATTTTGATGATTTTTGGTGAATCCCTAAACAAACTAACTCTTACATATCTAATCTAAACTAGCATATACCAATTACTTTATCGAGGTGTTTGGTAGAGAAAATTTTGATGTAGGAAACGGATTCAAACAAGTGTTTCCATTTCTAATTGTTTGGTATGAGTTATAAGTAACAAATACCGTTTCCAAAAGGTAACACACTCCCCCCATTTGTTACCCTTGTCAAACTAGTGGAAACAAATTACGTTTCCTTTCTCAATCATAAACTTCTCAATTGTTTCCATTACACTAGGATACCAAACAACTATTTAAGGTAACACTTATTATTAACATATTCCCTCCTTATCCAAATCATTTCCATTCCGTTTGCGGTGATGATACAAAACGCCCCTATGTATATTTGAAGTGTTAAGGTGAAATTTAGGTGTAATAGATTAGAAGTTCAAGTTTCGGGTTCATTTCGGGGTTGATTTTGGTCATTTTTGGTGAATATGTGCTATTTTACTTCCCAAAATAAACTAACTATTACATATCTAATCTAAACTAGCATATACCAATTACTTTATGCATATTTGAAATGTTATGGTGAAATTTAGGTGTAATAGATTAGAAGTTCAAATGTCGGGTTCGTTTCGGGGTCGATTTTGGTCATTTTTGGTGCATACGTGCTATTTTTACTTCCCAAAATAAATTAACTCTTACATATCTAATTTAAACTAGCATATACCAATTAATTTATGCATATTTTAAGTGTTAAGGTGAAATTTAGGTGTAATAAATTAGAAGTTCAAGTTTCGGGACCGTTTCGGTCGTTTTTGGTGAATAAGCTAAACAAAGCATATATCACTTACTCTATGCACATTCGAAGTATATATGTAAAATTTAGCTGGAATAGATCAAAGAACAAAGTTTCTGGGTTGACTTTGGTCATTTTTGGTGAATATTTTCTATTTTACTTCCCAAAAAAACTAACTCTTACATATCTAATCAAAACTAGCATATACTAATGACTTTATGCATATTTTAAGCGTTAAGGTGAAATTTAGGTGTAATAGATTAGAAATTCAAGTTTCGGGTTCATTTCGGTCGTTGTTGGTTAATTTGTCTCCTTTCTTACCCAATATGAACTTATTGTTGTAATTCAAAGCTAAACTAAACATATATCACTTACTCTATGCATATATATGTCAATTTTTGGTGGAATAGATCAAAGTACCAAGTACCGGGGTCGATTTTGGTCATTTTTGGTCAATATGTGCTACTTTGGTTTCCATATCTTACTTTAGCTTATATATCTGGTTAATAGTTATATATTATCTTATATTATCATATTCAATAAGAATTTGGAGCTACATGACTCAAAATATACAAAAAGGACAATAGAACGCTTGAAAGACAAAGAGAGTTGAACCTGAGTATATGTCTCATGATTTGTTGATCTTGGGCAGTTTCTTATCAGCTTGAACATGTATACCTTCCGTGTGATCTAGACGTATATAGTTCTCATACGTGTTTACATCGCCTACCACACTATTTTTAGGATAGGTAAAAGTTCGAATGTTCTCAAATGCATCATACTTTTCCTCATGCTCAACATCATCAATGCCGAGGATACTCCCTTTGCCCGGTACAACAATTGACCACTTATAATTAGAAATTGCAGTTATATAGAATACTTGCATAGTTTGTGATGCAAGTATAAATGGCAGTTGATTTCAAGTAGACAACCCATGTCCACAATAGTAAATCCGCAAGGATCATCTATTTTTACGCAACATCGACTATCATCAACCCACTTGCAACAAAAATGGCAAATATGAAAAGTAGAGTAGTCAATCTCCCATATTTCTCGAATTCCCCCGTAATAAGACAACTAACCAAGAATAGGAGACTTATCTTTCGCACTTGTATATTACGTAGATGACGCCACAAGTGAAACACCACTATTTTATTGTGATGTCGATTTATGTTCTTGACATTCAGTCCAAAACGTATATCCGTCAATATCATAACCCACATAAGAGTGTACAGCTTCACATGACCAAATGCTAACTACTGGACTGTTTCAGGAACATTTTCATCTAAATCATTCACTATTCGATCATGAAACCAATCAATGAACGTCTTATTATGCATTTGCGTCAATTCCCTTGTTCATTTCCTGGGGTTTCTAGCACGTAGTTCCTCCATATGCTCATCTAAATAAGGATGGACAGTTGGAGGCCAAGATTATACTCAAGAGGGGGGTGAATTGAATATTACAATGGATTGTCAATTTTTCAATTTGATGTATTAATAAAACAAGACCAGTAAGAGAACTGATTTGTGGCAGCAGAATAAATAATTAACTCACATATTTGACGAGGTTCAGCTCAACGAAAGCCTACGTCCTTGTAGGCGTGTTTTATTCGCCTACGTGGTGTCAGCGCGTATTTGACTCCCTCATTGTAAAGGTTTTATTAAAAACATTTTCGAAGTCGCCAACAAGTCTTTAGAGGAAGACTCATAAAACTAATTGGATATTTATGAAACTTAGGGACATCTTAGGGACTTATCCAATGTAGATTTCCCCGTTAGGACTCCATAGATGGTCATTGAACGAAAAATTCAGTTCAGTGGTAAGGGTACGAACATGATCAGGAATCATATTCGCCCATTGCTGGCCTCTACTTAATAGGATTCATAGCAAATTTTATGCAAAAGAAAAACCACATAATATTTTCAAGCACCCTAAAAAAGAGTAGCCTAGGTTGGGTCATGAAACGCATAAAATACTATTTTTTTTTAGTTATATGTTATTAAGCAATCAAAATTACTGGGTTTCTAACAGGTTGTCAAATTATCTAATTAAGCATTATAACAATTTCTTAGGTCTTAATTAGCAATAATATACAAGGTGATAAATATTTCAATCAAACATAAGAAAAATAATATTTATGAAAACAGAAATAATAATATTGCAGGGAGTTAGTATAATATACAATACTTACAGTTGTAGGAATAGGTTAACAATCTACATTATGAATAGAATGTCAGTAATTTCAATAAAATAATACTCCCTCATCCCAAAAAGATCTGAACACTTGTTGGGACACGTAGTTTAAGGTGATAAGTTGTAGTGTGGTTATCAAATGTTATTTTATTTAAAAAGTAGAGTGTGATAGGAGTTGGTGGGGTATCTTTTATTAGAGAAGAGAGAAAGTTGGGTAACTTTTTATTGATAAAATGTCGAGTGTGGGCCAAAAGATGTGAAAAGAAATAATATATTAATAGTGGGACCATGTCAAAAATGGAAGTGTTCAAACAGATTTGGGACAAACATAAAAAGAAAGTGTTCAGACTATTCTAGGACGGAGGGAGTAATAAACTAAAGAGAGCAAAGAAAGATTATTACTTTGAATGACACTCAGAAATTATACCACCGTCTGGGTCGTTGGTTTGCACGGATCTTAGATTAAATAATGAAGTAGCCTTGAAAAATAATATGTATTTACGTCAACCAAACTGAGAGACTTGCTTTTATTTGATTTTTGTAATTGTAGCAAACTAGAAATTATGCTTCATGGATGATAGTTGTTGTTGTACGGTAACAGTGTAGGGGTTGGTATTAGGCATGTAGGATAGGATGGATGATTAGCAGCAGTGTTGACAATTGATCGTGGTATTTTTTGATCTTTTGTAATATATTTGCTGCAGGTGTGTTATTGTATGGTGATGAATGTATAGGAACATATAGATGCCTATAGCGGAATTTCAGGAAACAATTTCCAAACATCTATCATAGGTTCGCAAATATAATCAAACACATGAATCATTCAATAGGGATTAAATATCAAACCTTTGTAGCGTAATTTCCATGCTGTATGCAAGCTTTGAAGATCCAAGAGCCTCAAGGGTTGCTCCTCTAATCAGTCCACGAGCACCAGTTGAACACCAACGTTTGCTAGAACGAAAGACAATAAATTCTCCTGCTTTTGATGGTATAGGCGTCGGTTTAGAGGGAATAATTTAGGGTTTCACTTTCTCTCTCTTGTGAAAAGAAACTGCTTAATCAATTAATTTTCCTAAACCCTATTATTCTATCCTATATATAATAGAAGAGTCTTAGGCTAGTCAGGAGAACTAATTCTCCTCCTATTCCCCTTATGGTCGGCCCAACCCAAATCCTAAATGGATTTGGATTGCTTTGTCCAACTTGTGCTACAATGTGTGACCTCATAAGATTAATCTATTTTAGTTATAGGCCCAATCAATATTGTCCTATTAATCATATTTGTTCTCTAGCAAGAAAATACGATTACTAAAATAATTAACTGTCTTATCTTCATAATATAATTTCTATTTATATTTAGTAATTGCCAGGATGTCTAAGGACATATTCCATCAATCTCCCACTTGTCCGAAGACAAGAGCGCAATATTAAATTCCTTAAGTCACTTAATGCCAAATTTGATAACACCATGTTATTCTCAAATTTTTGTTCCTTGATCGATGAGTTCAAACGGCTAAAATAAGGATTAACTCTTTAATCCTGTTCCGCATGGCCATGCAATTTTCCAGTTCTCGCTCATCATGAGGCCCAGACACCATTCCTATTTAATAGGAGGACTTATCCACTCTTGTATGACCATAACTCCCACTTAATTCTTAGCCCACCTGATCACTGCCTTTATAACCAACTTTTACGGCGCGACATTTAACAGCGTCAAGGTTAAACTAATTATATTGTGGTTATTAAGACATACTCATGTCTAAGGAATCCACTAAATATAGTAGTTCGATTCTACTTTTAGAATCTAATTAGATCAAGTCTCAATGTATCAAGTATACATTCATATAATCAATTAGACATATCTATGTCTTCATAGCCCATGGAACTGCGCTATCAATTAATTATATACTAGTTTTTAAATAAATCACTTATGTCCAATTTAGTGATTTAGACTAGGGACTTTGAATAAATTGTGAATTCAGTTCACTTTATAGGGTTCCATTATCAAAACGTTTTCGATAATCTTATTTGAAAACACAAATTATTTGGACATTTTAATTAATACTAAACCAAACAATTAAATAAGAAACAAATTTATATTGATAAATATTCAAAGCATAATAAATGTCTTTACAATTGTAAACATGAAGTAAACAACCTAAAGCCATTCTCCCATATGCTTAAGCCCCATAGACCTAGTATGACACTCATGCATAGGTTGAGCAAGCGGTTTAGTCAGAGGATCTGCTATATTATCCTCAGTATGAACCTTGCTTACTTTCACATCCTCTCTTCGAACGATCTCTCGAATAAGATGGAATTTCCTGAGCACATGTTTAGACCTTTGATGCGATCTGGGTTCCTTAGACTGAGCAATGGCACCATTGTTGTCACAATACAACTCAATGCCATTCTCAATGCTAGGAACTACACCAAGCTCACCAATGAACTTTATGATCCAAACAGCTTCCTTTGCTGCATCAGCTGCTGTAATGTACTCAGCCTCTGTTGCGGAATCTGCGATGGTACACTGCTTAGAGCTCTTCCAGCTCACAGCTCCTCCATTGAGACAAAATATGAAACCAGATTGGGATCGAAAATCATCTTTGTCACTCTCGAAGCTTGTATCTGTGTATCCAGTAACAACTAACTCATCATCTCCACCATAAACTAAAAAATTATCTTTAGTCCTTCGTAAGTACTTCAGGATGTTTTTCGCTGCAATCCAGTGCGTATTTCCTGGATTTGACTGGTATCTGCTGCATATACTCAAAGCATATGCAACATCCGGTCGAGTGCATATCATGGCATACATAATGGATCCTACTACAGAAGCATAGGGAACATTACTCATACGCTTGACCTCATCAGGACTCGAAGGGCACTGAGTCTTGCCATGTAACACCCCAAAATTTCTCTCTTATTTTTCTCGTGTTATTTTCCTTTAATTATTATCTTCCGTTAAAATGAAAAGATTTTATTCTTAAAACTTTTATATCGTAAAAGTTATATATTTTTTTTATCAAGTTTATAAATATTTTATTTATAGAATATATTTTATTAGAATTATATATATATATATATATATATATATATATATATATATATATATATATATATATATATATATATATATATATATATATATATATATATATATATATATATATATATATATATATATATATATATATATATATATATATATATATATTTGTATTTAAATTTCACGTTTAAACTACGTATTTTATCTTATCGATTTTTGTCGCATTTTGGACCGTTTGCGTAACGAAAATTAGACCGACCACCCTTGTGTTTATGCTGGCCGAAAATCAGTTGAAAGGAGGAGGAAATGAAGTGTTTAATCATATTCTTGTAACCTTGTAACCCCCACCATTAAAGACCCATTAACCTCCCGTCTTTAAGCCACCATTGTAACCCCCTATTAACTACCATTTGAGCTGATTTTTCCAATCAGAATTTTCTATCAAAGACTGCCATTTTGTTCGACCCTTAGATTGATGAAGTGAGAGAATAAAAGCGCCCCAATTGTTCTTGTTAAAGTCCACTCATTTTTCCTGCATACCTTCTCCTAAATTCATCTATTTTCTATCTTAGCTTTGTCACATTATTGAGACCGTATTTTGGGCGCGTAGGAGGTGACCTTGTGGTAGGGAAGTTCGTGCCGGAAGAAGAAGCGTAGAATCGTCGAACTTCACTCCTCCAGTTGGCTCAGGTAACTAACGGCGACCCTAGGTCGATTAGGATTAGTATAGGAATTATATTTGTTTTAATAGTTGGGTTATTTGGGTTTTAGTATTATGTTAGATGGGGAAAAAATTACATGATATTATTACCGTGGTTTCATGAAATATTTTGGGTATTTGTTCTTGGATTTCTCGTGTATCTATTTCTTTTTTTTGTGTAAATGTGTTGTAGTATATATATAGGAATCATGTTATTATTCTTTACCTTATTGTTATATACGAGCATAAATTTTATTTTGGTTAGTATTGTTAAGTTGAAGCAATTACAAGCATGCTTTGCTGTTGTTCTTGCGTGTAATGTCATTGTGGAAGTGGTTATTGTCACGATGCTTTGCTGGTTTTATTGTTGCGTCTGCATGGATTAAGTTCTCGTTTGTGGGTCGGTATGATCTTGTTCTTGTGCCGCTGCTTGCTGCCGCTGCGTTAGTTGTAGGAGCAACCACGAGTTGGTGGCCAGATAGGTTGGTACGCAACCCCATGGCTGCTGTAGTTGTTGATGTGGTATGTGTTGTTGTCTTTGAACCCGTGATGCTGTTGTTTTGGTTGCCTTTAATGGTATGGGAAGATGTTAGGCTTGATTCACGTGGGTTAAGAATGTCTTAGTTTTTGGTTTACTCCTTTTTCTTTTCTTTTCTTGTGTTGGAGCTTTATAATTTAACTTGCAGGTTATATTTGTTCATGTTAGGAAGTAAGTTGATTGGATTGTGTCATGATATTTCGTCTGCCTTGTTGTTTATAGTGCGCTTGAGTATAAGACTGACTTTTTTTTCGTGTTTATAAGTTTATGGTGGACTGTGTGGTGGCAAGGTGTATTTTATTAACTAGTAGATTATAATATAATTATTAACATGATTATGGTTTATTTCAGTATTAGCATGATGAGATTATTGGTACTATGGAGATAATGCTATTATTTGTTTTTATTATTATTATTATTTTGTTGTTATTATTATTATTATTATTATTATTATTATTATTATTATTTTGAGAAGAGTGTTATTTTGAATAATTGAAATTCTTGGGTTGCGATCCTTGATTTCTACTGATTTGGTGTAAGGCCTTAAGGGCATCCGCTTGAGTTGATAATGATATATATATGTTAATTTTTATGAGTATTATATTATTATTTTTGTTTGAGAGCAAGATTATCCGGAGGGACGTAATCCCGAGGTGAAGAAGATGCAAACCATATAGGACGTAATCCTAGGTATACCTTGGTTTTGTTGTCGTCCGTGAGGTCGGTGGGGACGTAATCCTACACCGCATCGGGAGTATGGCCATTGTTAGACACAGGCAGTAGGGAACGTAACCCATAGGCTGTCTGGAGATTGCAATCTCACATTACCATAGGAAGTGGGTTCTCCACTAGCGTTCAGCTATCTCTCAAACTAATTATATTATTTTATTATTTTAACTTTGATGGTTTATGTTGTTAATTGATACTTGAGTTTATATGTATAGTTAGTTATCCATTTTATTTATTCAGTTATTTTTACCCTATTTATGTTGAGCATGTTGTATTATCTTTATTAAGTGTTTTATTTGATTATCTCAAGTTTGCTATTGAGATATTTCTGTGTGACTTAATTATTAGGACTTTTATAATTCTAATATGGATCCTAATTGGGCTGGGAGAGCTGTTAGTTACTCCCCACTGATTGTGGATGTTGTTGTTATATTTTGCAGGTAAAAGTGAGGAGTAGCTCTTTTGGGTTGTGGGCTGTGAGGGAAAGACTTATTAGGCTTATATGACATCGTATTTTATTTCCTATTTTTATTAGATTGAGTTTATGAGGTTGTTTTTCCTCCTTTTGGATTTTTGTTTCAAATTAACTTGGGATTCAAATTTCAAGTTTGATTAGTTTATTATGCACCGTAGGGTGACATATCCGTCTTGATGATATTTCCGCTATCATCTTTTCTTTGATAAAATGTCTACATTTTCTCTATTTTGTCTTATCAAAGGACGGAGTGTTACAGTTGGAATCAGAGCAAATGATCCAAAAACTCTCATTGAGTTGCTACATATTTCATGAGAAGTGTGTAGTTGTTGTATCTAGGAGCATTAGTATCTTAGGCTTGAAGAAAAGTACTTAGTGAGAGTTACTTGGGTAGGAAGAAAGCTTTGGGAAATATTTTATTATTATGTATGCTGTGTGTTTTCTTATGTGTGATTATAAGAATTAACAATTTTTCTTCCTTGTAGGATGCCTCCCCGTCGTGGTCTGAGTGCTCGTAAGGAAGCTGCACGACGTAGGCGTCAGGCATTAGAGAATGCCATCATATCATTGGCTAGCCATAGCTCTGCCCCTTCTAATGGGCTATCTATTTTCGATCGTTTTTACCGTCATCGGTCGCTGACCTATGCGGGTGTTGCTGATCCCATCATTTTAGAGAGTTGGCTCCGGGAGATGGAGAAGCTATTTGCTGCTACAGGTTGCCCTGCTGGAGAGATGGTACCAATAGGTACCTACTACTTGAAAATGGAGGCCGATAACTGGTGGAGCACTGTTCGAGAAAGTTGTGTTGCCACGCCTAATTTTGGGTGGGACCAATTTGCTGCCAATCTAAAGGAGAGGTTTTATCCTGATGAGCTCCGCTGGCCGAAAGAGGAGGAGTTCCTTACTTTATCTCAGGGGTCTATGTCGATTCAGGAGTACACAGACAAGTAGACTGAGTTGTCCCGATTTGCTTCTACTGTTGTACCCACTGAGGTGTGGTATCCGATTTTTAACTGTCTTAATTAACGGTCTGAATCGCACGAAAGTCTCTCATTGGACTATGAGTTTTAGAAAACTTAGAAGTCGCCACCCTATTAATATCTGAATAGGGACATATTTATTTAATAAATCGTTTTAAAATCAATTTCAAGAAATATCATTTCAAACGATGATGACTTCATATAGATAAGGCTTTTTGAAAATTGGTCTTTCATACAATGAGATAGGGTTCTGGGTTTAGGTTAAGAGGTGCGAACGTCTGGAACTCGTCTCCTCTTCCGTTCTACTGAACAGACTCTTACTAAATGCGTTATTTTCCATTTTAAAGTAATCATGGCTATTAAAAAGAAAAAAAATCACATAGTTTGTATCAACCAATTTTATTTAGGACCAATATATCATTTGTACATGGTAGGTTTGAGCACTGAAGTTGCACTACGTACCAATCATTGCGGGATTGGAATCCACTCATGGATCAAAACCGTCGTAGTTCGAGCTTATGTCTCACCCTAAATGGCCAATTCCACTGGGGAATAGATTATGAATAACTCACCTTTAGAATTAAACAAATCTATCTGAAATGAGGTAATCACTCCAATAATTAGTGATTGAAATGGGATTGAGATAATCACTTTAATTAGTGATAAAATATGACGGATTAAGATAATCACCTTAATTAGTGATTACAAATGGAGGTTAAGATAATCACCCTAATTAGTGATTAAACTTAAAAGCAAAGATAATCACCTTGATTAGTGACTAACAATGAAGGTTAGGAAGTAATCACCCTAATTGATGATTTCAAGGTTTAGGATAATCACTCCAATTAGTGATTAAATGAGAAAAATAATCGTCCTAATTAACGATTATTAAGGTTTAAGATAATCACTCTAATTAGTGATCAAACTTAAAAGGAAAGGTAATCACCTTGATTAGTGACTACCTAATTGATGATTATTCAAGGTTTAGGATAATCACTCCAATTAGTGATTAAATGAGAAAAATAATCGTCCTAATTAACGATTATTAAGGTTAAGATAATCACTCTAATTAGTGATTAAATGAAAAGTTTGAATTAACCACTCTAATTAGCGATTAATTGTGGATTGAAATAACCACCTTAATTAGTGATTACGTTTATGATTTTCAAGAGGTCTTAGAAGTTTGCTTCCTAATTTGAAGGGTTTTGAGAAATAATCTTAATTGAAGATTATTAAGTCATTTAGATAGAAATGATCAATTTGAGATCAAATTTGGAGATTGTGTTTGTCTAGTTGGAATTTGGCCATTTAAAGTGAGACACGTGAAATGGCCTAAAATTAATTTGGAGATCATAATTACCAATCTAATTATGTCAAATTATATGATTAATCCATTTGAATATGGAGAACACATTTTTAAAATGTAAGATGGATCATCATATAATTTAACTTAGTTATGTTAATAATTTTTCCTCTTAATTGAGATTGGGTCATTTGATTCATGTACTATGACATATTGGGCCCAATATGCAACATTTGTAACATTGGTTTCTCATTTTATTAAAAAGAATTGTGAAATTATTTATGAACTTTATGCATAAACATCTCCATGTTTTTTATTAATTGAGTGATGCAACAATTATTTACAAAGAAACTATTATTACAACAATATGTACAAAATCTATGATCTATACAAATCTTAAATCTTGGTTTTCACCATGATGCTCCTTGATTTTCACCTCCTTGAATGGGCTTTGGAATTCATGTTTATTTGTGAATTTGTGAAAGTTAAAGATTAATTAACTTCTTTTATTTGATTTTTATGACAATTTTTATTGTTTTTTATTTACATGATGAAATGAGTCATTTTAAGACAAACTTAAAAATTTATGATTTTTTATTCACATTTTCGTATGAAGAAAATATTTTTTTTATGAAAGTTGAGTTAATTACTTTATTTCATTTTCCAGATTGCACTTTTGTTCTTGCACTGAGTTACAAAGATCATAACTTTCTGTATAAAGCGTTAAATTGAGAATTTGATACATTTATGGATAGATCAGTGAGTTCTTTATGTTGTGTCAAAATTTCACAAGTTTTTAGTGACAACTTGAATTATGGTGAATTGTATGTCAAAACTGGACAAAACAGGACCTTTATTGAATTGTTTTTTGAGATCCAACTTATTGAATTTATGTTGAAGTGAATTTTGGTATGAAAATTCTAGACACTTTTAATAACTAGACTGAAAATTTTCACTTGAATTGGACACTTTTAAGACCCTTTTTTTATTTATTTTCGTAACTGAAAGGGAAATCAGTTTCCTGGAATTTAGTGATTTACATAAATGGTTTTGTAAAAATGATGTAAAATTATTATATGAATATGATTTTTATATTTTTGAAAAGCTACTGATGTTTTCTTCAAACTTGATGTTTTTAGTTATATCTAAAAGATTTTATTTTAAACTTTATTGACAGAACAAGCTTAGGTGGTACTGGACAAAATCAGTTTTGCACAACAAAGTTGTATGATTTTTAATTATTTACACGAAACTCGTTTTTTAGAAATTCTAAAGCCCAGTTGCTGAAAACATCTTGCACTTCGTAGGAAAAATATGAAATCCTACAAAGTATTCTTATAATACAGACGAAAAATGGAATGAATTACGAAATTAAAACTGATTATAATTACAGCATCACATTTTTTTTTTATGGAGATGTTGATGCACAACTTGTTTTGAATTTTTTTATGAAAATATTTTTGGTGATGAATAACAACTTGATTAAGGAAAATTACATAATCACATTGTTTCCTAAGAGTCACCCAATTAGAGGTGACTATTCTAGGTGGGGTGATTTAAGGTTGGGAACCTATTAGGACTTCCACATACCCAAATCACTCCAAAGATTAAAAAAAGGAAAAATTGTTAAAAATAAGTTAACCTTTAACCGATCTTCTTTTAATAAGTTAACTACTGGATTATCCTGGAATAAGCCAACTTTGATACCACTTAAGCTTTTAATGAGTTAGATGACTTATGACCTGTTTAACCGGTTAAAAGAAAGGAAAAAAAGTCCAGATTTAAAAAAATATATATTTCTCTCTCCTCTCTCACCTCCTCCATCTCTCACCTCTCATCACCTCCTTCCATGGCTAACCACCTAACCCCAGCCACCACCGTAGCCTCAACCACAACCCAACACCAAACCACCGATGCTCCCCCCACCTTCCCCACCTTCGCCCAACCCCCGTATCCTACCCACCCACCTCCGTTGCCCCCCCCTTCGCCCAACCCCGTAGCCCACCCTCCCCCCCACCCCCGCTGCCCCCCTCCGCCCAACCCCCGTAGCCCACCCTCCCCCCCACCTCCACTGCCCACCTTCGCCCAACCCCCGTAGCCCACCCTCCCCCCATCCCCGCCGCCCTCTTCGCCCAACCCCCGCCGCCCCTCTTCGCCCACCTCCGCTGCCCACCCTCCCCCCCCCCACCTCCGCTGCCCACCCTCCTTCCACCTCCGCTGCCCACCCTTCGCCCAACCCCGTAGCCCACCCTCCACCCACCCCCGTAGCCCACCCTCCCTCCACCCCCGCTGCCCTCCTACTTTCTCTCTTCTCTCTCTTGCTCTGCCTCCTCTCCGCTTCGTGCCGCACTGCGCCACCTCCTCTGCCCGATTGCCTCCTCTTCTTTAAGACCAGCGACGAAGATGCAACGAAGGTGAACAGCCTCCGTAAGGCAAGCGGAGGGGGCGGGATGTTTTGTGGGGGGCGAGAGGGAGGGGGAGGGGTCATGGGGAGGGGGGGTCGGGGAGAGGGGGGAGAGGGAGCCGGGGATGGGTGGAGGGGATGGGGGAGGTGTTAGCAAGTGGGTGGGGAGAGGGGATGGGGGAGGTGTTTGCAAGGAGTGGGGGGAGGAGGTGGTGGCTGGCAAAGGTGGTGGGGTAGAATAACTGGTTGTTCCCTGCATTAGCAGGTCACAATGTAATCCAACTTGTTTAATGCTTAAATGATATAAAAGATGGCTTATTCCAGGATAATCCAGTGGTTAACTTATTAAAAAAAGACCGGTTAAAGGTTAACTTATTTTGAACAATTTTTCCTTAAAAAAATGATAAGAAGAAACAAAGAGAAAGTTAGTAGATGATCAAGTAGATTATCAAAATTAACAAGAGTTTTAACTTTAGCTTGCTAGCTCAATGATGCACTTCCTTTTTACAAATTTTTCTACCTTTTTTTGTGATTTTCTTAATTTCTAAGTGAGTTTCTAAATCCACTTAATTACTAACTTAAACTCTTTTTTGTGTTTTTTCTTCTTTTGATGAACTTCTTTACTTACTAATTATCTTACTCACTTTTACTTTCTTTTCTTAAGTGTGATTTCCTTAGAGGAATGGAGTAGAGAAGATGAGAGAAGTAGTGAAATTAAGTTGAATTCTTTTTAACTTCTTTACTTACTAATTATGACTTTTGCTACGATGGAAAAATTAAAGAGGAGAAGAGTAATAGAGAGAGAAGTTGTGAAGTTGAGTTGTGTTTTAGCTCAACTTAGTTTTGAAGTGGAAAAAAAGAGGGTATTTATAGATAAATGAGGGAGGTGAACTAGGGTTTCAAAGAGGTAGAAAATCAGATTTTTCACCCAAAAAATCTGATTTTCTTCATCCTTAATCACCCTAATGACATCACTCTAATGATCTCACCCTAATGACATCATCAAATCTCTTTGGAAACACAAATATTCTTATTCCTTTTTGGATTTTCTCATAAATGAAGTAAGATCAGATTTTCAGAAAATATTCTTCCCTACACATCCTAATACGTAAAAATAATGCATCGAAACACGTGCAAAACAAACTGATTAGGATGCTGCGTCTAGCGCAACGTCCTGCGCTAGACACAGCACCGTGCACTAGGCGTACAGGCCTGCGTCTAGCGCATGAGCCTGTTGTGCGCTGGGCGCATGATCATGCGGCTGGCGCATGGTCATGTGCCTGGCGCACAGTTCGAATCTTCCGAAAAAATTCGGATCCTTGGCTCTTACACTTTGGATTTGATTCTTATTCTTATTCTTTTTCATGATTTTTATTCTCTAACTAATGGATAAAGGATGTGTTTAGTGGATAAAGAATATATTCTTATTCTTTATCCAATGAACAATGACTTGACCATCAAGAAAACTGATTAATGCCGGTTTTGGGATACGACTAAAATCCCGACACCTGATCGCGACTCGTTTTTCGTTTTTTCGAAATACTAACTTAAGATAATTAACGAAAATTCGTCAAATTAGTGAAAACGAGCATGATTATACTACGAATCATTTTATTAACACGGTTATTGTAGCTATTGACTACGACTCACGGAAAATTACGTTTCTAAGCCGAGACTGCACGACTAATACGCAAAATACAACGGAATGAAACTCGCGCTCCGGGGGCGAAACACGCATTAGACGGGGCGCGCGCTCCACAATGCATGATGGTTTTCGTTATTTTTATTTCTTTTCAAAATCTTTATTTACCCGAAAAAGGGGTGCAAATTTTGGTGTCTAAAGAATGCCCCACATTGGTCGAATTTTGGAGGAAATGATGACCAATGTTTGAAAAAGACACAAACTTTTGACAGAAAATTTCTTTTGAGATAACATATTCTCCATAGAAAAAAGTTATCATCAGTGCTATTTTGAAAACATGATTTGCGACTTCTATTGACTCTTTAAGTAGAAAATCCCAGTTAATTTTCTAAAATGGGAAACGCGTCTTTATCGTCGTCTTAGATAGAAAATCCCAATTAATTTTCTAAAATTGAAATGCGACTTTATCGTCGTTGTAACAACCTGAATTTTTAAGTAGGTTCAATTATTTTGTTAGCTATATTAAGTCTTCATCAGGCTTTGGTCCGTTAAGTAGTTAGATTTCTCTCCAACATCATATTAGGACAATAGTGGATAAGAACCATCATTCTTAATGGTTAAGAAAGCTAAAAGTGGATAAGCACTATCATTCTTAGTGGTTAAGAAAGGTCAAAGTAGATAAGCACTATCATTCTTAGTGGTTAAGAAAGGTCAAAGTGCATATGGACTATCATTCTTATTGGTTAAGAAAGGCCAAAGTGGATAAGGACTAGCATTCTTAGTGGTTAAGAAAGCTTTGGGAACCAATAGTTAAGTTAGAAAGCCTTTGGGAGCCTTATTTCTTAAGATTATGAAAATTGCATAGAGACCGTTTTATCGGGTAACAATGAACCTCCAATTAAAGAGCCTTTTTGGGTTGAATCCGAGCTCAGAACCTAATCAAACTTGATATATGATATGTTTGGGATGTATTAAGGTTAAAATGGTCATCTGTTCCCAAAATACACATGGCTTAATATGGTAAATTCCTTACTCAGTAAAATCTAGCCAGCTAAAATATCAGTTCGTACCTATCCTCAAAGAAAGCTTCTTAGCAGCTACTTAAGTGTCGATCTCCCGAAGCGCTTTTCATGCATGAAATCCAACACCTCAAGCAAGAACTAGCTACAAACTCCAGGAAATCGACCTTACCCAGAAGTGGTTTCCCTCCCCCCATGGGTACCGCCACAACTGCCTATAAAAGGGATGTTTTGATTTTTCGATCCTTTCTCCTAAAATTGCTTCTTCAACACCTACTTATCTTTACATAAAACTCTTCTAGACATAATTCCCTATAATTTTAAGCTTTTGGTAGAGTGTTCAAGCCTTGGGAAGTTGTAGAAAACTCCATAGGAACATAAAACAGATTGCTGTAAGTACAACTTTGCATCTCTCTTGTACTTAGCTTTGTTATTTATGTTCAGGGGAAGCTGTAGGAAGGATAAACCACTTGGAATAAGGAGTTTAAGCTACATTAAGCACCCTAAGTGAAGGTATACACTTAGTTTGGATTGTAACCTAGAGATTGGTTAGATGATTGTTTCTTTCCATTATGAAGCATGAATATGAAATGCAATCTCTTCTGATATGCATATTAGTATGTGTGCTTTGAGTATATGACATGGATTTGGCATGCTATGGTTCACTTGAGATGTTTTACTTATCATAAGCTAGGCTTAAACACTAAATTGCCATGTTTATGCTTTTAAATGGAATTTGTTAAGTATATGGAATTGTATGGTAATGAAACACTAAATGTCTTGGATATTAATCACGGAAGTGAGGTGTGAGCATACACCCGGGTTAGGGCGGGTATTCCCTAACTGTTACCCAACCAGGAGGGGGAAATCCTGGCGGAAGTAAGACATGTCCGGGTTAAGTCTTGCAAGCAGAACAGTAAAAGGTGGGGTGACGACCCTCAACAGTTTGCTACGCTCGCGGTCATATCAAAAGATTGATCTTATGAAATCTCTAAGTAATGGAAGTGATTACGACTACTTGCTATTATGACTATGTGTTATCAATTAGTTTTCAAAATACACCTAAACTTGTATTTTCTATTATACATTGTGTACTCAGCTTTGCTGATAGTGTTGTCATTTGTATGGCCTGTCACTTGGTGGGTGGCAGAGTCAAACTTTATTGCAGGATTGTGTTGGAAGCCAGAATCGAGTTGAGAGCAAAGTTATGATTCGAATTGTGTATTGTGGGTTAAAGTCTGAGATTTAAGTTTGTATATAGAGGAGTTTATTTTGAATTACTTACAATATAGATTATTCTTTTGCCATGGAATTTGAGATTGAATGACTATGTAATTGAAGTCTTATATAAAGGATATTGTTTTGTGGGCCCATAACCCACAGGTTTAGGATCGTATATTTGAGGTTGATTCCGCTGCGAGTGTTATCTATTTCAAAAGTGATTATTATTAATTTGGTGCTAATTGTGTTTTGTGCTTGCTAAGCGAGTTAAACTAGTAGCTCGGGAAGCGGGCTGTTACAAATGGTATTATCAGGTAACAATGAACCTCCAGTTAAAGAGCCTTTTTGGGTTGAATCTGAGCTCATAACCTAATCAAACTTGATATATGATATGTTTGGGATGTACTAAGGTTAAAATGGTCATTTGTTCCCAAAATACACGTGGCTTAATATGGTGAATTCCTTACTTAGTAAAATCTGGCCAGCTAAAATATCAGTTCGTACCTATCCTCAAAGAAAGCTTCTTAGCAGCAACTTAAGTGTCGATCTCCCTAAGCTCTTGTCATGCATGAAGTCCAACACCTCAAGCTAACACCTCAAGCAAGAACTACCTAGAAACTCCAAGAAACCGTCCTTACCTTGAATAGGTTTCCTTCCCCCATGGGTACCGCCACAACTGCCTATAAAAGGGCTGTTTTGGTTTTTCAATCCTTTCTCCTAAAATTTCTTCTTCGACACCTACTTATATTTACATAAAACTCTTCTAGACATAATTCACTATAATTTTAAGCTTTTGGTAGAGTTTTCAAGCCTTGGGAAGTTGTAGAAAACTCCATAGGAACATAAAACAGATTACTGTAAGTACAGCTTTGCATCTCTCTTGTACTTAGCTTTGTTATTTATTGTTTTGTGGGCCCATAACCCACAGGTCCAGGATCGTATATTTCAGGTTGATTCCGCTGCGAGTGTTATCTAATTCATAAGTGATTATTATTATTTTGGTGCTAATTGAGTTTTGTGATTGCTAAGCGAGTTAAGCTAGCAGCTCGGGAAGCGGGCTATTACAGTCGTCTTAAGTAGAAAATCCTTATTAATTTTCTGAAGTTTTGAATGCGACTTTAACATCGTCTTAGATAGAAAATCCCAATTAATTTTCTAAAATTTGAAACACGACTTTATCGTCGTCTTAAGTAGAAAATCCAAATTAATTTTCTAAATTTTGAAAATGCGACTTTAACGTCGTCTTAAATAGAAAATCCCAATTAATTTTCTAAACATTGAAAACGCGACTTTATTGTCGTCTTTTTTCAGTCTTATGAATTTGTCTCTTGTTAATGTGAAAAATTCCGACAATTAACAGGTCGACTCCAATTTTTATAGTTTTTCATGGCCTTGATGGCAAACAAGTTGTCAAGTCACCATTACTTACTTTTTATGACTCCATGTATTATCATGTCACCTTAAATTAGGATATTATCAGGTCATGTCACCTTAGAGTGATGCATTGTTATGCATGTCACCTTAAAGGGTAGACCATAGGTTATTACCCTCTAGATAAACTATGGTGGACCAAATCATCATGTGGTAAAATTTTTTATCTGTTTTTTCGAAATCTTTCAGAAATTTTTTCATGCATAATGCTTATTCGCTTTATTGGAAAATGATGATCACTATATAAAATAGATTGATCATGGTCATTATTTTGGATGATCATTAGGAAAAAGGATTGTATCAATGTTCTTGATTCATCATTGACACGGTTTATTTTTTTTTTTTTTTTATGTTCGGCTACAACAAAAATTGCCATACTACAAATGCTTGGTCATTAACCATGGTGAAGGATGCTCCTTATTATCCTATGGACAATACTCAAACTTATTATCCATGGCATGAATCATGTATGATCATCTTTTCCATCTATAAAAGGGGCATGGTTCTTCATTTTCAAATGCACCACTTCCACTATTCCAATCTTCTTTCTAATTTTATTCTTCTTTCACAAAATGGTTATTACTTATGAAGAAGCTAATGAAATGCGGAGTAACTCTCGGGGGTCACAAATAATTTGGAGCAACCAAGGCAATCTTTTTCTTCTTCCCACTTCACTAAGGCTCACATGCCTTTGCTTTCTCTTTCCATCCGTTATGATATGATTCATGTTGCCTCCCAAATTTGGGATGAAACTAGTCATGTCTTCCGCTTTGGAGACCGGGAGATTGTGCCTCTTGTTGAAGAGGTCGAAGGTTTGCTAGGCTTATTATCCAATGGTCCAGTTATTACACCTAGATCTCCTACAAGGATCTCAGGAGATTTATCAACGATTTTATATCTTCTCGAAAATCTTCATGACAACTACCTACAATATGGTGAGGTATTTCTTCTCAACTTATTGTTGACTTTTCAATTTGGCACTTGGTAATTCTCTAACAATGCCAACTATAGGATTTCTAAAGAAAATGCTTGCATTCTTATGATTTTGGGAAGTACTCTCACTAAATGGTCTTTAAATACATGCCATGTTCAGTGTCATTCACTTATTCCTCAAATCGTTAGTGGGGGTCGTCTTGGACCACTTATTTTGGGGGAAATGTTTCTTGGCTTAGATGAACTCAAAAGAAAACCCTAAACTTTCGTGAAGGGATGTCCATTAGCCCTTCATTTATGGTTATTGGAAAAATTTTCTCTCAAGAAACCCCACAAGAGTCTTACTTACAAAACTAGTCATGTTCGGGAGAGAGGTCTTCTTCCTTTCTAATATCAGGTTAGCAAAAATGGTGGGTGGGAGGTTTTTTTCCTGCAGCAAGACATAAAGTGGGTCACAAGCCACCTTGACATTAGTGCAATTGTATATTACAATTCTGGTCGTAGAGGTGTACAACTACCGGGGCTTTGCCAGGTCACTTTCTACCTTCCATGGAGGTGTCTAAGGTTGGAGGCAACATCACATTCCTGTCCTCCAGGTTCTTCCACCTTGTACCACTTATGAGGCTGATATGAGTGGTATTCAGAGAATGCCTACTATACGGCAGGGAGCTAAAATTATATCAGTGCTACCTGAACCTCACCCTCCACTGATTGATGAAGATTACCTTTAATGGCTTCTGGCGGATATTGGTCAAGACAATGATTCAGACGGGCCTACCATGAAGAGGAGAAGAGTTTGAGAGAAATATCATGTTTTTTTTTATGTTGTTTTTTTTTTTTTTTTTTTTCTTTGAGTTTGTAGGAAATGAAGGCTTTATGTCTTTTTATGTATGAAATGAAGTACCCCAGTCGGGATGAATAAAAAAAGATATGTTTGTGAGAATTATCTGCTTGTGAGAAATTCAATGTGAACACAATTATAAGCACGTGCACACTTTAACAATAAATATGACATGAAAATCATAATTAATCAATCATATGACACATAAAAGCATAACACATAACCTTAACAAATCAAAAACATCCTTGCATGTTTCATCATTCTTTTTTTTCTTCTTTTTTTTCGTTTTTTGTCGTTTTTTTTTCGTTTTTTTTTCTTCTTTTTTTTTGGGCTTTTTGCATACATCATATGAATATCTAGAAACACATGACTTATTTATTAAGAACAAACAGATCCAATACAAGATCCACAAATTGCTTGGTTACTTGACCATGGCAATTACAATTACTTTGATGCCTAAGCGTAATATTTCTTCAACTGATCAAGATTAGTGAAATGGGTGAATTCATTCCCATCAAAATCCATTAGCTTTACTGCTCCAGCCGAGCAATTCTCCACTGATAGAGTTGAATGTTATGCAATGCTTGTAGTCGGCGCTCATCTACAAATGCAAGCTCATCATAACGAGTTTTGTACCATTGGTCTTCTGAGATTTCACTTTCTGCTATGACCCTGAGAGATTGTATCTCCACCTCAACCGGTAGGACCGGCTCCATCCCATAAACCAAAGAATACGGAGTTGTTCTTGTTGGAGTCCTGATTGATATCATATATCCCCAGAGGGCATATGGGAGTTTGTTATGCCATTCCCTAATCTTTTCAGTCATCTTGGCAACAATAGTCTTGATTGTCTTATTGGCTGCTTCCACCGCTCCATTTGCTTGGGGACGATAAGGTGAGGACTGATGATGCTTGATTGCATACTTTGCGAGAGTGGTCTTCAGATGACCCTCAAATTGTGATCCATTATCAGATTTGATTTCAAAAGGTATGCCATGCCGACAGATAATGTTGTTAATCACAAATTTCGAGACTTGCTTTGCCCCTAGCTTTGAAAATGATGCAACTTCAACCCACTTCGAAAATTAATCAATTGCTACAACAATATATTGATGCCCATTTGAAGCCTTCGGATGAATGTGTCCGATTATGTCTATGCCCCAACTTGAAAATGGCCAAGGAAATGTCATATTATGTAGTGACTTAGGTGGTATATGATTGAGATTAGCAAATATCTGACATTGCTTGCAGGCACGGACAGAGCTGATGCAATCACCCTCTAGAGTACTCCAATAGAAACCTACTCGTAAAATTTTACGAGCCAACATTCTTTCATTCATATGGGGTCCAAATTCTCCTCCATGAACTTATTTCATGATGGCTTGCTTTTCGCTGTCATTCACGCAGAGTTGCAGAGTACCATCAAACCCTTTGTGATATAGTCTGCCTTTTAGAATGAGAAAATGAGCAGCTAGCCTTCCGATGGCTATGCGGTCCTTCTTGCCACTTCCCTCTAGATATTGCATAGTTTCCAGGAAAGTCTTGATATCCTTATGCTAGACATCATCATCTTGTCGAGCCAGCGTGGAGACAACTTGTGCTACCATCACTGTAGGCCCCTTCCTTTCTTCAATTAAGTCTGACTGGATCTTTGTACCATTTTCCGATGTTAAATTAACAGCGAGATTGGCTAAAGCATCGGTGAAACTATTTTGTTCCCGAGGAAGATGTTTGAAGCTGATATTATCAAAATAAGGGATCAATTCTTGAAGGTACTATGTGTAGAGTTGAAGTCTCTCATCTCTAACCCTCCAAATTCCTATTGTTTGAGATATGATGAGATTAGAATCCCCATATACAGTGAGATGTCTTGCCCCTGCTACCAAAGCGGCCTTTACTCTATATATACAGGTTTCATACTCAGCTGTATTGTTTGTTGTTGGGAAATCCAGCTTGACAGCAAATGGAATATGGACTCCATCAGGATCTATTAACAAAACCCCTGCTCCATTACCTCTCCGATTAGAAGCCCCATCGAAATACATGCACCATTGTGGATTGTCAATGAATAATAAGTACTCATCAGGGAATGCATCATCATATTCATCTCCTGACACTGGTCCTTCTGCTAAGGCTTCAGATATGGCTCTTCCTTTGACAGATTTCTAGCTGACACATTGTATAAAACTCAGAAAGCATAGCATGCCATCTCGCCAAACTTTCACTAAGAATTGGTTTCTCAAACAGATACTTGATTGGATCAAGTCTTGAGATCAGATAGGTGGTTTGAGCTTGGAGGTGATGCCTCAACTTCTTTGTGGCATAGACCAAGGAAACACATGCTTTTTCCAGTGGGGTATATCTTGTCTCATACTCCAGGAATTTCTTACTGAGATAGTATATGGCCACTTCCTTCTTTGTTCCTTCTTGATATTGGGCTAAGAGAGCTCCCATAGCCGTTTCTGTAATAGTGAGGTACAAAATCAGAGGATCCCCTAGTCTAGGCGGCATTAGAACTGGTGGATTTGAAAGATACTCTTTCATGGAGTCAAAAGCTTCCTGACATTCCTCGTTCCACTCATGGGATGCCCCTTTTCTGAGCAGCTTAAATATGGGTTCACATCTCATAGTGAGTTGTGAGATAAACCTGCTGATATATTGAATTCTGCCGAGAAATCCTCTTACTTCTTTTTTAGTTTTTAGAGGAGGTAGCCCTTGAATAGCTTTTACCTTTTCACAGTCCACTTTGATGCTGTCTTGACTGACAATGAATCCCAACAACTTCCCTGAAGTGGCGCCAACACTACAAAAAAAGGTGACTTTAGCAACCAAACAAATTCGTCGCTAACTCAACAAAATCCGTCTGCAATTGCTTTAGCGTCCAAATTGGAGACGAAAAACCTTCGACGTGGAATCGCTGGTCGCCAAACAATATTAGCTACCAAAAGTTTAAAAATTCGTTGTCATTTTAGTGTCCAAGTTTATATCACGTCGCGAACTTTAGCAACCAAATTTCATTTAGTTGGTCACTATTCCTAGCGTCGGATTTTGAAATCTCGTTACTAATGTATTGTTGAAGTTAACTACCAATATAATTTTTGTCGCTAAATCCTTTACCATATTTGAGGCACATATTACTCTTTGCTGCCTTTTTTAAATCTATGCTGCTGCTACTATAGAGATGAAAAAATACCTAAAAGTATAATCCTTAACATTTAGCAAAATAAACTCCATTGCTAGCCTTCATCAAAAAGAGTAGACATGTCAATTTACATAGATCCAGAGCATAAATGCTAAAGAGAAACAATAAAAAGAACATATTTTAAACTTAGCAGAGAAAAAATCTACATGCTAGAACCTACTTTTTCTAGATCTAAAATATGTTCATCTAAGTACCATTTACAAAAAGTATACCCCAACATCCCACAATTGGATCAAGCTTTAATTTCCCCATGTTCAACAAAAAAAAAAGCACCATGAGGATTGAATGTGGAGGCAATCATGAGGACAAACCGACATCAAGGGAAGCATTGCAACGTCCACTCAAAATAACTTGGAATTGTTCTTGAAGAGCCTTTACACTGTCATTTGTTTGATCAAGCTTCTTTGTAGTTGCAGTTAAACCTTCCCTTGTTTCAGCAAGCTCTTTCTTTAGTTGCATATTCTCGGAAGTCAGTTGCTCAACTTGACTTTCCAGTTGGTTAACATGATCTATTCGTGCTTTCTTTGCATCGTTAACTTTGTAGGGCCTTTCATAAAACATGTCAGCAGCTGAACCAAGGCCATATATCCTCCTACTCTTCCAACCTCCTAAAGCCTCTAAGAACAAGTCATTTTCTGATTGTTGATTCTCAGATTCCAAGTTGACAGCTTTCTTACTCTCAAAATCAGCCTAGATCAATCAAGAATGGAAAAAATTATAAGAATACTATCAACTATATCCACCAACATAATAAGTGTAATAGTCACAAACCACAACAGAACGAGCATGCTGGGAAGATTGGTTCAAAAAATCAGACTAGAAGATCAATCAAGAATGGACAGAATAATCAGCATACTAACACCTACATCCACCAAAATAATAAGTTTAATCATCACACCACAACAGAAATACAGAATGACAATGCAGGCAGATTTATTAAAAAATTAAAGCTTTAGTATTTGTAATCCACTAAATATTAAAGAGTAACTAGCGGCTTAGTTGCTGTCTATTGCTATTATTTGAAATCTGAAGTTTTATATGAATTTTTCAAATTTAGGAATTAATCTCAAGTCTATGAATTTCTTGTTTTTTGTTGTTGTGTAGTGATACTACTTGTATAACTCTTAACCATTCATGGCCTTTAAGAAAAAATCAGGGGATGAGGGTGTTGTACAGTTGTAGGCCCAAGAGAGGAGTGCATCCATCAATAATTTCAAAACTATTTGCATCCATTCTCGACTTGATGTCATGATACTGCCAACCAACTTGTATTAGTAGAATTATCATGAGATGCATAAGATGAACATATTACATATATAATCTTCAAAACATCGTTTTCTTGTTGTTAGTGGTGCCAACATTACATATTGAAACAGACCAATTTTAAGTAGTGGTGTGTTAAGTTTGACCTTAAAGTGTAGTTCAACTAGATTTGGATCGTATATGAGGATTTTTAGTAAAAACTATATAAATTTTGACCCCTTAAAGTAACAAATGTAGAAATACTTACTTTAGGCCATGGTTCAATTGAAAATGAAATCCTAACTAGCTAGACTGTATTGAAGTTTGTGGAACTAACTTACTGTTTCTAGACAATTTAATCTAATTCACCTAAGTTAAAAAGCTAGGTGATCAATAATATCGAAATTTATCCTTTAAAATTATTCTTAGTACAAAAGCTTTAATTTCTAATAGGCATCAAAGAAATAATACATAGTAACTAATTATATGTTATTGTACTCCTATAGGTATACAAGTGATGAAGAAAAACGGACAAGGAAGAGTGTCATATGTCAATTATAACTAATTGTTAGGATCATTGGAGAAACTTTACTTACTGTACTCCTATAGGTTTGATATTCATTAGTAACTCCCTGTACCCAGTGAAATAGAATAATAGATGAAAAAGATGGGCTTTTGGATTTATTATGCATCTTTACCCAAAACCTCAAAAGTCTCAACATTAACTTCTAAATCCCTTACATCAAGCATACTACCTGCATAAAACCAGCAAATTTATTCACAGTTTTCTAAACCAACAAATTTTCTTAACTTCTAAATCCCTTCAATATCCCTTCAATCCCTTCATATCATCGGCAACTTAAAGTAGCCAAAACCAGTAAATTAGACGCGAATTACACCAAAATTTACCCAGCAAGTAAATAAAAAAACCCTGAAGAAAAAGATGCACCGACAATCACAAAAGGAGAAAGGAGAAAAACCTGAATACACCGAGAATTGGAAGCGAAATTGACCAGCGACGCCGATGTGACCGGCTGCGTAGACTGGCAGCGTAGAAGTGACCGGCGGCGTAGAAGTGCTGCCGATGAGAGAGAAACCCTTTGTTTTCTAGTGAAGCGAGAGTGGAGTGTTCGAATTTTTTTTTGGGTAAAAAACCCTTTGTTTCCTCCCAAAATATTGTGTGAAGCGCGAATTATCATAAGACTAGTCCGCCAAAATGAAAAAGAAGCTAGCGACCAATTTGACATTTTATATTTTAAATATTTTTTTTTTTCATATTGTTTGTGTGTATGGGTTGTCCAAGACTAACAACAAAAATTTTAGATTTCATCGCCAAACAATTTTAGCGACTAGGAAGTCAACATGACTTGTGGCATTCAAATGTGGGGAGACCGTTTGTAACAACTTAGTCGCCATTTTAGAGACCAAAATGAAATTCGTCTTCATTTTGGTTGCTAAATTCACCTTTTTTGTAGTGCAAATACACACTTTTGAGGGTTTAGCCTTAGATTGTACTTCCTGATTCTTTCAAAGAAGGACCTTAGTGCAGGAACATGCCCCTCACGATCTTCGCTTTTCACAATCATGTCATCTACATAGACCTCCACAATGTCGTGGATGAGGTCATGACGGATAGTGGTTGCTAATAAGGGTGAATTATTATATATTATAACCTTCTTATTTACTCTTACTAGCTCCTTATTAGTATTATAAAGTACAAGTTGGGGGGTTTGATTGTTTTCATAGGTTATCTAATAATTGTGCTTATATGAGTATATATTAGTTTGACCTACGTTATATTTTATACTATTAATAATTTATCGAATGTTGACAGGTACATTATAATGTTGGAGTGAAAGAAATGCAATTGGGCCTTAGCAATTTAATGGGTTAAACCCGTTTGAATCGAAACAATAAAGCAAGAAGTGTAATCATTGGGCCAAGCCCAATTCTGCTACTAAGCAAAGCCACGCAACAATTAGTAAATGAAATGAAAATAAAGAAATGAAGATGGGCTAAAGCCCAAAGCTGCCAGGAAGGATATCACACGCACATAAGAGGAGAAAGAAGGGTTGTTGCTGAAAAAAGGAAAAAAGAACACAACACAGCAGTAGCAGGAAGAACGGAGGGGAGCACGAGGAGTTCGACGAAGTAGAGCAACGCGGGACGGCGGGAGTCGAACTTCGAAGCTTTTCATCCGATTTCCAACCATGATTTATCATACTTTGGTGATGTTTCCCCAATTTATGAGCAGCTAATTTCTTTTTCTAGGACTTAGATGAAACCCTAGTATTATGAATTGGTAGTTTAGTTGTGTTTGGGAATTAATTTTTGGTTTATGATTGCATAACTATTGAGATTATTATTGGGTTAATTATTGTTTGCAATATAATTCATGATTATTCTTGTAGAATTAATTATTGGTTTTTACTGTTATTAAATTTACATACTTTGTTCATGTAGTTCAAAGTGTGATGTTATGCAATGGTGTTTGATGATTTGTGGTTAAAAGTTGAATAATTTATGCTTTGGTTAGATAAGTTATGTCACCTAATTGATCACAATACTATTTCTTTGAGTATTCCGGCTTGTAGTTTAGGATACTTGATAAACCTATTAATTCTCATTCCAATTAATCTATTAGTTATATTATTAGTGGTGGATTCGACTGTCCTAGATTCCGTATTATTGTCTATTCTCCGATTCACTTTTGTTATTGCCAAGTTTATTTAGTTTACTATATATTTCAGATTAGTTTAATTAGTTTATAAACAAATCATTATATTACTATTTAGGATAAAATTAGTAGACATTAGATTTAATTTTAATCAACTGTTCCCTGGGGATACGATACCCTAGTATTTATCATTTACTACTAAGTCTTGTACGGTAATAGCCTGAATTTTTAAGCAGGTTCAATTATTTTGTTAGCTATATTAAGTCTTCATCAGGCTTTGGTCCTTTAAGTAGTTAGAATTCTCTCCAACATCGTACTAGGACAAAAGTGGATAAGAACCATTATTCTTAATGGTTAAGAAAGCAAGTGGATAAGCTCTAACATTCTTAGTGGTTCAGAAAGCAAGTGGATAAGCTCTAACATTCTTAGTGGTTAAGAAAGCAAGTGGATAAGCTCTAACATTCTTAGTGGTTAAGAAAGCTTGTGGATAAGCACTATCATTCTTAATGTTTAAGAAAGGTCAAAGAGGATAAGCACTATCATTCTTAGTGGTTAAGAAAGCCTTGAGAACCAATAGATAAGTTACAAAGCCTTTGAGAGCCTTATTCCTTTAGATTATGAAAATCGCATAGAGACCGTTTTATCGGGTAACAATGAACCTGTAGTTAAAGAGCCTTTTTGGATTGAATCCAAGCTCAGAACCTAATCAAACTTGACATATGTTATGTTTGGGATGTCTTAAGGTTAAAATGGTCATTTGTTCCCAAAATACACGTGGATTAATATGGTAAGTTCCTTACTTAGTAAAATCTGGCTCAGCTGAAATATCAGTTTGTACCTATCCTCAAAGAATGTCTCTTACCAGCAGCTTGAGTGTCGATCTCTTAAAGATCTTTTCATGCATGAAAGCCAACACATTAAGCTAACATCTCCAACAAGAATCACCCAGAAACTCCAAGAAACCGACCTTACCCAGAAGAGGTTTCCCTCCCCTTAGGGTACCGCCAGAACAGGCCCTATAAAAGGGTGTCATGGTTTTTCGTCCTTTTCTCCTAATTCTTGTTCTTCAACACCTACTTATCTTTACATACAACTCTTCTAGACATAATTCTATAGTGTTTCAAGCTTTTGATAGAGTTTTCAAGCTTTGGGAAATTGTAGAAAACTCAATAGGAACATAAATCAGATTGCGGTAAGTACAACTTTGCATCTCTCTTGTACTTAGCTTAGTTATTTATGTTCTAAAACTTGTGTAAACTAATCCTTAGCACTTTACATATTCAGGGGAAGTTGTAGGAAGGATAAACCACTTGGAATAAGGAGTTTGAGTTACATTAAGCAGCCTAAGTGAAGGTACACACTTAGTTTGGATTATAATCTAGAGGTTTAATAGTTAGGTGATTGTTTCTTTCTATGATTGAACCATGATTATGGAATGAAATTACTTGATTCTGTATATTACTATGTGTATTTGAGTATATAACATGGATTTAGCATGCTATGGCTCATTTAAAATGTTTTACTTATCCTAAGCTAGGCTTAAACACTAGATTGTCATGTTTATGCTTTTAAATGGAATTTCTTAAGTATATGGAATTGTATGGTAATGAAACACTAAATGTCTTGGATTTTAATCACGGAAGCGAGTGTGAGCATACACCTGGGTTAGGGCGGGTATTCCCTAACTGTTACCCAACCAGGGTGGGGAAATCCTGGCGGAAGTAGGACATGTCCGGGTTAAGTCTTGCAAGCAGAACAGTAAAAGGTGGGGTGACGACCCTCAACAGTTTGCTATGCTCGCGGTCATATTAAAAGATTGATCTTATGAAATCTCTAAGTAATGGAAGTGATTCTGACTACTTGCTATTATGACTATGTGTTATCAATTAGTTTTCAATATGCACCTAAACTTGTATCTTCTATTACAAAGTGTGTACTCAGCTTTGCTGATAGTGTTGTCATTTCTGTGGCCTGTCACTTGGTGGGTGGCAGAGTCGAACTTTGTTGCAGGATTGTGTTGGAAGCCAGAAGCGAGTTGAGAGCAAAGTTATTATTCGAATTGTGTATTGTGGGTTAAATTTCGAGATTTAAGTTTGTATATAGAGGAGTTTATTTAGAATTACTTACAATATAGATTTTTCTTTTGCCATGGAAATTGAGATTGAATGACTATGTAATTGAAGTCTTATATAAAGGATATTGTTTTGTGGGCCCATAACCCACAGGTCCAGGATCGTATATTTCAGGTTGTTTCCGCTACGAGTGTTATCTAATTCATAAGTGATTATTATTATTTTGGTGCTAATTGAGATTTGTGATTGCTAAGCGAGTTAAGCTAGCAGCTCGGGAATCGGGCTGTTACAAATGGTATCAGAGCAACCCTGCGACCGTGTGCTGAGTTAGCCACATAGTGGGGTAAAAGATCGTTGGGAATGTGTGTCTGTTACTTGGGTAATTAGAGTTCAAGTTTTGAGCTATAGAATAAGAATAAGAGTCTAGATTTGTGTAAAACTTTGGGAATAAGAGTATGGATTTCGAAGTTGTAATTTGAGGATATTTGAAATCAATTTGTTGGGAAAATTGAGAACTTTTTCATGGAAATTTAATAAGGACTATCGGAGGATGTAGTGCTTGATATATGGATACTTAAGGTTGATCTATGAGTTTATGTTTTGAAGTTTCGAGGACGAAACTTATTTTAAGGGTGGTAGAGTGTAATAGCCTGAATTTTTAAGCAGGTTCAATTATTTTGTTGGCTATATTAAGTCTTCATCAGGCTTTGGTCCTTTAAGTAGTTAGAATTCTCTCCAACATCGTACTAGGACAAAAGTGGATAAGAACCATTATTCTTAATGGTTAAGAAAGCAAGTGGATAAGCTCTAACATTCTTAGTGGTTAAGAAAGCAAGTGGATAAGCTCTAACATTCTTAGTGGTTAAGAAAGCAAGTGGATAAGCTCTAACATTCTTAGTGGTTAAGAAAGCTTGTGGATAAGCACTATCATTCTTAATGTTTAAGAAAGGTCAAAGAGGATAAGCACTATCATTCTTAGTGGTTAAGAAAGCCTTGAGAACCAATAGATAAGTTACAAAGCCTTTGAGAGCCTTATTCCTTTAGATTATGAAAATCGCATAGAGACCGTTTTATCGGGTAACAATGAACCTGTAGTTAAAGAACCTTTTTGGATTGAATCCGAGCTCAGAACCTAATCAAACTTGACATATGATATGTTTGGGATGTCTTAAGGTTAAAATGGTCATTTGTTCCCAAAATACACGTGGATTAATATGGTAAGTTCCTTACTTAGTAAAATCTGGCTCAGCTGAAATATCAGTTTGTACCTATCCTCAAAGAATGTCTCTTACCAGCAGCTTGAGTGTCGATCTCTTAAAGATCTTTTCATGCATGAAAGCCAACACATTAAGCTAACATCTCCAATAAGAATCACCCGGAAACTCCAAGAAACCGACCTTACCCGGAAGAGGTTTCCCTCCCCTAAGGGTACCGCAAGAACAGGCCCTATAAAAGGGTGTCATGGTTTTTCGTCCTTTTCTCCTAATTCTTGTTCTTCAACACCTACTTATCTTTACATACAACTCTTCTAGACATAATTCTATAGTGTTTCAAGCTTTTGATAGAGTTTTCAAGCTTTGGGAAATTGTAGAAAACTCAATAGGAACATAAATCAGATTGCGGTATGTACAACTTTGCATCTGTCTTGTACTTAGCTTAGTTATTTATGCTCTAAAACTTGTGTAAACTAATCCTTAGCACTTTACATATTCAGGGGAAGTTGTAGGAAGGATAAACCACTTGGAATAAGGAGTTTGAGTTACATTAAGCAGCCTAAGTGAAGGTACACACTTAGTTTGGATTATAATCAAGAGGTTTTATAGTTAGGTGATTGTTTCTTTCTATGATTGAACCATGATTATGGAATGAAATTACTTGATTCTGTATATTACTATGTGTATTTGAGTATATAACATGGATTTAGCATGCTATGGCTCATTTAAAATGTTTTACTTATCCTAAGCTAGGCTTAAACACTTGATTGTCATGTTTATGCTTTTAAATGGAATTTCTTAAGTATATGGAATTGTATGGTAATGAAACACTAAATGTCTTGGATTTTAATCACGGAAGCGAGTGTGAGCATACACCTGGGTTAGGGCGGGTATTCCCTAACTGTTATCCAGCCAGGAGGGGGAAATCCTGGCGGAAGTAGGACATGTCCGGGTTAAGTCTTGCAAGCAGAACAGTAAAAGGTGGGGTGACGACCCTCAACAGTTTGCTACGCTCGCGGTCATATCAAAAGATTGATCTTATGAAATCTCTAAGTAATGGAAGTGATTCTGACTACTTGCTATTATGACTATGTGTTATCAATTAGTTTTCAAAATACACCTAAACTTGTATCTTCTATTACAAAGTGTGTACTCAGCTTTGCTGATAGTGTTGTAATTTCTGTGGCCTGTCACTTGGTGGGTGGCAGAGTCAAACTTTGTTGCAGGATTGTGTTGGAAGCCAGAAGCGAGTTGAGAGCAAAGTTATTATTCGAATTGTGTATTGTGGGTTAAATTTCGAGATTTATGTTTGTATATAGAGGAGTTTATTTAGAATTACTTACAATATAGATTATTCTTTTGCCATGGAAATTGAGATTGAATGACTATGTAATTGAAGTCTTATATAAAGGATATTGTTTTGTGGGCCCATAACCCACAGGTCCAGGATCGTATATTTCAGGTTGTTTCCGCTACGAGTGTTATCTAATTCATAAGTGATTATTATTATTTTGGTGCTAATTGAGATTTGTGATTGCTAAGCGAGTTAAGCTAGCAGCTCGGGAATCGGGCTGTTACATGTACACTTGCAAGAATAGGGTTTTAAAGCTTGTCTAAATCGCTATCAGTTGCAACCCTTTGATATATGACTCCGGCATTCTTGAGACCAAAAGCTTAACTCGGTAACAGAAGGTGCCCCACGGAGTGATGAAAGATGTCTTTGTCATGTCTTCTTGGGCCATGAGTATTTGATTATACCCTGAGAATCCATCCATGAAGGAAAATATTACATGACCGATTGTACTATCCACGAGAACATCAATCTAGGGTAGAGGAAAGCAATCTTTTTGTGATGCCGCATTCAAACCTCGAAAATCAATGCATACCCGAACTCTCCCATCCTTTTTAGGTACGACCACTATATTGGCGAGCCAACTCGGATGCTTAACAGCTTGGATTAAATTGGCATCAAGCTGTTCTTGAATTTCTTCTTTCACTTTCAGATTAATCTCTGGCTTCATTCGGCGGAGCTTTTGCTGCTTAGGCTTGCTTTCAGGATGTAACGGAATGCGATGTTCCGTAATTTCTCTATTAACACTAGGCATATCAGCATAAGACCATGCAAACATATCTACATACTCTTGTAACAATGCAATAAACACAGACTGTTCAATTGGGGAGAGGGAGGACCCTATTTTGAGATCTTTACAGCATTTTATGTACCAATATTAATTACAATGGACTCTTCCATGGGTTTTATATATATTTCAGTTGTATCAAGTGATTCTTCATTATTAAATTCACTGTCAGAGATAACATCTTGCATGCAAATGTACTTAGATAAAAGTTCACATTTAATTTCCTCACTATTAGAGTTTTATGACTGGGTATGCAAGGTAGATTGGCTGGGAGATGAGCTATTAGTATGATATCCATCTGAAAGGGGTGAAAAGGTATTTTCATGAGATGGATGTGGATGATGGTTTCTTAAAAACATTTTAAATTCTATAGGGCCGTGTTTTGCCTGACACTCAATACTCCACTTATGTTCAATTCTTTCGCCAAAAGGTATCATCAAAGACACCGGGTCAAAATCCCCTTCTTCAGAGGACTCAGAAGTGAAAAGTTTCTTAAGAACTGCATGTTCTAGATTATCCACCCAATCATTTTCTTTTTTCATTCTTTGTTTTTGGACAAACCAACTTTTGATTAAGTCCAGATTTCTAGCCTCATTGAAGAATATCTCCAATCCCGGTAAAGTCTTATGTTCCTTCCTACTAAGCCAAGGTTTCGGAAATTCATAGTACAACTCAGTATCTCCTTGCGGGATGAACTGACCGTTGAGGGTAAAAGAAGGTTTTTTGTTGTTGTGAGAACAGTTGCCCGGATCATATCCTAACCCATGTCGGGTTTGCTTGTCTACTATGGGATTGGTTGCTTTATTCCCCTACCATCACGCCCTAATCCGGTTCCTTATCTTGAGTATAACCCATCTTCATCATGATTTGAAATCCTTTGGACAGAGGTTGCATGGCAAACCCTACAGGTTCTTTGACCGCATTTGTGGATATGGCTGAGGCTTTTGTTTTCTGATGGTAATTGGTCATCCTTAGAGAAGGGATAAATTTCATCTTTTTGGACCTAAAGGTAGAGAAAAAATAATTAAAAGAAAGGAGAAAAAAAGCTACATATTGCAGAATAAAGAAAAATTTTCGAAAACGATTTCGCCATATTTTGACTGGAATGGTCCACCTTTTCAATTTTTGTTTTTTCCTTCGTTTGACTCTCTTGAATGATTTTACTGTCATTGGGGTTAAAAACAAATGTTTTTTTTTAATTCTTCCATTCCTTGTTTTAGTATTGAAGAAAGACAAAAAATATAGAGATTAGGGCCCGTATCCCCATTGATGTGTCAATTCAGCATTCTGAAATTGTTCCTAGGATGACTGGCATCTTGAGTTTTGATCACATTGCCTGAAATACAATGGTTAATACAATTTGAGTCGAACCCGAAGGCTGCCTACATATCTCCATTGCTCCAGGTGCATTTTATGGGGAATCAGACTCAGCGTAGTTCATTATTTTAGAAAGAACTAAAGTTTTTTATTTAATAAAGCAGCTGCACTCATATTGAGCTACCTACGTACCCCAGGTGTTACATAGGTGGAGTGATCCCACAGTACATGTGTACGTGATAATGGGAATTCAAGCCGCACGTAGTTCTCTGATACCAACGAGCTGAAAGATTTTTTTCCTCTTTTTTTTTTCTTTTTTTTTATTGATTTGCTAACCCCCTACAGGACGTTTTACCGAATATTTTTCTCCTTCTGTGAGACGATCAAGTAGCCTTGCGGTAGACAAGAGCTATGTTGGTGATTTGCTTGATGCAATAGCTGAGAGCATGACATTGGTTTGTGTCGTGACCATGCAATTGATGGTATTGGCAGTACTTGTGGAGATCTGACCCTACGGGACTTGCCCCTGGGCGTCTAGGAAGTGGATGTATCCAACCTTGCTCGACTAATTTGTGGAAGATATCAACTTGGGATTGAGGTTGAGGACGCGCCGACACTTTCCTTGCGGGCACTTCCTTATGGGTTGGACTAATGATGCCTCGATCAACCAGGTTTTGAACTTTGTAATAAAGATCATGGCATCAATCAGTTTCATGCCCAAATTGACGACAATAAGCACAGAGTTTGCTCATGTCTATTCCAGGAAGGGTTAAAAAGTGCACATGTGCTGAGATTTGAAGTATACCATGCCTTTGAAGACGATCATACACCATACTCAATGGTTCATCTATCTTAGCATATACCCTTGGATTTATGTTGGGAGTTTCAAGATCTTCCCAAGGTCGTTTTTCTTGCAATTTCAGAGCATCGATGTCAAAGCCATGTTGTTCCATGTGACTGAGGGAGGTGTATCTGATAGTACCCATGTGACGATAATAGAAATCATTCAGGTTCTGCAGCAATATGAGCATGAACTCACGATCAGTAATAGGGAAACGAAGCTGTGTGCGGATATAAGCACTTCTTGAACAAAAGTGCGAGAAAGTTTCCAAGGCGCTTTGACGCAAAGTAACTAGCTTCAGCTTCTTGACATCAGTTTGTTTATGCTCGAGAGCCCAATTAACAAAGACCTGGCTAGCATTTTCCCACCTAACTCTATCCACATAATCCAAAGAGTAGTACCAGTCCAAAGCTGGTCCTTCTAAACTCTTGTCAAAGAGCATGGGGTAATCTTCCTCCTCTAGTATGCCCCATGGATGCAAGGCATTCACAAATCCAACTAAGTGGACAAAAGGATCACCGTTCCCGTCAAATTTTCGGAACTGTGGTAACTCACGATAATGATCCTCGTGTTGATATCCAGGAAAGAGAATCAGTGATTCAGTGTGAAATTCTCGGATGAGACCTGCTAGATTAAAGTCCAGGTCAAAATCATTAGTCCCAGATCTCTTCTTCGAGTCATTATCATCATCTTGAGGATTGCCGACACAGGATTCCTCTGGTGCTTCAACTAATGTATCATGAGTGCTGAGGCTTGGAACTCCTATTTCTTCCTCGTCATCCTCACTATACTCTGGTTCTGTTTCTTCAGCACTTACATCTGGTGTGGCTGCTGGAACCTCATTCATCCATGAATTTTCAGGTGCTGCTAGAATACAGTGGATAGTGTAACCATCCAACCTAATGCCCTCTACTTCGTTCAAATACAATACCGATTTTCCGGTGTTGGAGATGGTCATAATTTCTGGATCACCAGAAATAGTAACAGTACCCTGATCAGTGAGATGCTTTACCTTTTGGTGTAAAGTAGAAGCCATTGCTCTATTCTCATGCAGCCATGGTCTTACTAATAAGAAGTTAAAACAGGCTTGAATGTCAATGACCATGAATTCCACCTTCCGTGCCACGGAGCCACATTCAATGAGGAGGCTGATTAAGCCCAATACTTCCCTCTTGGCATTATCATATGCTCTGACCACCTAGTTGGATGGTACCAAATCTTCTTTTGAATACCCAAGTCTTGTTAGCACACGCAGAGGGCAAAATTTGATTGCAGAGCCATTGTCGATCAACACCCTAGGTATCTCCCATCCATTACAGCGTATAGTGATGTGCAATGAATTGTTGTGGTTGATATTGTCAGGGAGATCATTGTCTGTGAACATGAGAGTTCGATCTACCCCATGAATGAGCCCCACCATATGGTCAGGTGTTATGGAAGAGCTTACAGAGGCTTCATTGAGATGCTTTAGAACAGCTGTCCTATGAGGCTGGGAATGCATTAACAATTTCCAGATGGAAACATTTGCATTTACTTATTTCATGCGCTTGATAGCATCATCTTCCTTGTTACTATCCTCTGTCATTGGCTCCTTGCCCTTTTCTTTCCTCCTCAGTATCTCCAAAGGATTTTCATCCTCCAAATGGGATGGTTTAAAATGGCGGCATGCTCTAGTCAAATGAGAGATATCCACATACTCATCATCACTAAGATCATCGAGGCAGATGGGGCGCCGGTATGTATTTGGAGTGGTGGAATGTCCTCCAGTGTTTTTCTCCACGATTATCAAGGCTGAAGAGGCATCTTCATCAGCATCAGAGTCCAAAATGATGAAGGCACCGTCATAATCCAAAGTTCCACACATGTCAGAGAATGGATCTTTGTTGAGAGTGAAACTGGGGTCTTTAGAAGGCATCATTTTGACTTTTTCTTGAGTGGAATAGTCATACACCAGGCACTTGTAACCCACGGCTATTGAAATTTCATACATTTGAGGAACTGTCTTGTGGATTAGTTGGACTGGATCGCATCCGTTTGAATTAGCAGAGATGGCATTAATGGCAAATGAGGGCTTATGATTAGGAAGGGGGTTTTTTGTGATGTTGGGCTGAGAGTCGTTTGGTTTACTGGAAATGGATCCTAAAGAGAGCTTTCCATCATCCACAAGGTTTTGAATTTGATGCTTTAAAGCCGTGCAACTTTCAGTATTATGCCCCGGACTTTGGTGATACTCACAGTTTTGATTTGGGTCATAACCACGGTAAGGATTTTTAGGAGGTGGACGTGGATTCAAGGGTTGAATGAGATTGGCCTTTTTTAGCTTGGAGAGAGCTTGGGAAAAAGTCATGTTTAAAGGAGTAAAGTTCCTTTGTGGCCGTAACTGGAATGCAGAAGATGCGCCAATGGCATGGATCGCATTAGTTGTCTTAGGAGCTGCTGAATCATTGTTTGGAGTTCTTTTGTTATTTCCAAACTTTGCATTATAAGTAGTGTCGCCAGTAGGTTCATCTTTCTTGATGTCCCCCCATTTCACAGCATCCTCTACTAGAGTTCCCGTAGCAATCAAGCTTTGAAAGTCGGGAAATATTGGTAGGCCATATGATTCTGATAGATAGGAAGAAGGTTCTTCACAACCATTTGCAGTTGTTCCTCCTCATTAGGCCTACTCATCAATTTGGAAGCCTTGTTTCTCCACCGAGTGATGAATGAAGAAAATGTCTCATTAAGTTTTTGAGAAGTGGTCTCCAGATCCCTTCTAGTAACATCAATTTCTTCATTATATTTGTACTGGTTTGAGAACTCTCTGACTATATCAGCCCAAGTGGATTTCTTTGTGTTTTCAAGGTTGAGGAACCAATGTGCTGCAGCACCATCTAAATACTGTTGAAAGAGTTGGGCCATCAAAGATTCTTCCACTCCCCAGGAACTCATTGCCCCTACGTACATTTTCAGGAAATTAGTGGCACTACTAGGGATGGCAATTGGGCAGGGCGGGTGCGGAGGATGGTACCTCCACACCTGCACCCGCATAAAATTCTCATCCCCATCCCCGCCCCACCACCCATTGCGGGGGAAAATATCAGACCCATCCCCGCCCCACCAAATACGTATTTAAACTCATCCCCGCCCCACCACCCGCATGGGTACCCGCACCCGCGTCGTACCCACTTCATCCCCGCGCCCACCACCCGTATGGGTACCCACACCCGCTTCGTATCCTCGTCATACCCACATATTTATATTTTTGCAAGATAAAATTATTAATAATATAAGTATATAAATAGAATTTTAATAATAAATATGCGGGGCGGGTGGGGGTGGGGCGGGGCGGGCGGAGGTGGGGCGGTGCGGGCGGAGGTGGGGCGTGGCGGGCGGGGATGGGGCGGGTATAGCATAAAATCCACACCCGCTCCACCACCCATTGCGGGTACCATTTTAATCCCCATCTGGGCGGGGCGCGGATGTGTCGTTGTGCACCGCACCCGGCCAAAGATAAAATTTCTCCTACTCTAAACTACAACTAACTAGCATATAAACAAAATGAGAAATCAATATGGGAAGATCTTGAATCCGATTAACATCCACTTCAATTCATTATCGATCATTGAACATCCACTCTAATTATTTCCATAATTATCTATTGTCGAGAATTAATCTCGTGTTCTCCTTATTCTTAGTTGAATAGCACGATCAGCGTGACTATAAAACCCTAACCAAAGGATAACCTAGTCCGATAGCGTCTAAGTTCAATCCAAAAGCAGCAATAAACACAGAGAACCAATATGTAACACCCCCAAATTCCATACACGTCTAAACTACGTTGCATCGACTTTGGGAATGTTACCGCCGCGGTGAAACGCAAGGCTTATTGTATTTAAAACACTAACTTACTATTTATTATGAAAACTAAATTGCAGCGGAAATAAAATGCTAACTTTAAACTACAACTCGGGAATCATTATTGACCCCTTTTTATTTAAAACCATTAGCTATGTAAATCATAAACAATCTCTAGGATGTTCAACCAAAACAATTTAAAAGTTTATAATCAAAAGTATCCCCCGTATGCCCGAACTCATGCAGCATCACCAGCATACCTAATTTGCTCCCCATTGAAATATCAATGGTTCATCACAGGTCAACAAACAACATAAATAACAAACAATCAGCTATGCTGAGTACGTACAAAATCAGTTACATAATACACTAAACATAATCAGAATAATAATAACAATTCTTAAACATGATTCTACAAAAATATTAAATTCCGTTTTTACAATTTATTTGGCATCGAACGGGCACCGTCATCTTTCTAGAATCATACGGGCTACTTAATCCTTAATAGACAACTTGGTCTATTAGATGAAATGTAAATACGGTTTCGTTCCGTTCCACATCCATCACCTTAGTATGCATACCCCCAAGATCGTACGGAACCTTCCGCCTACTTGAGTTATCAAAATTTATAAGGACACTACTGTCGTCACAGGTAGGCTGCGTAGGAGTGTAGAACAAGTCTCACACTCCCCCCATTGTTCATCACTTGTAGGGATTCCAACTACAAGTTTATCGCCAAAGATCCTTCTTAGTGATATTCATTCATACAACATTATGCATATAATAATTTAATTTTCCTTCTTAGATACATAGCTCAATTCTTTAGTTTAAGCAACTTATTGTAACATCCTTGCTACAACAATAAATCATAGGATTTCAATCCAATTCTCATTTCATGCTTGTGATACGATAGAATTACGCATACCAATAATAATTCATTCCAACTCACAAGTCATACAACAAGGAAATACATACAGATTCCCAATTGATTTCATGTTACCAAACAATCTCATCAATCATAATCAACCATAGTTCCCTATCATGATTCTAGATTCCAATAAAATAATTCATAACCTAACATAATACTAACGTATCTAATTGAGGTAGTACGCGTACGTACCTTGTAACGGAGAATCTTCGCTGACTACTTAAAACGTTCCGCTTATGAAATTGGGACCTAATCGAATAATAGAAATACTTTAGTGCTAAGTCCTTGATAATATTAAAGTAAAAACCAGCTTATCCAACTATGTAAGATATGGTGTTTTGAATCTTAACATTAGCCAATCTTATTGTTTTAAATTTCTTTTCATGAACTCTATTAAACTAATATATTTAGAACTTAATAATAAGTTTGCGAAATTGATTTCCTCTAACTTATTTTATACTTGTTCATGACAACAAAACTTAAACTTAACTTTTACACTACTTGTTTATAATAACAAACTTAACTAGATACTTATATAAGAACTATAAAATCAGAATTGAAGAAATAAGATCAAAGTAGGAACTAGTAGTGTAATATAAATCTGATTTCTTTTAATTCATAATATGTACCTTTATTTACAATTATAACTTAGCCCACTATACATAAGTATAATAAAAACAGAATTGAGAATTAAACATCCTCCTAAGAACTACTAATATAATCAAGAATTTGACTTTTTCTCTAACCTTTATTATACTTAGTTTACAAAACTAAGTCAAACCATTATACCATTATACCCAAGTATTATAAAATCAGATTTGAGGAACAAAGTTATCTCAAGAATTAAAGCATAATTATAATTCTGATTTGTTTTACTAATTCTATGCTTTATTCATAATTACAAAACTTAATCAAAATACATAACAAAATCAGATTATATAAATTGATTTAAAGAAGAAAAGAGGAAGGAACAACCACCGAAGACCACCGGCGACTGACCACTCACGTCCAACTTGCACGCCGGCAACCAACAACGCACCACACCGGCACGACCCTCGCGCGAACCTCGACAGCAGCCGCACAACAACCTCGACAGCAGCCGCACAACCTCAACAGCACGACCCTCGAAGCCTCGCGCACCACTCAAGGCTGACGAACCCAAGAATCGAAGCCTCGTGCGACCCACACGAATCTGCCTTCCACTGTGCTGCGCGTCGCGAGCCTCTGCCGACGAGTTGCTGTGCTTGACGAAGCAATAGAGCCGACGAAGCAACAGTGACTGATGAGGGAAGAAGAACGTATGAGGAGGGGGAGCAACGTGAGGACTGAGGAGGGAGGAGAAGAGAGGAGAGAGAAAAGGATCTTGAGAGTAAGAGAAGAAAAAAACGGCTGAGTAAAAAATAGGTTTTCTAATTTTTTTTTTCTTCCTTTTCTTATTTATAGTAAGAGAAACCTTAGTTTATTAGGATTTGTTTCGAAATCGAACTCTGATTTATTATTTAACAAAACCGAATATAATTAGGTACGAAAGTAGGTTGTATATTTAAATTATAACTGTATGCTTACCTAAACTATATTACAAAATACTTTCACTTTTACTTTATATTTTCCTATTTATAAGAACATAACTCCCAAAATACGGAGTATTACAGGCTTCCCCCCTTAAAGGAAGTTTCGTCCCGAAACTTTGAGGTAGCCAGTCTTAACGACGATCTTTTGAACTTCTAAGTCCCTATATTTCACAAGCGTTTTCTAGTTTTCGCAAGTCACAAAAGCAATAATACACATAAATAACAGACGTAAGCAAACTTTAGGGGAAGCGCGAAATTCTATCGCATTCTCCCCCCCTTAAAAGAAAAGTTACGTCCCCGTAACTCGCCTACCCCTTGAAAGAGCTCTGGGTACTTTAATGCAATCGAATAACATGTTTAAAACTTTGCATACAATTAGTTCTCCCTACGTGTCTATAAAATAAGCCCCAAATGTCTCTCATGTTCCTCCTTGCTTCTTGAATAGATCAATAAATCGTCTATGAACACGACTACGAATTTATCGAGGTAGGGTCGAAAAATCCTATTCATAAGGTACATGAAAACAGCAGGTGCATTGGTTAACCCAAAAGGCATGACGGTAAACTCTAGTGTTCATACCTAGTCCTAAAGGCAGTTTTAGGTATATCTTGATCAACAATCCTCAATTGATGGTAACCAGACCTTAAACTCTATTAAATCGGTAGGAAAGAAGCCCTCCCCTATTTTCAGTGAGTCATTACGGAATTTCTTAGAGCAATTAACAGTATCCCAGACGGAATAACTATAGGCATAGAAATTGACTCGGACTCAACCAGTGCTAGAGTTTTAATAGTTGTATGGGCAATAGTTGTATCGAACAAGACTTTAACAGGATTTGAGTTGATAGAGAAAGTACCCGTGACAACATCTCCACGAGCCTCCTCTTCGCTAACCGTCATCATATACAGCTTCCCTGTGCCCTTATTATCATTATTGTTGGTCACATGGTTCCCATTTGGTGCCTGATTATTTGCATTGGTTGGTGGTTTGGAGTAATTAGAGTTCCCTGACCCATTGTCTGCATTTCCACCATTCTGATTCCCATTCATAGGCTTGTCTCCATAGTTCTCTTTTTCATGACTATTGGGGTTAACCTTATTCTTCGAATAGCACTCGTACGCTCTATGCCCCATTTTCCCACATTCATAACACTCCACCTTATTACCCTCGCAATCCTTCCCAGGATGGTTGTATGGGCACTTCTTACACCTATACACACGCTCGGGTGCGGTTATTGGTGTTATTATTCTTTGTTATTGTTATCGTTGTTGGGTCCCTTATTGAAGTTTCTTTGGGAGGTTTGATTGTTCTGGTTCCCATGGTGTTTCTTTTCAAATCTCTGAACCTCGGGGTTTGGATTCTCCTTTCGCTTCTCACCTTGTTTACCTCCTTCCTCTCGTTTCCTTATTGCATATAAGTGGGCAGCTTTGCCAAAAACATGGTCCAACGAGGTGAAAGTATCTCCCCCCAGTCTCCCTTGTAGGTCAAGGGTGAGCCCTAATTCAAAGCGTGAGGCCTTAGCTTCCTCAGTAGGGGCAATTTCAGGAGTAAATCTCATCAGTTCTATGAACTTGCGGTAATATTCCTCAACAGACAGGTTCCCTTGTTCTAGCATCATAAACTCCTGGGCTTTCTGCTTCTTGAGGTATGGAGGGTAATACTTATCCCTCAGGGCTTTCTTGAAGGTTTCCCACCCAAAGTCAGGTTGTTTAAGGAGGTTGTCCTTAGCTTGAGTCCACCAAAAATGGGCATCCCCCTGTAGGTAATAGCTTGCTAAGGGCACGGTCTTGTCATCTGGACAGGAGAGGGAAAAGAAAAGCTTATCAAACTCCCCAACCCAATTTTCTAATTCTTCGGGTCCCCCTTTCCCATTCAATACTGGTGGGTTCCTACGGGCAACCTTTTCAGACAAGTCCCCATCCCGGTTATGCCCTTGGGCTAGGTTAGCTGTGATCTGCACTAGATCACGAATCGATTGCTCGACATTCAGAGAGGTATCAGGCGTGCTGCCTTGACGAACCATTCTACGCTGAAAAAAAATCACACAACGGTTGTTTCAGCGACGTGCACATAGTCGTTTATTTATTTAACTACTACACATTGGCACGTTCATATAACACGTTTTTATTGCGAACAATCATTAAGTCTCTATTGACTTGCAATATAAACATCTCAAATAAGATGTTACATCAAATAAAAGGATAAAACTGTTGTATTATTATTGAAAAGGGTAAAATTTATTGTTTCCAAGGAAACATAATATGAATAAATAAAGGAATAAAGAATACTAATTTGCTACTTGGCATGCAAGCCTTATTAAAACTGAAATAAACGGATAAAATAATATTATAATCCTAATTATATATTCAAAAGAAACTAGGGACTATAATGGTGAGCTTCGTCATCTAAGTTAGGATTTTCTATTCCTTCTTCCATGACAGCTTCGTCCCCAAAAGGTTCGCCATCCTTTATAGGTTCATCTTCCTCCTCTTGGTCATTTTCCTCAATCGGATCCCCTTCAGCAGGCTCATTTTCATTAGGATCTTCCTCTTCCTCATTTTCTAAGTCAAGTATAGGTTCAACATTATCTTCCCCAATCACTGCAATGAATGTCCAATTATTCCCCTCATCATCGGAAATGTAGGTGACAGGTTCGAGGTTTGACGCTATGTGGTAGCCCTCGGGTATGAACTCATCCTCAAAAGTTTGGTACCTAGCTCTTTTTGCGGCTCTAAAGGACGCTTGCGGCTCGGATTTAACTCTAGGGTTCTCGGAATTCACATTAATTCTCGAGCTTTCCCCACATGATAGGTTCCTCTAACTAGAGGTGATGAGGTAGAGGGCTCCCAACTTCTTTTCTCACGAATTCTCCATTCATTTACACGGTATTTAAGATCGGTGATGAATTGCCCTACAGTAGGAAGGTATTGGTTCCAGTAAGTATGTTTGATTGCATTAAAACCTCCATTTTCTAACCATATATCCCAATATTTATCGTATACGAAAAGGTAGGGTTCCTCCTTAGGGACGTACTGCAACATAAAGTATATTTTCTCCATTTCAGTCCTTAGTCTAGTATCTCCATGTAAGGTTCTATATTCCATAACAGCTTTAATGTTATAGGCCCAGGTGTCCCAATCTTCCGCAATTAGGTATTTCATCAGGTATTCCTGAGGACCTAGGTCGTAAACTATTCGCGAATTAGAAGAAGAAAATAGTCTAAGTTCTAGAGAAGTAAAGGTTTTTAAGTATACATTATATATAAACATATATAAGAGGTAAAACGATTATTTTCAATTTTAGAACTCCTTAAAGAATTTCAAAATATTTACAACAATTAGATAGTTCTTTCCTAAAAAAATTCGAAATAAGGTTTTAGTTCAATACCTTTTTTAAACATCTTTGGAATATTATACTACTTTGAAATTTTAGGGAATAAAATATTTCAATAACTAACTTAGTGCGTCTATAAAACATCACTATCTATGCTCCTATTCTTGTACATCCTTCAAATCTATTCATACTTCGAAGATTTCAAAGAACCTTTCACAAATTCAATCAAGCAAACAACACCACATTTCATATAATCAGAACATCTGATTCATTCCACAGTATTTGCATACTTTCTGTAGACATATCAGACAAGTAAGGCAAGAAATGCATTACAAATAAAATCATTCCTATGATTTAATGCACGCAAAAGTAAGTTATATGCTCTTATCCCATACTACCCATTTTAAAATTCGTTTGAAACATCATTGAAAATAGGAACTTCTGGCTCTGAGTCCAGTTTTGTAACACCCCCAAATTCCATACACGTCTAAACTACGTTGCATCGACTTTGGGAATGTTACCGCCGCGGTGAAACGCAAGGCTTATTGTATTTAAAACACTAACTTACTATTTATTATGAAAACTAAATTGCAGCGGAAATAAAATGCTAACTTTAAACTACAACTCGGGAATCATTATTGACCCCTTTTTATTTAAAACCATTAGCTATGTAAATCATAAACAATCTCTAGGATGTTCAACCAAAACAATTTAAAAGTTTATAATCAAAAGTATCCCCCGTATGCCCGAACTCATGCAGCATCACCAGCATACCTAATCTGCTCCCCATTGAAATATCAATGGTTCATCACAGGTCAACAAACAACATAAATAACAAACAATCAGCTATGCTGAGTACGTACAAAATCAGTTACATAATACACTAAACATAATCAGAATAATAATAACAATTCTTAAACATGATTCTACAAAAATATTAAATTCCGTTTTTACAATTTATTTGGCATCGAACGGGCACCGTCATCTTTCTAGAATCATACGGGCTACTTAATCCTTAATAGACAACTTGGTCTATTAGATGAAATGTAAATACGGTTTCGTTCCGTTCCACATCCATCACCTTAGTATGCATACCCCCAAGATCGTACGGAACCTTCCGCCTACTTGAGTTATCAAAATTTATAAGGACACTACTGTCGTCACAGTAGGCCTGCGTAGGAGTGTAGAACAAGTCTCACACTCCCCCCATTGTTCATCACTTGTAGGGATTCCAACTACAAGTTTATCGCCAAAGATCCTTCTTAGTGATATTCATTCATACAACATTATGCATATAATAATTTAATTTTCCTTCTTAGATACATTGCTCAATTCTTTAGTTTAAGCAACTTATTGTAACATCCTTGCTACAACAATAAATCATAGGATTTCAATCCAATTCTCATTTCATGCTTGTGATACGATAGAATTACGCATACCAATAATAATTCATTCCAACTCACAAGTCATACAACAAGGAAATACATACAGATTCCCAATTGATTTCATGTTACCAAACAATCTCATCAATCATAATCAACCATAGTTCCCTATCATGATTCTAGATTCCAATAAAATAATTCATAACCTAACATAATACTAACGTATCTAATTGAGCTAGTACGCGTACGTACCTTGTAACGGAGAATCTTCGCTGACTACTTAAAACGTTCCGCTTATGAAATTGGGACCTAATCGAATAATAGAAATACTTTAGTGCTAAGTCCTTGATAATATTAAAGTAAAAACCAGCTTATCCAACTATGTAAGATATGGTGTTTTGAATCTTAACATTAGCCAATCTTATTGTTTTAAATTTCTTTTCATGAACTCTATTAAACTAATATATTTAGAACTTAATAATAAGTTTGCGAAATTGATTTCCTCTAACTTATTTTATACTCGTTCATGACAACAAAACTTAAACTTAACTTTTACACTACTTGTTTATAATAACAAACTTAACTAGATACTTATATAAGAACTATAAAATCAGAATTGAAGAAATAAGATCAAAGTAGGAACTAGTAGTGTAATATAAATCTGATTTCTTTTAATTCATAATATGTACCTTTATTTACAATTATAACTTAGCCCACTATACATAAGTATAATAAAAACAGAATTGAGAATTAAACATCCTCCTAAGAACTACTAATATAATCAAGAATTTGACTTTTTCTCTAACCTTTATTATACTTAGTTTACAAAACTAAGTCAAACCATTATACCATTATACCCAAGTATTATAAAATCATATTTGAGGAACAAAGTTATCTCAAGAATTAAAGCATAATTATAATTCTGATTTGTTTTACTAATTCTATGCTTTATTCATAATTACAAAACTTAATCAAAATACATAACAAAATCAGATTATATAAATTGATTTAAAGAAGAAAAGAGGAAGGAACAACCACCGAAGACCACCGGCGACTGACCACTCACGTCCAACTTGCACGCCGGCAACCAACAACGCACCACACCGGCACGACCCTCGCGCGAACCTCGACAACGGCCGCACGACAACAACCTCGACAGCGGCCGCACAACCTCAACAAAGACGACCCTCGAAGCCTCGCGCACCACTCAAGGCCGACGAACCCAAGAATCGAAGCCTCGCGCGACCCAAACGAATCGCGCTTCCACCGTGGCCGCGTCGCGCGAGCCTCTGCCGACGAGTTGCTGTGCTTGACGAAGCAATAGAGCCGACGAAGCAACAGTGACTGATGAGGGAAGAAGAACGTATGAGGAGGGGGAGCAACGTGAGGACTGAGGAGGGAGGAGAAGAGAGGAGAGAGAAAAGGATCTTGAGAGTAAGAGAAGAAAAAAACGGCTGAGTAAAAAATAGGTTTTCTAATATATTTTTTTTTCTTCCTTTTCTTATTTATAGTAAGAGAAACCTTAGTTTATTAGGATTTGTTTCGAAATCGAACTCTGATTTATTATTTAACAAAACCGAATATAATTAGGTACGAAAGTAGGTTGTATATTTAAATTATAACTGTATGCTTACCTAAACTATATTACAAAATACTTTCACTTTTACTTTATATTTTCCTATTTATAAGAACATAACTCCCAAAATACGGAGTATTACACAATAGACCTGCTAATGTCATACACGCGATAAACATTCAACAGTTGATTCAATTTCCCTAAGAAATAACCAAGATGATCTGCATCTAAATTACTCCCTAGTTTGCTACAAATTGATAAAAGAATAAAACAATCCGATTCTATTCTTAAATCTAGCATTAGATTAATTACACAATCAAACTAGTAACGTTCCTAGCATAATTATCCAATAATCATAAATCACAAGCATAGAAATTGAACCATAATCAAGGAAAAGAGAAAGAGAGGAAAGATCTCACAATAACGGTTGAAGCTTCATGTTAATTGATCCAAGAACAGTTCAAGCTACAATCCGATAGCAAAAACCAAATCCATAGTTGAAATCCCTAAAAACTAAACTAAGAAATGAAAACTAAAACTTGGAAATGAAAAAACAAAGAAATAAGAAATGAAGAACAAAGAGGAACGAAGAAGGAAAGATGAAAAGAGAATCATGAAGAAGGAAGGATGAGGAGAGGAGTATCCTCTCTCTCCCCTCAAGCTTGCCACTCCAAGGTCTACATTTCAGCTCTCCTCTTCGTACTTCTCTTCGTCTCTCCTCAAAAGTTAGGTTTTAGGAGCTTTTAAACCCCGCACAAAATCGTGGCCCCAAACCGACAATAACGGTTGAAGCTTCATGTTAATTGATCCAAGAACAGTTCAAGCTACAATCCGATAGCAAAAACCAAATCCATAGTTGAAATCCCTAAAAACTAAACTAAGAAATGAAAACTAAAACTTGGAAATGAAAAAACAAAGAAATAAGAAATGAAGAACAAAGAGGAACGAAGAAGGAAAGATGAAAAGAGAATCATGAAGAAGGAAGGATGAGGAGAGGAGTATCCTCTCTCTCCCCTCAAGCTTGCCACTCCAAGGTCTACATTTCAGCTCTCCTCTTCGTACTTCTCTTCGTCTCTCCTCAAAAGTTAGGTTTTAGGAGCTTTTAAACCCCGCACAAAATCGTGGCCCCAAACCGACTTAAGCATCGCGAGTCGCGCAACTGATCGCGAGTCGCGAAGGGGACTCTGCCATCCCGCATGATTTGGCTGGGCAAGATCATCGCGAGCCGCGACAGGCATCGCGAGTCGCGAGGGGCAGGGGGTCGCGAGGTGCGACAGTCCTCGCGAGTCGCGAGCCTGTGCTGGGCATGCGTGCTGGCTGTGAGAGCGCTGGGCTGTGCGAGCTGGGCGCTGCTTTGACGAGCGAGGCTGCTGGGCGATGCTTGCGATGCGGCTGGATGGGCGAGGTTCTTTGGGCGAAGCTTCGCGAGCTTGCGATGCTTGTGCTGGCTTGGCGATGATGCTTGGGCTTGGCGATGATGCTTGGGCTTGGCGATGATGCTTGGGCTTGCGGTGGAGTTTGATGCTTTCGGTGATGCTTGGGCTTGCGGTGATGCTTGGGCTTTGCTCGGCTCAAATGCACTTCACCTTGGAAGCTCGGAATACATGACATTAACACAACTTATCTCGCAACACTCCGAACTTCCGCTAAGAGTTAAATAAAACACGAATGTTAACAATTACAATCAAACCCTTAGCAAAGTGCACCCAAAGTAACGTAAATACTACGTATAACTTGAGCGTATCACCATCCCTACCCCATCCCCGCCAAACCTAGACCCATCCCCGCCCCCACTTGGTCGGGGATGGGGCGGGTCTCCTACTTGACCCGCCCCCACTTGGTCGGGGATGGGGCGGGTCAGGTTAGGCATCTTGAAACCATGAGGTAATCGAGCCTTTGGGAAAAGTGTTAACCCATGAATGTCCATCCATGGTTCAGCCTTAGTCATGCCTTTTAAGACTTCCTTGAGCTTGACTAGTTCTTCCTCAAGCTTAGTGAGAATTTCTCTCTCATTGTTCCTAGGTTCAAGGTGAAAAGGTGAAGCTACTTCCGACTCCGGAGGAGGAGGAGGAGGCATCTAGGCGCTTTGGCGCATTATGCCCAACACAGTTTGTTCAATATTAACCTGTCGGTCAAGCATGGCCTGGACAAGCCCTCGGAGCTCAGTCATTGGATCAGGTGGAGGGGTAGAGTTCTATTGGTGCTCGTTGTTCGGAATTTCAGACATGTTGCTGAGACGCGTAGCAGAAAATACAGCTGGTGTAGACAAGGATGACAGTATTGCCGTCAGAGAAGGTTCACTATGGTCAGAACTTTGGCGAATTAGCCTAGATCCTGAGCGGGCCCAGGTAGAGTTCCTGTGAAATGAGATGAAGAGTTAGCACAGAAGTTTGTCCAGACTTTGTTTCTTCTTTTCTTTTTTCTCTCTTTTTTTTTTTTGGTGCAGGGAATGAAAGAAATGATATCTTTGAAAATTATTTTATTGTTTTAACCCCAATTTCAGTTATCATTTATTAAAAGGTGTGAAACCTTGACTTTATCATTTGTTTTGGATTTTTCATTACATTTTTGATTTGTTATTATTATTTATTTTAGACTTTGACCTTTTTATTTACATTTTACACTGCCACTCTTTGGACTTAATTTTTTTTTGGGATAATACACAAATATTTTTCAAAATCAATTTGATAATATCCTTCCATTTCCTGCTACTACAGAAATAAGAGAAAAGAGATATAACGAGGCATGTGTTCTCATTTTGACAAATTATAATGCCCCAGATATCGTTCTTCCTTGTAGTGATCTGCACGTATTGATTGCTTCTAAGCGCTGAAAGCACAAAATAAAATATTAAATAATGCAAAAGGGGTTGCACCCGAAGGTTGCCTACGTATCTCCATGAGTGTATTTGGATTTGAGGAAGAAATTTTTCTTGCTATGATTTTTTTTTTGAATGGAGAATCAGGCCCAACGTAATTCTGACATTATAGAAATGAAATTTTACGTAATTATTTTTTTCTTTTTTTTTTGCAGCTGCACTCAGAAAATGAGTTGCCTACGTACCTCTCACTACTACAAATGTGGGTAAAGTAACCACTAATAAGAGACCACCTTAATTCAATATGTGGTTATTTAATATAAGAAACCTTACTTTTTGTAAAAGAGGTCTTTTATAATAGGAGGAAATAGACCTCTTTCCTGTAAAGGTGGTCTCTTAGACTCTTATTAGCTTCTTAATAAATTTTTTTCCATATAGACCCATATAACCAAAACAAGAAACCTCATTTACATAGAAATGGTTTCTTTCATACTCCTAATTCGAAATTGAATATTTATAAAACCCTAAAGCCTAATAAACTCACTGGCGTTTCAATTTATCTCTCTCTCACCCATTCTTCATTTCCCATTTTCCATTTTCCCTCTCCTCACCTTCTCCCCTGTTGAAGTTGCGAAGTCATTGATGATGGAGAAGATCTCCGACAAGATTGACGGACATGATTCATCCTCATCTTCCTCCGACGACCAACCCGACAATAAGAAGTCATCGCCGTATGTTCCCGCTGCCACTAATGTGCCGCCGTCGGATGTTGTTCCTGCGACTGCAAAGGCCGAGGCGCGTGCTTCTCCGTGTATATATCTCTTTTTTTTTATTTTTTTTAATATTAATTTCTAAAAGAATTTTTATATTAATTTCTTATAATCTATAGAAAAGACTGAGCAATTAGGTTGAATGAATAATTATAGATATGCTGAAATCCCCAATTCAGAAAACTAATTAAAGGGAAGAGTGAAGTCTGGAATTGTAGGGGACTTGGAGATTCGATTTGAAAAATTGAGTTTGAAGACTTGAAATCTGCAATTGGAATTTGGAACTCAGCAATTATAAAAATGCTGAAAATTCCAATTTGGAGAAATATAGACTACTCGAAACCCCAATTGTTATATACTACTATGATGTTATTTCTGCTTACATATATGATAGTATATGATTTTTTTTGGTATGGCAACCGTTGTTTTTGTATATATATTAGACTAGAGCAGGTATTTTGCTTATTGCTGTCAGTCCTTTCAACAAAATTCAACTATATGGTAATGCATTATTAGAGATGATATCTGGGTGAAACGTGAGAGTTTCACATTTCATAATGGAATGCATGGGCCATGGAGTAATCAAACTCGCCTTAGTTGCAGGGAATGAGGGAATAATAGAAGCTGCTATTTTACTTTGGTTCTATTATGATCCTAAAATACTCTGTAGAAGCTGCATATTAATGCTTGGGTATGGATAGCTCTTGTACTCCTGCATATGTATCTGATAATTGCATTTCCCTATGGTTTCGTCAAGTACACCTAACATCATCTTGTTCTCGTGTTTGTCTATTTTCTCTCTTTTTTATTTGCTGTAAAAATGCCTGGTGCCATTATTTCTCTAATTTGTGACATATTTTAATCCAGGTTATTGTCTGTTATACTTATTAATCTGCTATTTAAGGCTTGTTTGTCACAGGTGGTTATTGTTAAAGCATATTAGCGTAAATCAATATAGAGTCTGCAAATCGAACTGAGCAATTGCCAATTAGATATACAAATTGTAAACACAAGCCTTCGAGAAATGAAACAAGGTGATGGTGCAATAAATCCATTACTATTTTGTAAGCATAATGCGTCAGTACTGTCTAGTAATAGAACTCATGGAAGTTTCTACTACTTGCGTCTTGGAGGTTTGAGTTTATTTTGTTATTCTTGTTTCTATGGTTGTTGTTACTATTTAAGATAGGCTAATAATTTGATTGTGCAGGAGTGCAGGACAATGGATGCTTTTGTAGAATTGGAGTTGTGTTTGTAGAATTGGAGTTATGAGATGATCATGTTTTTTGGTTTTTTTGGTGTGGAATGAACGGGTGCTAATAAGGAATTTGGAGATAGCATGAATTTTCACTAGGATGTGTAATTGATCTACATATTTTTGGTTTTTGGAACTTTTGTGTATACAATATAGATTCTTCATAATTTACTCGTTACAAAACATATTGATTGAATTTTTGAGAGCTCTTGAAACAAGAATATTGTAATGTAATTGATCATTTTAAATGAATGAATATTTCGTTCAATATGGTACTATTTGTACAATTGTACTAGTATAATATTTCTTAGTAATGTAATGTCCTACATACAAGTTTTATTTCTAATGAAAAAATAGCAAAGATTTATGTAAATTTTGAGAGAAAATTAAATTTAAAAACAAAGTATTTTCTAATTATGCAGAGCAAAGAGACCACCTAACAAAAATAAGTAGTTTTTTTGGTGGAATTAAAGAGACCACTTTCTTGCTCAAGTGGTTTCTTTATAGACTCAAAGAGTCCACCTGATTCAAATAAGTGGTTTCTTTGCCTTCATTTTTATGTTGTCTAACCAACACCTAAGTGACCACTTATCTTAAATAGTTGGTCTCCTTATTTTATCTAAAAGACCACCTTTAAAAAGTGGTCTTTTTTACTAAGAGACGGTTGAGCTAGAGACCACCTCTTGGGTGGTTTCTAAGGGGGTTTTTAGGTGGTCTCTTTATACATTTTTCTAGTAGTGCCTTTTAGTACATTCCATAGTAGAGAAAGCTAAGATAGATGCATTACAACATTGAATTTTTTTTTGTTTTTTGTTTTTTTTAGGGGATCAAGCCGCACGTAGCTCTACCTACAAAGTACAATATATAAAAGCAATTAAATGATTCAGGTATTTCCCAAACTTTTCAGATTTCAGTTTGCTGGGCGTCATGCCATGTATTCTCCTGTCTGAAGACGTCTGTTCCACCTTTCCTTTTTCTTCTTGACATATAAAGGGTTGTCTTCTCGGCTGAGGAGCCATGATGCCCATGCTTTACACACAAGCATGCAAGAGGCTCTTGTTTCATAATCAATTTCATCAAGGAAGATATAAGGTTCCATGATAGATTGAATATCAGCTACTTTGTGTGCTGGACTCACTTCTCCTTCACACTGAACTGCCCAGGACTCTTTGAAAAGCCAACGGAACTTCTTCTCAACCCTCTTAACTTCTCTCATGTCTGGTATCCAGTTCGGTTGATTAAGATCCTCCTCGGGAATGGGCTAGTAGAAGTAGTATTTTACCAGTTTGAGGGGTGGTGTCCCTGTGTGACCATTATCGTTCTCCTCATGATTTAGATGACATATATGAGGTATGCGGGATTTTTGCATTGCCACCACCATTGCTATATCTCCTAGGACTGTGATTACCCCATGTGGAGTTATCATCTTCATCTTTTGGTGCAATGCTGAGGTGATAGCTTGGTTCTTGTGGAGCCATGGTCGCCCTAACAACAGAGTGAAAGGAGCTTCGCAATCAACGATCATGAAATTGACCCCTCGTATGACTGCCCCAATGCGTAAGATCATGGTAGTTGATCCTATGATTTCTTGTGTTGAACCATCATACGCAATTATGGTTCCTATGGAGGCTTCTCCTTATGGAGGAGGACACCCAGGCCACTTGAGGGTACTTAGGAGACAGAGATTGGCAGAAGCTCCATTATCGACCATTACACCTTTGATGTGTTTGGCACTGTGATCAACAACAATGTACAAAGCGCTGTTATGAGTTGGGTTATCGGGGAGATCTTTATTAGAGAAGGTTATGACAGAGATGATTTCAGCTTGATCTGTATTGAGAGGTCCTGTTGGCATATTTTGAGCACAACAGATATCGGCATAGGCGATGAGCTTACCAATTGTCATTGGGATAGTGTAAATGGCTTCTGAATTGGATCCCTGGGGTACTGAAGGAACATTACTCCCTAGCATGCAGGGGTTGAAGGAACCATCCTGAGGACCTGTTTCATCCTCTACCGTTGACGGTGCGGGGGTGATACTTCTTGGTCGAGTCGGATTCCCATGTAAAGTTATTGTTCCCGAAGTTGTTGGGCATTTGAGTTTTTGGTGTGCAGGAGAGGCAACGACTTTGTTCGCATGGAGCCATGGTCGCCCCAACAAGAAAGAGAATGAAGTTAATGCTTCGACAACCGTGAAATCTGCATCAAAAATCCAATCTTTATACCTTAGTTGAAGATTAATCATCCCTATAGCCCTTCCTGAAGAATTGTCGTATGCTCCTAACACTGTATCAGTAGGGCTTAATAATGTGTTGTTATATCCCAACTCATAACGCGTTCCTTTGGGGCAAACATTAAGTGCCGATCCATCATCTATTAGTACATTGGTCAATTCTCGCCCATTGCATTTCAAAGTGATGTATAAAGCTTAATGAGGATCCAGTTCCTTGGGAAGATCAGCCTTAGTGAAGGACACAATTGGAGGCATCCATGATGGAGGAATGGGAATCTTTCCATCTTCTATTAGCTGGTGGATGGCATGCCGAAGGTCAACACACCGGTCTGTTTCGTGTCCATACTGATGGCAAAAGTTGCAGTATAATCCCATGTTAACCCCTGGCGGTGGCAAAGTGTAACAGTGATGCTTCGCTTCTAGAAGACCCTGTCATTTGAGACGACTATACATGGTTCCTAGAGATTCTTCTGCATAAATTTGATTAATAGAATCGAACGGCCTTTGCCCTTTGCTGAAGCTTTAGTCTGGATTTGCTTTCCGGAATCAGACATTGTGAAATGATGCAAGTTTTAGTTTTCCCTTTTTTTTTGGATGTGAAGTACCTGAAATGTACACACTAACAATGTTAGTCAATGACTGATGATTTTTCTTTATAGGTTTTTTTAGCAGGAAATGGAAGAATCCTCTTTTTTTCGAAAACAATTATCCCTTTTGACACAATTTTCTATTTATCTATTCCTTTTTTAGAACAATTATCCCTTTTGACACAATTTTTTAGACTAGGCTTCTCGTGTTTTAGACTATATGTTCTAATTCCTAAACGTGACACGTTTTGAACTCGTGATTACGACTCTTTTGATTTTTCATTTTTCAAATTTTTTGTTTTATTTTGGGATTATATCTTCAAAATAAGATTTTTTTTAGAAATCAATTTCGTTTTTTGGAAAAACCATTTTGAATGAAAAAGAATTATGAAGTAAATGTGAGTTTTTTTTTTTTTGAAAAAGGGTGAGCACACATTTTTTACATGACACTTGTGATAAATAAACAAGAATACTCTTAATATTTCAATAATCATTTCGGCAGCAATTCAGCTACAGTTAATGATTACTGAAGTATTGGCCGACTGAAAACGGACTGAGGAATTTTGAAAATTTATCACATTATTCAATAACTGAAATAAATAAAGGACATTTGTGCATTGATCCTTGTGTCCCACAAGTCAACTAAAAGGTAATTCATTTAAGAAGAGATCATGTTAAAGTGGCCTTGAGTCACTTCAAATGTGTCCATCGAGGGTGGACGCTCCTGACAGAGTCGGTCGCAATAGCTCGCGGATGCAGGTTTTACGCCCTTAATTCATTAATTTGTCATTCTAAAAGTCCGACCCTTGCCAATAGACAGAGGTATCAGACCTAATAATAAAATAGTAAAAAAGAGTGTACGTGTATGGATCGATAAACTACCAAGCACACGTAATTTTCACATAAGCATGCTATATACAAAAATTTAATTGTGAATAGCCATGATTAACTTTTCTTTTTTAATAGATACATATGGAAAATAACGCATTGTTTAGGTTTAAACCTCTTATACTTCAAGTGGAAGTAAAGTCCCCAGTGGAGTCGCCAACCTGTGGTATCCGATTTTTGACTGTCTTAATTAACGGTCTGAATCCCACGAAAGTCTCTCATTGGACTATGAGTTTTAGAAAACTTGAAAGTCGCCACCCTATTAATCTCTGAATAGGGACAGATTTATTTAATAAATCGTTTTAAAATCAATTTCAAGAAATATCATTTAAAACGATGATGACTTCATATGGATAAGGCTTTTTGAAAATTGGTCTTTCATACCATGAGATAGGGTTTTGGGTTTAGGTTAAGGGATACGAACGTCTGGAACTTGTCTCCTCTTCCGTTCTACAGAACGGGCTCTTACTAAATGCGTTATTCTCCATTTTAAAGTAATCATGGCTATTAAAAAGAAAGAAAATCACATAGTTTGCACATATACACATTAACCATTTTTATTTAGGACCAATATATTATTTGTACATGGTAGGTTTGAGCACTGAAGTTGCACTACGTACCAATCATTGCGGGATTGGAATCCACTCATGGATCAAAACCGTCGTAGTTCGAGCTTATGTCTCACCCTAAATGGCCAATTCCACTGGGGAAAGAAGAGGAGGGAATAGATAATGAATAACTCACCTTTAGAATTAAACAAATCTATCTGAAATAAGGTAATCACTCCAATTAGTGATTGAAATGGGATTGAGATAATCACTTTAATTAGTGATAAAATATGACGGATTAAGATACTCACCTTAATTAGTGATTAAAAATGGAGGTTAAGATAATCACCCTAATTAGTGGTTAAACTTAAAAGGAAAGATAATCACCTTGATTAGTGACTAACAATGAAGGTTAGGAAGTAATCACCCTAATTGATGATTATTCAAGGTTTAGGATAATCACTCCAATTAGTGATTAAATTAGAAAAATAATCGTCTTAATTAACGATTATTAAGGTTTAAGATAATCACTCTAATTAGTAATTAAACTTAAAAGGAAAGATAATCACCTTGATTAGTGACTAAAAATCTAATTGATGATTATTCAAGGTTTAGGATAAACACTCCAATTAGTGATTAAATGAGAAAAATAATCGTCCTAATTAACGATTATTAAGGTTAAGATAATCACTATAATTAGTGATTAAATGAAAAGTTTGAATTAACCGCTGTAATTAGCGATTAATTGAGGATTGAAATAACCACCTTAATTAGTGATTACGTTTATGATTTTCAAGAGGTCTTAGAAGTTTGCTTCCTAATTTGAAGGCTTTTGAGAAATAATCTTTTAGTGATTAAATGAAAAGTTTGAATTAACCGCTCTAATTAGCGATTAATCGAGGATTGAAATAACCACCTTAATTAGTGATTACGTTTATGATTTTCAAGAGGTCTTAGAAGTTTGCTTCCTAATTTGAAGGCTTTTGAGAAATAATCTTCATTGAAGATTATTAAGTCATTTAGAGAGAAATGATCAATTTGAGATCAAATTTGGTGATTGTGTTTGGCTAGTTGGAATTTGGCCATTTAAAGTGAGACACGTGAAATGGCCTAAAATCAATTTGGAGATCATAATTACCAATCTAATTATGTCAAATTATATGATTAATCCATTTGAATATGGAGAACACATTTTTAAAATGTAATTAAGATGGATCATCACACAATTTAACTTAGTTAGATTTGCAATTTTTCCTCTTAGTTGAGATTGGGTCATTTGATTCATGTACTATGACATATTGGGCCCAACATGCAACATTTGCAACATTTGTTGCTCATTTTATTAAAAAGAATTTTGAAATTATTTATGAACATTATGCATAAACATCTCCATGTTTTTATTAATTGAGTGATGCAACAATTATTTACAAAGAAACTATTATTACAACAATATGTACAAAATCTATGATCTATATAAATCTTCAATCTTGGTCTTCACCATGATGCTCCTTGATTTTCACCTCCTTGAATGGGCTTTGAAATTCATGTTTATTTGTGAATTTGTGAAAGTTAAAGATTAATTAACTTCATTGATTTGATTTTTATGACAATGTTTATTGTTTTTTATTTACATGATGAAATGAGTCATTTTAAGAGAAACTTAAAAATTTCATGATTTTTTATTCACATTTTCGTATGAAGAAAACATTTTTTTTATGAAAGTTGAGTTAATTACTTTATTTCATTTTCCAGATTGCACTTTTATTCTTGCACTGAATTACAAAGATCATAACTTTCTGTATAAATTGTTAAATTGGAGAATTTGATACATCTGTGGATAGATCAGTGAGTTCTTCATGTTGTGTCAAAATTTCACAAGTTTTTAGTGACAACTTGAATTATGGTGAATTCTATGTTAAAATTGGTCAAAACAGGACCTTTATTGAAGTTGTTCTTTGCGATCCAACTTATTGAACTGATTGTGAAGTGAATTTTGGTATGAACATTCTATACACTTTGAAGAACTACACTAAAATTTTCTTAACCTTTGAAGAACTACACTTTGAAGACACATTTAAGACCCTTTTTTTATTTATTTTCTTAACTGAAAGGAAAATCAGTTTCCTGGAATTTAGTGATTTACATGAGTAGTTTTGTAAAAATGATGTAAAATTGTATAAAATTCATATGAAAATGATTTTTATATTTTTGAAAAGCTACTGATGTTTTATTCAAACTTGATGGTTTTAGTTTTATCTAAATGATTTTATTTTAAACTTTATTGACAGAACAAGATTAGGTGGTACTGGACAAAATCAGTTTTGCAGAACAAAGTTGTATGTTTTTGAATTATTTACACGAAATTAGTTTTTTAGAAATTACAAATCCCAGTTGCTGGAAACATCTTGTACTTCATAGGAAAAATATTAAATCCTACAAAGTATTCTGATAATACAGACGAAAAATGGAATGAAGTACGAAATTAAAACTGATTATAATTACAGCATCACATTTTGTTTTTTTTATGGAGATGTTGATGCACAACTTGTCTTGAATTTTTTTATGAAAACATTTTTGGTGATGAATAACAACTTGATTAAGGAAAATCACATAATCACATTGTTTCCTAAGAGTCACCCCATTAGAGGTGACTATTCTAGGTGGGGTGATTTAAGGTTGGGAACTTGTTAGGACTTCCACATACCCAAATCACTCCAAAGATTAAAAGAATGATAAGAAGAAACAAAGAGAGAGTTAGTAGATGATCAAGAAGATAATTAAAATTAACAAGAGTTTCAACTTTACCTTGCTAGCTCAATGATGCACTTCCTTTTTGCAAATTTTTCAACCATTTTTTGTGGTTTTCTTAATTTCTAAGTGAGTTTCTAAATCAACTTAATTACTAACTTAAACTCTTTTTTGTGTTTTTTCTTCTTTTGATGAACTTCTTTACTTACTAATTATATTACTCACTTTTACTTTCTTTTCTTAAGTGTGATTTCTGTAGAGGAATGGAGTAGAGAAGTTGAGAGAAGTAGTGAAATTAAGTTGAATTCTTTTTAACTTCTTTACTTACTAATTATGACTTTTGCTAAGATGAAAAAATTAAAGAGGAGAAGAGTAGTAGAGAGAGAAGTTGTGAAGTTGAGTTGTGTTTTAGCTCAACTTGGTTTTGAAGTGGAAAAAAAGTGGGTATTTATAGAGAAATGAGGGAGGTGAACTAGGGTTTCAAAGAGGTAGAAAATCATATTTTTCACCCAAAAAATCTGATTTTCTTCATCCTTAATCACCCTAATGACATCACTCTAATGACCTCACCCTAATGACATCATCAAATCTCTTTGGAAACAAAAATATTCTTATTCCTTTTTCGATTTTCTCATAAATGAAGCAAGATCAGATTTTCAGAAAATATTCTTCCCTAAACATCCTAATACGTAAAAATAATACATCGAAAAACGTGCAAAACAAACTGATTAGGATGCTGCGCCTAGCGCAACGTCCTGCGCTAGGCGCACAGGCCTGCGTCTAGCACAGGAGCCTGTTGTGCGCTGGGCGCATGATCATGCGTCTGGCGCATGGTCATGTGCCTGGCGCACAGTTCGAATCTTCCGAAAAAAATCGGATCCTTGGCTCTTACACTTTGGATTTGATTCTTATTCTTTTTTATGATTTTTATTCTGTAACTAATGGATAAATGATGTGTTTAGTGGATAAAGAATATATTCTTATTCTTTATCCAATGAACAATGACTTGACCATCAAGAAAACTGATTAATGCCGGTTTTGGGATACGATTAAAATCCCGACGCCTGATCGTGACTCGTTTTTCGTTTTTTCGAATGACTAACTTAAGATAATTAACGAAAATTCGTCAAATTAGTGAAAACGAGCAAGATTATACTACGAATCATTTTATTAACACGGTGATTGTAGATATTGACTACGACTCACGGAAAATTACGTTTCTAAGCCGAGACTGCACGACTAATACACAAAAAATGGAAAACCATACAACGAAATGAAACTCGCGCTCCGGGGGCGAAACATGCATTAGACGGGGCGCGCGCTGCACAATGCATGATGGTTTTCGTTATTTTTATTTCTTTTCAGAATCTTTATTTACCCGAAAAAGGGGTGCAAAATTTGGTGTCTACACGAGGCTGAGAGGGTGAAGAGGTACATCAAGAAGATGGATCTGATAGTTAGGACTCATGTGTTGAGTTCTGGAGCTTCTACGTTTCAGGGAGCAGATCGCTTTGAGTATTCATGCTTCTATCAAGGAAGAAGAGGCTAAGAAGTCAAGGTATGATCCTGGTAACGACAACAAAGATCCAGATAGTTCTGGGTTTAAGCAGACCTATGATCCGTCTAAGTGTCGAAAGTGTGAGAAGACACTTCATCTAGGCATGAATTGCGATTGTCCTACATTCGCATGTTATTACTGCAAAGAGGTGGGGCACAAGGTTTCCTAGTGTCCCATGAATCCTAATGTCATGACAGCCATCACTAAGGTTGGTAAGCCGTCTGGATCCTCTACTCCTGCAAAGAATCGAATCTACATGGTGACTCGTGCGAGGGCGGATGTGAATACTGGTACTTTTCTCATAAATCTCGTTCGTAATTTTATGTTGGAAAGTTTTGTTATTTCAAGTTTCGAGGACGAAACTTTCTTAAGGCGGAATGATTGTAACACCCCGAAATTTCGCTCTTATTTTTCTCGTGTTATTTTCCTTTAATTATTAGCTTCCGTTAAAATGAAAAGACGTTATTCTTAAAACTTTTATATCGTAAAAGTTATATATATTTTTTATCAACTTTATAAATATTATATTTATAGAATATTTTTTATTAGAATTATATATATTTTTGTATTTAAATTTTACGTTTAAACTACGTATTTTATCTTTTCGATTTTTGTCGCTTTTGGACCGTTTGCGTAACGAAAATTAGACCGACCACCCTTGTGTTTATGCTGGCCGAAAATCAGTGGAAAGGAGGAGGAAATGAAGTGTTTAATCATATTCATGTAACCTTGCAACCCCCACCATTAAAGACCCATTAACCTCCCGTCTTTAAGCCACCTTTGTAACCCCCTATTAACTACCATTTGAGCTTATTTTTCCAATCATAATTTTCTATCAAAGACTGCCGTTTTGTTCGACCCTTAGAGTGAAGAAGTGAGAGAATAAAAGCACCCCAATTGTTCTTGTCAAAGTCCACTCATTTTTCCAGCATACCTTCTCCTAAATTCATCTATTTTTTATCTTAGCTTTGTCACATTGTTGAGACCGTATTTTGGGCGCGTAGGAGGTGACCTTATGGTAGGGGAGTTCGTGCCGGAAGAAGAAGCGTAGAATCGTCGAACTTCACTCCTCCAGTTGGCTCAGGTAACTAACGGCGACCCTAGGTCGATTAGTATTAGTATAGGAATTATATTACTTTTAATTGTTGGGTTATTTGGGTTTTAGTATTTTGTTAGATGGGGTAAAAATTAGATGATATTATTACCGTGGTTTCATGAAATATTTTAGGTGTTTGTTCAAGGATTTCTCGTGTATCTATTTCTTTTTTTGTGTAAATGTGTTGTATTATATATATAGGAATCATGTTATTATTCTCTACCATATTGTTATATACGAGTATAAATTTTATTTTGGTTAGTATTGTTAAGTTGAAGTATTACAAGCATGCTTTGTTGTTCTTGCGTGTAATGTCATTGTGGAAGTGGCTATTGTCACGATGCTTTGCTTGTTTTATTGTTGCGTCTGCATGGATAAAGTTCTCGTTTGTGGGTCGGCATGGTCTTGTTCTTGTGCCGCTGCGTTAGTTGTAGGAGCAACCACGAGTTGGTGGCCTGATATTAGGTTGGTATGCAACCCCATGGCTGTTGTAGTTATTGATGTGGTATGTGTTGTTGTCTTTGAACCTGTGATGTTGTTGTTTTGGTTGCCTTTAATGGTATGGGAAGATGTTAGGCTTGATTCACGTAGGTTAAGAATGTCTTAGTTATTGGTTTACTCCTTTTTTCTTTTCTTTTCTTGTGTTGGAGCTTTCTAATTTAACTTGCAGGTTATATTTGTTCATGTTAGGAAGTATGTTGATTGGATTGTGTCATGATATTTCGTCTGCCTTGTTGTTTATAGTGCGCTTGAGTATAAAACTCACTTTTTTCATGTATATTAGTTTATGGTGGACTGTGTGGTGGTAAGGTTTATTTTATTAACTAGTAGATTATAATATAATTATTAACATGATTATGGTTTATTTCAGTATTAGCATGATGAGATTATTGGTACTTTGGAGATAATGTTAGTATCTGTTTTTATTATTATTATTATTATTTTGTTGTTATTATTATTATTATTATTATTATTATTATTATTATTATTATTATTATTATTCTTATTATTATTATTATTATTATTATTATTATTATTATTATTATTATTATTATTATCATTATTATTATTATTATTATTATTATTATTATTATTATTATTATTATTATTATTATTATTATTATTATTATTATTATTATTATTATTATTATTATTATTATTATTATTTTGAGAAGAGTGTTATTCTGAATAATTGAAATTCTTGGGTTGCAATCCTTGATTTCTGCTGATTTGGTGTAAGGCCTTAAGGGCATCCGCTTGAGTTGATAATGATATATATGTTAATGTTTATGAGTATTATATTATTATTTTTGTTTGAGAGCAAGATTATCCAGAGGGATGTAATTCCTGAGATGAAGAACATGCAAACCATATAGGACGTAATCCTAGGTAAACCATGGTTTTGTTGTCGCCCGAGAGGTCGGTGGGGACGTAATCCTACACCGCATAGGGAGTATGGCCATTCTTAGACACAGGCAGTAGGGAACGTAACCCATAGGCTGTCTGGAGATTGCGATCTGACATTACCATAAGAAGTGGGTTGTCCACTAGCGTTCAACTCTCTCTCAAACTTATTATATTATTTTAACTTTGATGGTTTATGTTGTTAATTGATACTTGAGTTTATATGTATAGTTAGTTATCGATTTTATTTATTCAGTTATTTTTACCCTATTTATGTTGAGCATGTTGTATTATCTTTATTAAGTGTTTTATTTGATTATCTCAAGTTTACTATTACGATGTTTCTGTGTGACTTAATTATTAAGACTTTTATAATTCTTATATGGATCCTAATTGGGCTGAGAGAGCTGTTAGTTACTCCCCACTGATTGTGGATGTTGTTGTTATATTTTGCAGGTAAAAGTGAGGAGTAGCTCTTTTGGGTTGTAGGTTGTGAGGGAAAGACTTATTAGGCTTATATGACATCGTATTTTATTTCCTATTTTTGTTAGATTGAGTTTATGAGGTTGTTTTTCCTCCTTTGGATATTTGTTTTAAATTAACTTGGGATTCAAATTTCAAGTTTGATTAGTTTACTATGCACCGTAGAGTGACATATCCGTCTTGACGATATTTCCGCTATCGTCTTTTCTTAAATAAAATGTCAACATTTTCTCTATTTTGTCTTATCATAGGATGGAGTGTTACAGTTGGTATTAGAGCAAATGATCCAAAAACTCTCATTGAGTTGCTACATATTTTATGAGAAGTGTGTAGTTGTTGTATCTTGGAGCATTAGTATCTTAGGCTTGAAGAAAAGTACTTAGTGAGAGTTACTTGGGTAGGAAGAAAGCTTTGGGAAATATTTTTATTATTATGTATGATGTGTGTTTCCTTATGTGTGATTATAAGAATTAACAATTTTCCTCCTTGTAGGATGCCTCCCCATCGTGGTCTGAGTGCTCGTAAGGAAGTTGCACGACCAATGTTGTCAGGATCGGGATCCCACTTTGAATCGGTGAAGGGAGTAGGATCGAATCGGTAGGATCGGATCGTAGGATCGTAAGATCCTACAAATTTGAGAAATTGAGCAATCAAAATGATCACATGTGACTAGTACATGTCTTTCTAGTAAAGATAATGGCAAATAAACACACTTTTCATCATATAAGATCGATAATAGTGTCAATACATAGTTAACACGATTCTACTAATGTTATTTTAAAGCTTACAATCCAAATAGTACAAGGAAAATATCGTTTCTAACCATATTAAAAATTACATGTAAACAATCTTAGTGACCAACAAGCTCAAAACAATCTAATCTTCATTATAGACAAAGTTCCCGTCATCAGCTCCAGGTGGCAAATAAACACACTGGGTCAAATCTAGTTTCCAGGTGCAATTTTCCTTTTCTTTGAACTTGACAGACTCTAGAACACCTATAATCAACTGATCAAGCTTTTGTAATAAAAAAAGAATTGCAAACTAACTAAACTAATAAGAAGACTAATTAGGCTTCTGTAATTAGAATTTTAGTTACATAAGCATTAAAAGTGAAAAATCAACCCAAATATGAATACAAAATGCAATTATCCAAAATTCCAAATACTAAATGCAAGCTACAGGTTACCCAATAACTAAATGCAATTGCATGGTTGAAATTAAGAACATCAAATAAGAATTGAAGAAATAAAGAAGGTAAGAACAAAAAAGCTGGCAGAAAATTTACCTTCAGTTTCATTCAACTGAACTTCAAAACAAAAGAGGATGCTTTGAGTCGAGGAAAATTGGAGCTCAAATTCGCTAGATGCTTTGACTGTTCGAGCTCCAATTTCATCTTCAATTCAACTGTTCGAGCTCCAATTTCAGCTTTAATTCGCTTGATGCTTTGAGTCTTTGACTCAGTACAGAACAGTGGAGAAGACTCAAACTCTAGGGTATTCGCTTATCTTAGAAGCAGTAAATAACATGCCTTAAGTATGGGCTTTCTTTGACATTATAGCTTGGGCTTTGAACAACTAAAAAGTGGGATCGATAGAATCGCATGGAATCGTGCGATCCTACCGATTCTAACGATCCCACACTATCCCAGTTACGATCCTGCTACATACTCGATTCCAGGCATGATCTGGATCGTTTTGAAAAATCTGGATCGTAGGATCGTGCGATCCTACGATTCGGATCGCGATTCTAACAACTTTGTGCACGACGTAGGCGTCTGGCATTAGAGAATGCCATCATATCATTGGCTAGCCATAGCGCTGCCCCTTCTAATGGGCTATCTATTTTCGATCGTTTTGACCGTCATCGGCCGCCGACCTATGCGGGTGTTGCTGATCCCATCATTTTAGAGAGTTGGCTCCGGGAGATGGAGAAGCTATTTGCTGCTATAGGTTGTCCTGCTAGAGAGACGATCCCTATTGGTACCTACTACTTGAAAATGGAGGCCGATAACTGGTGGAGCACTATTCGAGAAAGTTGTGTTGCCACGCCTAATTTTGGGTGGGACCAATTTGCTGCCAAGCTAAAGGAGAGGTTTTATTCTGATGAGCTCCGCTGGCAGAAACATGAGGAGTTCATTACTTTATCTCAGGGGTCTATGTCGATTCAGGATTACACAGAAAAGTTTACTGAGTTGTCCCGATTTGCTTCTACTGTTGTACCCACCGAGAGGCTGAGAGGGTGAAGAGGTACATCAAAAAGATGGATCCGAAAGTTAGGACTCATGTGTTGAGTTCTGGAGCTTCTACGTTTCAGGGAGCATATGAGATCGCTTTGAGTATTCATGCTTCTACCAAGGAAGAAGAGGCTACGAGGGCTGTGACTGTTAAGAAGCATGCAATGACTCATGTGTCGAGTGAGGCTAAGAAGTCAAGGTATGATCCTGGTAACGACAACAAAGATCAACATAGTTCTGGGTTTAAGCAGACCTATGATCCATCTAAGTGTCGAAAGTGTGAGAAGACAGTTCATCCAGGCAAGAATTGCGATGGTTCTACATTCGCATGTTATTATTGCAAAGAGGTGGGGCACAAGATTTCCTAGTGTCCCAAGAATCCTAATGTCATGACAGCCATCACTAAGGTTGCTAAGCCGTCTGGATCCTCTACTCCTGCAAAGAATCGAATCTTCATGATGATGTTATTATCTGTTTTTATTATTATTTTTATTTTGTTATTATTATTATTATTATTATTATTATTATTATTATTATTATTATTATTATTATTATTATTATTATCATTATTATTATTATTATTATTATTATTATTATTATTATTATTATTATTATTATTATTATGATTATTATTATTATTATTATTATTATTATTATTATTATTATTATTATTATTATTATTATTATTATTATTATTATTATTATTATTATTATTATTATTATTATTATTATTATTATTATTATTATTATTATTATTATTATTATTATTATTATTATTATTATTATTATTATTATTATTATTATTATTATTATTATTATAAATATTATTTTGAGAAGAGTTTTATTTTGAATAATTGAAATTCTTGGGTTATGATCCTTGATTTCTGTTGATTTGGTGTAAGGCCTTAAGGGCATCCGCTTGACTTGATAATGATATATATTTTGAGAGCAAGATTATCCGGAGGGACGTAATCCCAAGGTGAAGAACATGCAAACCATAAAGGACGTAATCCGAGGTATACCTTGGTTTTGTTGTCGTCCGAGAGGTCGGTGGGGACGTAATCTTACAACGCATCGGGAGTATGGCCATTCTTAGACACAGGCAGGGAACGTAACCCATAGGCTCTCTGGAGATTGCGATCTGACATTACCAAAGGAAGTTATTTCTAACAAAAAAAATAACAGGCTACTCATTCCAACAAGATGCATCTTTCTTTTAGGGGGCTTTTTTCCTTTGTTATTCCACAGTTAAGCGTGCTTGGCTGGGAGTAGTCCAGGGATGGGTGACCTCCTGGGAAGTTTCTCGGGGTGCGCATGAGTGTGGAAAAAATGTGCCGGAAGAACTTGTGTTGGTTATTGAGGACAGTTGTTGGCCCTGGATGCGCATTGGTGACGGTATACTCGACTCCGGATGGGTCGGGTGTTACATGCCAAGTGTTATGCCATGTTGCATGGGAATGAAACCTCTTTTGGAGTTTTCCTGCTTGAACCTTATCAATATAAGTCTCTTGACTAAGTCCAATCAGCCTTTTCGATCTATCTCTATAGATCTTTATTCCCAATATGTACTCTGCCTCTCCTAGATCTTTCATAGAGAAACAATTTTTAGGCCATTCCTTGACTGACTCAAGCATGGTATTATCATTTCCTATGAGAAGTATGTCATCCAAATACAAAACCAGAAAAGTAATACTACTCCCACTTAACTTCTTGTATACACAAGATTCCTCTTCATTTCTGAGAAAGCCAAATTTCTTGACTGCCTCATCAAATCTGAGGTTCCAACTCCTTGATGCTTGCTTTAGTCCATAAATGGACTTCTTAAGCTTGCATACCCTCTTAGGATTTTTTGGATCTTCAAAACCTTGAGGTTGTGTCATCTACACATCCTTTTTTAAGAACCCATTCAAAAAAACGGGTTTGACATCCATCTGCCATATTTCATTGTCATGAAAGGCAGCAATCGCAAGGATTATCCTAATGGACTTCAGCATGGCTACTGGTGAGAAGGTTTCATCCTAGTCAATACCATGAATTTGTTTGAAACCTTTTGCCACCAACCTTGCTTTGAAAACACTAATGTTTCCATCTTTTTCTGTTTTTAACTTGAAAATCCATTTGCACCCAATGAGTTTTACCCCATCAGGCAAATTAACCAAGTCCCATACTTGATTTTCGAACATGGAATCCATTTCAGATTTCATGGCCTCAAGCCATCTTTCGTAGTCTTGACTATCCAAAGCATCTTTGTAGCTAGTAGGTTCTTCTGATTCTAAAATCGTTATTTCAGAACTTTTAGTCAAAAGGAAATCAATATATCTCTTTGACGGAATGATGGTCCTATCAGACCTATGTTGGGGAACAACAAAAGAAGTTTCTACCTCACTTGGTTGAGTGACTTCCCATGGAGTATCTCCAAGTGGGACGGTAGGAGGTTCGTGAATTGAATGCACCACCTCCTGAGCATTTTCATGCCGGGCCATCTCTAATGAGGTGTTAACCTCATCCATTTGTTGCTCATCTCGAATTTCTTCGAGATATACATTACTCCCACTTGTTTTTCTAGAAATAAACTCCTTTTCCAGAATGATACCATTACAAGCAACAAACACTAGTGGAAAAAAACGCAAGGGATGCGCTGCATGGGCTGTGGTTTATTGCAAAACGCAGCCCTTAATAGTGAAGGGCTGCGGTGAGCCCAAAAACCGCAGTCCTTTATAAATTAAGGGCTGCGGTTTTTGGGCTAACCACAGCCCCTAATGGGCTACTTATTCACTTGGACGAAATTATCCCGCATACACGCATACACGCATCCACATCCCAAAACAAAACTCCAACTTTTCTCTCTCCCTCCACAGTCCCCGATTTTCCCTCTCACCTCATCAAACCCCTCCCTCTCTTCGCATCTCTCCTCGCCGGAGCTGCTGTTCGCTCGCCGGATCTTCTCTCTCACTTGTCGTCGCGTCTTTCTATCGCTGCTTTTGTTCTGCTGGCATCTCATTCTACAATGGTTATTTGTCTTCTTCTTCGTCCTCCGCTGCCGAATCTTCGGGTAATTTTACTTCTTTATTTTTTTTAACTTTTACGAAATTTTTGTGTCATTTTGATGATTGTTTGAGCATTAATGGAAACGGAGGTAAGAATGGGGAATTTTTTGTTCTTGTTGATATCGTTTTTTAGTGCGATTTGAAATCCGTCGGCAATCGTTTCATGTTAGTCTCTCTCTCTTATTTTCAGTTTTTTTTTGTTTGATTATCCATATTCTTTGAGTTGGGTTTTTGTTTAATTCACTTTTTATTGTTTATTTTTTAGTTTTAAGTTTCTTGTTAAATGTTTTTGTAGTTACTTTGATCTGGATTGATATAATTTGTTGATTTGATTTTAGTTCTCTGCTTCTTATTTAGATCTGACAAAATTAGGGTTTTAAGTTTGTCATAATTATGAAATCTAAGTTTTTTTTTCTTTAAGGCTCTTTATTCTACTTGATTTATTTGAACTTTGATAACTTGAATGAAATGATCTGTTCACAGTCTGTAATTAGGGTTTTAGTTGATATTTTCACATTGGAAATTTTTAGGGTTTAAGATGATTGATTTAGCTGTTGTGCTTGAAAAATTTATAGGTTTACCACCAGTGGTGGAAAACAGAAGCTAAAGGGTATTCTGCAATCATGTTTTTCAGAAATGGTCTCCTGTGGATCCATTCAGAATTTGGGTCTTATTCGGATACTCGATTACACACTCAACGACATCCCGAACAAACCAGAGAAGTAAAACATTTATCTCATTTGCATAATTTGACCTCAAATGTGATTGTTTAGATTGGTTATTGAATCAAAATCTGAATTGTTGATAGGTATTTGCTCGTAACGAAGTGTGAGTCGGTGTCGCCGGCCCTCGATGCCGAGATTAGGACTGAGGTGAAAAATGAGGATTGTGGTGTTGTCTTAAAATCAAAGCAGGAGGTTAATGGGGAAGCTGAGGTTAAGAAGGAACAATCGGGTATTATGTTTAAGCCTAGGCAGGATGTGGTTGCAAAATCAGCTGCTCGGATCATGAATGAGCAACGGGGAAAGTAAGTTACACTGTTTCTTTTATATTGTTGCTCTCCTCTCCCTGCTCTACATCTCCTCTACTTTGTGCTGCAGCAACTGTTGCCGTACCGTTAGACCCGCACCGCGCCACCACCCTGCTACCTAGTAACATCAGCCCACACCGCCACTCGCTAAAATTCCGACATGATCATTTTAGAGATAAAGTTTCCGCCTACATGATTGAGGGTGACTTGGTAATTTCTTCTTCGTTTTCTTTCAATTTAGAGATAAACTGCTACTTATTTTTTATAATTTCTTTGAAGATGATGCATTTTGTCGTGTGTATATAAAGAACATTATAGCTTTGATTCATTCTGATCCTCATTTAGTTCTTTCCTTCTGCTCGGTTTTGCAGCTTTATTGGTTGAGAATGGGAAGTTTCTTCTTTCTGCAAAGCGGACCAGGAGAACCACTTGTACAGAGTACGTCATCAGTATGGAGGCAGATAACATTTCGAGGTCCAGTAGCACTTACATAGGAAAATTAAGGTAATGGATCCTTTCATAGACCTTTTGTTTTAATTAGTTTGATGGTTTCGTTGAGAAAGCACGGTAACTCCCTCTTGAGCCGCCCCCCTCTCTCCCCCCCACCTGCAAGGAAAATTGTTCACTTGAGGATGTTTTAAAGCTTGGTTTCTTTGGTGCATCTGATTATTTTTTTACTTTATATTTCTTTGGTTGAGAGGTATATGCTGAATCCTACAGAGCATAAAATTCTACTGATAGGTGTAAAAGAAGACTCGATTCTTTCTAACATATTCTGATAGCATACAAGAGTTGCATCCTGCATGCCCACCTAGTCGATCCTTTTGCTTTAAACAATGGCCATTTTTTGGTTAGTGGTTACCAGTGTGACCTTATACCTGATTCTAATGTGTCAGCACTCAATTTTAGTCTCATATTAGGATTTTGGATGGTTTGGAGAATATAGACAAGGTTGCATACTTTGCAGTGTCGGCCACTTTTGGATGTTAGCTATAAAGAATTTGTACAAATAATATTGAGAACTACTCTACTCAATTCTTATTCTTTGCTGCTATAGGACTTCACATATACTCCCTCCAGTCTTTATTAGTTTTCCCGTATTCCTTTTTGAGATGTCCCTTATTAGTTTACCCGTTTCTTTTATTTCTATTTTTGGAATGGGACCACTAACTTTCCATCACACATACATTCAACTTTAATATAAAATAATAGTTTCTCTTTCTTTCTATGTCCCACAACATTGTTTCTCCTAAAACTCTATGCAAAAGAAAGGAGTAAACTAATAAAGACCAGAGGGAGTACAAATGATTTTGATGGATATTCTATCTAATTTCATGTTTTATCCTTGTTTTAGGTCAAACTTCTTGGGAACCACAAGGATCACTAGCACTGCTTGTATAAATGCTGCACTTGAGGCTTGGAGATCAAGGAGAAGGGCACTTGTAATCTATTTTTGCTATATGTTCTCTACACATGAAATGTAATCTATATTTGTGTAAAAAACATAATTTGCAATGGAAAATGATTCTTTTATATATATATATATATATAACTGTTTGGGAACATTTAGGACTAAAAAATAAAATATATAAAAATTTTATTTTTTTATATTTTTGGGTCACAAGGGCTGCGTTCAGGGCAAAAACCGCAGCCCTTGGTGGGTAAAGGGCTGCGCTTAAGGGCCAAAACCGCAGCCCTGAACTCACCAAGGCTGCGGTTTTGGCCCTGACCGCAGCCCTTAAACCACCAAGGGCTGTGATTTTTGCCCTGACCGCAGCCTTTAACGCGCTAAGGGTTGCGGCTATTAACCGCATCCCTTCCTAAATGCCAAGGGCTGCTAGTCTAAAGGATGCGGTCAAAAAGCGCAGCCCTTGGGCCCCTTTTGACCGCAACCCTTGGGTTTTTTTTCCTCTAGTGAACACATTGTTTCTTTGGTTGTAGAAGTAGTATCCCTTAGTCTGTTTTGGGTAACCCACAAACAGACATTTATCGGATTTGTGTGAAAGCTTATCAGAGAGTAAACGTTTTACATAAGCTTCACAACCCCATATCCTAAGAAAAGACAATTTTGGAACGTTTCAAGTCCACATTTCATATGGTGTGTTTTCCACTGCTTTGGATGGTGCTCTGTTATGTGTGAATGTCGTTGTTTCAAGCGCACATCCCCAGAATGAAATAGGAAGATCAGCAAGACTCATCATGGATCGAACCATATCAAGTAGAGTTCGATTCATTCTTTCAGAAACCCCGTTTAACTGTGGTGTTCCGGGTGGAGTCCATTGTGAAAGTATTCCACATTCCTTCAAATGGTCACCAAATTCTTGAGATAAATATTCACCACCACTATCGGATCGCAATGCCTTAATTTTCTTCCCAAGTTGGTTCTGTACTTCATTCTAGAATTCCTTAAATTTTTCAAAGGATTCCGACTTATGCCGCATGAGATAAACAAATCCAAATTTGCTTACATCATCGGTAAAAGTAATGAAATAATTGTACCCTCCCCTAGCCAAAGTACTCATAGGTCCGCACACATCCGTATGTATGAGGGCTAAAAGGTCATTGGCCCTTTCACTTGAACCTATGAAAGGAGACTTTGTCATTTTCCCCATCAAGCAAAAGTCACAAGTATCAAATGATTCGAAATCAAATGATTTGAGAATTCCATCTTTATGAAGTTTCTTAATGCGCTTTGAGCTTATGTGGCCTAATCGACAATGCCATAGGTATGTAGGGTTTGAATCATTTGCTTTACGTTTCTTGCTATCTATGTTATAGATGTGGGTTTCTAAGTCTTAACACATATAAATCATTTGATAACTTAGCGGAGACATATAACATATCATTCAAATACGCTAAACAATAATTGTTCTTTATGGTAAAGGAAAACCTTCCGAATCCAAAACAAGAATCGAAATAATGTTCTTTGTGATAGCAGGAATAACATAGTAATAATTATTAAGTTATAAAACTAATCCTGAAGGTAAAAGTAGACTATATACTCCCACTGCCAATGTAGCACCTCGTGCTCCATTGCCAACACGAATATCTACTTCTTCCTTTCTTAATGTTCTACTTCTATTGAGGCCTTGCATATTACAAATAATGTGTGAACCACAAGCGGTATCAAATACCCAAGAAGCAGAAGTTGCTAAGTTAACTTCTATAACATACATATCTGAACTAGAAACTCGTTTCTTTTTATCCTTCAGATAGTTGGGGCAACTACTCTTCCAATGACCAACATTGTTACAGGTGTAACAATAGTGTTCATCAACAACTTTTGGTTTTGGCATAGTCTTTTGCTTTTTCAGAGGTTTCAGACTTGGCAACTTGTTTGCTTTCGTCCTTCTTAATTGCAATCCCAATTCTATTGAGCAATTGCCCTTTACTAACCATAAGAACATCCTTATGTTCTTCTACTGGCTTGTTAGGGATATTTCGATAGGTTTGAGTTAGCATTTCATGCATCTCTTGCATCGTTGCTTTCTCTCCTTGTATGTGAAAGTTGTATAACTTTACAGTTCTGAGAACGATTCCCATACCCCTTTCACTTGCAATGAAACGTTCAGTATTCAATTCATCCTTCAAAAGGACGAAGCGCAATTTACAAGTAGAATTGTTGGTGTTGTTGTTGTTGTTACTAGACATCATTACTACAACAAATAATAAAGTAAGATTCAATCAATGTTTATCAAGAAAGCAGCAATTAAACAAGTTTTCATTAACTACAACCCTTTAATTAAAATGAAAGTCCCCTATTGAATAAAGAAATAACCAAGATCTCCTCCCACTACAACCAAACGGACTTTGGCCCTGCCTTCAATTTATAGTTGTTGAGGTAAGTAAACACTTTACTAATTATAATTCTTGGTAGATAGGTTAACAACTCCTTGTTTAGTCCTATCTCTTAGCTTCAAAACCCAAAACTTTGTCTTTTGATGATTTTGTTGAGTTAAACCAAATATTAACATTTAAGTTTCAAAACCTACCATACTATCCCCGGAATTCTGAGTAACACCCTGCTTTGACAGAACTGCGCAGGACTCTACATGAAACAGAAGTATACATGGCAATTTTGGTGCGCTTGGCACAGTCTGTGCGCTAGGCGTAGCTTACATGGAAGCCCACGTGTCAGGACACGTGCGCTCGGCGCAGGCCTTGCGCTCGGCACAGGAAGCTGCGCTCAGCGCAACGCTTGTTTTTGACATGTTTTGATAGTTTTTAATAAAAACGCGTTCTAAAAGATTTTCTTTTATTTTTTAACTACGGATATCTGATTTTACGGGATAAAATCTGATTTCAACTTTTAAAAAATATCTTTTGAAAATATTTATTTATTTAAATAAATTAATTAATTATCAATTAATTGGGATTTTCAAAGAATTGGGCTCAAATACAATTAATTATCATGAATAATTATGTGGGCTTTAAAATAGGACTTTTACACTTTTCGAAATGGTTTTGAATGGCTTTTCAGACTGCTCTGCACTTGGGTCGGACCAAATAAGACCACGGTATATTTCATCATCGGATCTTTAAATGGGGAGACACGATTATGTGTCTACAGAAGCCCCCACTTTGACTGAGGTTCAGGAAACCGAAAGTCAAAGTATACGGTGTCGGGACGGAGAACGATTCTAAACGCTCTGCAGTTTAGATCTGATCTATATACGCCGGTCTCTGCAAAACAAAGTTAGTATGCAGGACAATAACTACAGGCAATCTGATTACCTGTAGGAGAATATGTCAGCAGACAGGTGCAAACAACTTAGATAAAGCACATAAGGATGAAATAATGCAAACTTAGACTTTCTAAGGATGGATGAGACGCTATGCAAGGATTAAGGTTATGCAAAGCTAAGGAATATGAGATGTCATGCAAGGTCAGGGTTATGCAAGACTAGAATGTATAAAATGCAAGGTCAGGGTTTTGCAAGGCTAGAAGATGTGTAGAATTATAGAATGATCATAATTAGATAGAAATCATTTTTAGTAAATAATCGGGGTCCGTAAACAAGGTCCGCGGATTGCAACTCTTCGGGAATTTGATTTGAATTGGAGGAACCACCACATAAAGAAAGCCCCCACTTTGGGTGAGCTTGGTTGAATTAGGCTTCAGCCTTGATTGAAATGTAGTTGATCTATCTTGAACGTTGAAAGTTGTCACTCGGGATTCTTCATTGGGAAGTTGATTAGGCAAAGTCAAATATCGCTAGAAATCATGGAATTATCGGAGAGTCCTTCAGGGACAAGGAGAGCTTGGATTGAAAAATAAAAGGTTTTAATTTATGACTAAATGCATATAGGTGGGAAAAGGCTTTGCCGAGGCTAGGTTCAGACTCGAGTCTATGTCGGGATCTAGAAAGAGATTATGCTCCTAAATTCTAGAAAGTTAAATCATTAGACCATGACTAGTTTTATTTTATTAACGCGGTCGGACCTCGAGATGAGGATTCCTACGTATCCTTGCGGAATCAGACCATTCGTAGTTCCAGATCTGATTTTTTTTTTGTGCCCTAACTTTTGCCTAGGCCGCCCTTTCGGATTTTCAACCTAGCGGGCTTGGTCATACCTTGACAAAGGAGTTATGGTTGATGAAAGGTTGAAAGGTTAAAGTCTTTAGGCTTGATGAAGGTTGAATTGGTTGAAAATAGGTAAGGATCATGGATATGGGCTTTAAAGGTTTGATGGACTGAAGGATTTGAATGAGGGGTCATTTGTGCAGCTTTTTCCTTCCATCTGTTAAGGAAGGTGACAAAATCTTCGTTGGAATTTTGTTTAGTTAACTCCAACTCATGCAGGTCAATAGGAAGCTGAGTGTTATATATACTATTTGTGGAACTCCTCTCTGATGTAGTCCCAGTCATTCAGCTTAGCTTTATTCAGTGATCCGAACCACTTGGATGGATGTGCATCCAAGGTTAAAGGAAAGACATAAGCAAACAGGTCCTTGCTCATGCCCTTGAGAGCCATAGAGATGGAAAAAGCTCTGAGATGATCATTTGGGTCTTCGACCCCCTTGAATTTTGGGAGGTCACCCAATGTTACCTTCTTAGGGAGCTTGTCCCTCTGTTCAGGATCAATAATGTCATGGCCATGAGCTTGACTCTCGAGTGCAGGAATTGACTGGATCAATTGCTCGAGTTTTTCAAACCTCAAATCGGTGTTGGTCTTGATTGGTGGTAGAGTGTCGCCTTGTTCGTCTTCTTCAGTTAGCTTCTCCCTCAGCGCCTTGATCTCTTTATCTTGTTCCTCAAGACGAGAGTTCATCAGTGTGAGTTGAGCCATAAGGGCACTGAGCTGTTCATTAGTGTCCCCCATTTCAGATGATGATTCGGAAGACTCGGGGGATTCGTCTGAAAATGTGAGGATGCATTTAACGAGTCTAGGAGTAGGTTGACCTTGTATCCTCTCTGTCGGGCGTTCCCAAGTTATAATCTCAGATCCGTCCTGAATAGAAATCGAATGGACCTCGTAAATTTTTAGAAATGATGTTTTCGAAATGAGAAATGGAAATGAGAAATGGGAAATGGAAATGGAAATGAGAGATGAGAAATGAAGATGAAAGTGGAAATGGGGATGAACAATGAAAGGTGAAATGGAGACGGGAAATGATTAGAAATGGGTATGATTATGGTTATGATGGTGACATGGGCCTAACTATATGCAGGTGCAGACATGGACTGGACTGTACTAGACTGGACTCAAAAGTGTTGCTTATGCTAGCTTCGCTAGGCTTAGGAAGGAATTGGCTTCGCCAGTTAATGATTCGGGGTTGCTATAGATGTAAGATAGGAGTAGCTTTGCTAAACTCGGAGGGTGCCTTTATGGTCTTAGAGGTGACAAGGTCAATGGGTGTCGTTAGGGTCTTAAAGGGATGACTAGCTTAGCTTAATCAAAGGGGTGTCGTTAGGGTCTTACAGGGATGATTAGCTTAGCTAAGTCAAAGGGGTGCCGTTATGGTCTTACAGGGATGACTATCTTAGCTAAGTCAAAGGGGTGCCGTTATGGTGTCACTGGGATGACTAGCTTAGCTAAGTCAAAGAGGGTGCCGTTAGGGTCCTACAAGGATGACTTAGCTAAGCTAGTCATCCCTGTAAGACCCTAACGGCACCCCTTGACTTAGCTAAGCTAGTCATCCCTGTAAGACCCTAACGGCACCCCTTGACTTAGCTAAGCTTTAGTCCAGGGGTGCCGTTAGGGTCTTACACAGATGCTAGCTTCGCTAGACTTAATGGTTTGGACTTCATCCTATGTGGGTTTGGAATTGGACTGGATTGACTTTGGAAATGAGTTCGGCCTTATATGGACCTAATTCTGGACTTAGTCCTATATTGGTTTGAAGTTAGACTGGGAGATGCACATGGGCTTGATATTGGAAATGGACTAGGATTGGAATAGACTGTGCTTTAACTGGAATAGACTTGGATTAGACTTGGACTAGGTTTGACATAGACTAGGGTTCACATAAAGATGCAAATGGGCCTAGGTTTTGACATGAGCTAGACTTATATGGGCCTAAGATGGACTCTAATGCTAGCGGGCCTAATATGAATGCATGGACTCGAATTAGATGGACCCTATATGAATGCAAAGTGGACTCTAATGCATATGGGCCTAGAATAAATGCAAGATGGATTGGATTTGGATAATTGGATTGGATTGAATGAAGGTATTTAGAATGGGCTTAGAAGTTTTGAAATTCGTTTTTGAAAGGAACCCCTTTGTTTTATCTTTTGTTAGGAAAAGATGATGGATTAATTTGAAATTTTTTTTTTTAAAAATTTCGTAGTATGATGATGATTAGTAAATGTTTTCGAAAAAGGTAGAATAGAATATGGTGTAGGATTGATTTTGAAAAATGTAAGTTTTTTGAAATTGGTGAATATGGTAAGGTAGGATTGACAGGGAAGATTAGTTGAACAACAGGGAGAAAGGGGGAAGAGGTAGACATGCATGATGACTCTAACTCTACATTGACCACTTTAGATGCACTTTTTTTTAGGACAGATTTGACTGATTTTTTTGAATTAGGTGAGACCCTTAGCATGACCATGTACTACGCGAATGCAGAGAGACAAAATGACGTTGACGCAAACTTGTTATCTTAGACTCAAACCAATGTCAAAATACCAATAAGCATGGGACGAATAAACTGCGTGCCACGCAACTGGTGCGCGCGGCGCGCAGTCTATGCGTCTGGCGCAGGAGCGTTGCGCCAGGCGCAACTTAATGCGTTTGGCGCAATGCTCTGCGGCACGCGTATTGATTAATTGACGAAGGTTCGGGCGAAAATGATAATTTGTTTTAGACGCGATTTGCAATATTTTCGGGCGCAAAGCATATTAGCAGGCAAAAATTGCAATCACACATAAGTGTCAGGTAACATGGATGCAAAAGTTCTCAACCTACAGTCCAGTTCTACATTCAACTATTGGTCAGGTTTAGGCTAAGGCTGAAAGGGTCCATGACTAAGAGATTGATCCCACGCTTCGTACCCCTGCTTAAAGAGGTGGCCACGTGTAAGACGCACTCCAGTCTCAAGTCAGGAACAAGAGAACAATGCCATGGTTAGGTAGGTTTGCTTATGACTAAGATCCAACACTATCGCTCAGGAAGCTTTTTGGAAGAACAAAGCGCAAACCCCCCGGGGGTGACCTCACACATAGAACACGTGTTAGTGAGGCAAGGTAGATTTTCCTTATGGTGGCTGAACAATAGCCATGCATATGCAAAACTGTATATTATTCTAAGGCATAAAAATAAGAATGAATCGTATTTTTCAAGTTTAACCCACTCATTTAAAAACTTAATTTTTTAAAATCCTCCCCAGTGGAGTCGCCAAATTGTAGACGTGTTTTTATTGCGGCTACGCGGTGTGTGCGCGTATTAGATTTGACTACCCCATTGTTAAGGTTTTATTGAAAATTGTTTTGAAAGAAGTCGCCAATAATCCTTTTTAGGAAGAATCATAAACCTAATTGGATATGGGAAAAGCATAGGGACAAATTATCCAATGTAGATTTCCCCGTCCTGACTCCATAGATGGTCAAAATGAACCAAAGATTGAGTTCGGGGGTGAGGGTACGAATATAGTCATAATGAACCACATTCGCTCAAAGTTGGCCTCTACTAAATATCGATCTATTGCAAATTTTATGCCAAAAAATAATCATATTACGTTTTTGTACACCCTAAAAATAATTAGTCTAGGTTGGTTCAGGAAACACATAAAAAGCTTTTAGTGACATGTTATTAGGCAATGAATATTACAGGGAACCTAGCAGGTTGTTCAAATTAATCTGATTAATATTAGAACAGTTCTTTAGGTCTTTGATTAGCAAAAATAACATGTGTGTGACAAAAGCAATAATGCAGGGACAATCATATTATATGAACAGAGTGATCAGGCAAGCATATAATATACAAAGGCATGAATAATAATAAAATAAAATAAAATATAGAAAAAGGGTTAGAATATACAGTAGGACGATTTTACATTAAAAATCTACATCAGGAAAGAAAACTGTTAGTAACTTCAATATAAAAATATTTTTTTTTAAGGACCCTCAGGATTATACCGTGGCTTGGGTCTGCAAGATTGACAACCTTCGGGACGAGCAATCGTGAAGCCTGAAAATCTGAATGTCTGAATGTATATGTGTTTGAAAGGTATGAGTTTTGTAGGGAGATTTTGTAGTTCGTAGAGAAAATTCGTAATTGTGTTCGTAAAGAATTCGTCGAGTGTTATGTAAAAAATCTGTTCTTCAATCTGTACGGAAATCAATCATATTTATTGGGAATACGACATTGCGCCTCAAGCGCCAGCTGCGCCTGGCGCAGCTGACGTGGCAAGCGCATGACGCGGCATAACTAGTAAAAAGCATACACGTAGTACGCGTTCTGAAAAGAAAAGAAAGAACATCCGCGTATCAAGCAGAGAATTGCGCTTGACGCAGGACTCTACATGAAACAGAAGTCTACGTGGCGGTTCTGGTGCGCTTGACACAATCTGTGCGCTAGGCGCAGCTAAAGTGGAAGCTCACGTGTCAGGACACGCGCGCTCGGCGCAGGAAGCTGCACTCAGCGCAGCGCTTGTTTTTGACATGTTTTGATAGTTTTTGATAAAAACGCGTTCTAAAAGATTTTCTTTTATCTTTTAACTACGGATATCTGATTTTACGGGATAAAATCTGATTTCAACTTATAAAAAATATCTTTTAAAAATATTTATTTATTAAAATAAATCAATTAATTATCAATTAATTGGGCTTTTCAATGAATTGGGCTCAAATACAATTAATTATCATGAATAATTAATTGGGCTTTAAAATAGGACTTTAACACTTTTCGAAATGGTTTTGAATGGCTTTTCAGACTGCTCTGCCCTTGGGTCGGACCAATTAAGACCACGGTATGTTTCATCATCGGATCCTTAAATGGCGAGACACGATTATGTGTTTACAGTTATGTAATGTAATTATGGTTAAGTTACGATGATGATTACTTATCATGATTGCGATTACGGTTATGTAATGTAATTGTGGTGCGAAAAAACAGCGAAACATGATAAAGAAAAGTGAAAGATGGTTCTTGGCTGAGTACTCTTCTGTTGGTCATGCACGTTCCATTATGGCGGTGATGTCACCTTCTGCTGGGCGACGAAAGTCTCCCGTGACACCCATGTTCTAACCACCTTCTGTTGGGGGATGAAAATCTCCCGTGGCATGCCACTTTCTGTTGGGCGATGAAAGTCTCCCGTGGCATTTTATGTTGGTCGTGCATGTTCCATCCCGGCGGTTCTTGTCACCTTCTGTTGGGGGACATAGTCTCCCATGACACCCGCATACGGCTATGCCACCTTCTGTTGAGGGATAATAATCTCCCATGGCACCCGTACTCCGTTATGCCACCTTCTGTTGGGGGATGAAAATCTCTCATGGCAAGCCACCTTCTGTTGGGCGACGAAAGTCTCCCGTGGCACCTGCGGTCGGTTTTGCCCCTTCTGTTGGCGAACAAAGGTTCTCCGTGGCTTACCTTCTGCCGTACTCGCCAAGTTACCAATATGACTTAAGTAAGATGGAAAAATATGATGAAGCTTATGATATGATTCGAAATATTTGCTATGTAGATGATGTTATTAAATGATTTACTGCTATGAAGTATGATGACTTTGATGTTACGAAAGTATGATTATGATTGCGATTATGCTTTATGATTTCACACATTATGTTATCGATGTTTGGATTAGGAGATATGGAATGTTTTATGAATATGATGATTAGTGATGTTATGAACGAATTCTATGAAATAACAATGTTATTAAGAGAGTACTATCATTACTACGTTATGAATATGACTATGACTATGTTGAGTTTAAGATTACTTCTTATAATTACAATTAGGATTATGTAATATATCAATGATACGAAAGAAACGAAACAGGATAGAGTTAAGTGAAAGTATTCTGATAGTGAAATGAATGAAAGATGATGATGACCTATGACAAAACCGTGTGACTCAGACTATAAGCTTTATGAATTCCTGATGATAGGAAAGTATGTCCTAAGCTTTGATAGGAAAGAACTATGATGATGTTACGACTCTGCTATGATTTCTGGAAGTACTTCAAAGTCATAAAACATGATGAATAATGATGGATGATGTGAATGTTGCTATGTTGATGTGATGCGGTTATGAATGATGTGAACATGTTGATTACGTGAGAGTCGTAGACACCAAAGCATGTGTTAAAAATGTTTTATGGGTTAGTACTCAGCGTTGTGCTGATGTGTCTGTCAAAGTTTTGTTTTGTCACTACTGTGGCCTGTCACTTGGTGGGTTGTAGTGTTATAATAGTTCCAGGTTGAAGTTCTGGAGCATCTTTTCCAAGATAGAAGCAGTTACGTGTTAAGAGTTCAGCTATGATTGTTTTACGTTTCTTTTGAGGCGAGGACGTTTCCACTTTGTATTAGATAATAATTAATGGTTTAAGTTTTATTTCTAGTTCTGGATGAGCAATAGTGCTCCTAATTCTCTTTAGCTGCTGCTCCGCGAAAGCGTTGAGTTATGGATTTGGAAATATTTTATTTGTAACAGGTTTCTCAAACATTTTCCCATTTAGGGTTGTCCAATTTACAAAGGAGACTCTGTCGAAATTTTCAGAAAAAATTAATCTATTATTAAAGTGTTTCTTTAAAAAGTGACAAATCAAAGTAATGTCCCTGTAAGTTAATGTTAAATGTCGCCTTGTATTTTCCCTTAGTGGAAAGTACGGCGGTAACGCGCCGACTAAGCTAAGTCTTCCGCTGCTAATCTTGATTAATTAAATTAAAAGATGCATGAAAGTCGGGGCGTTATAGAGTGGTATCAGAGCTGAGGTTAGATTCAGGTACGCTATGATCTCCATATCGTAGCGTAAAGGTTTTAAATAGATTTGATGGGTTGCCTAAAAGGTTAAGTATAAATGAACCAAGCCGTTTGAGCGTTTGCGCCTTTGCGTGTGCAATGTGAATATGTTTATTAAGGATGCGGTACCTCAGATTCTCTATGTTAGTTACCTCTTAATGTGTACGTGGTATCGCGTATTGACTTGTATTTGTTTATAATATGCAATTACTCAAAGTATCTATATATATATTTTTATAAAACCTATATGATTTGAGTAATCAAAAGGTTTTCAAACACGATCTCACCAAATGAGTTTGTTGGAATTCATTGCCAACAAGTTTACCCCTTTTGTTTTCTTTGGTCCTCGATTTCGCGAGTCGAGTTGAAGTATAGATACAAAAGATGATGGCGGAATGGAGGCTGAATACCTAACGGACCCATGAAAGTTTGAGATCGTTGTTTTGTCTAAATGAATTTAGCTTGTTGTTTCCTCGATTAACTTATTGCAAGTTTCGAGGACGAAACTTTTTATAACGGTTGTAGGATGTAATACCCCGATTCTTAAGCGTATTTTATTTAGCGTTAATTATAATTATTAAATTAATTATATTTCGAATATTCTCATTTTACTTGGGTTGGAGTATGATTATTATTTGTCGTGTTTGTAATATATTTATTTGTTTATTTTTATATAGTTATTACTATTAAAATTATTTTTGGTTTTATGTGCGACTATTTGATCAGTATTTGTCCCAAATAGGAAACCAAAGTTAGTTTTCCTTTCTCCCATTTATGTTTGTCGGTTTAAGGAGGAAACAAAATCCCCTTAACTCCTTTCTCCCATGTCATTCTCACCCAAACACCCTAAACCCCATTTCTCTCTCTTCCCATGAGAAACCCCAAACCCCAGAAATCCCTCACCCTTCTCCCTCGCTTACCCCATCTCTCGCACCCCTCTTCCTCTCAACCCGCCGGCATTCCCAAGCTCGCCAAAGCTCCCCCTCCCCTCTGTCGTGCGGCCGCCCTGGTGCGCCGTTGTTGTTGTTTTGTTGTTGTTCAAGTGCTGCTCTCAACTACTGTCTCTTTTATACGATGGGGGTGGTGGTTCTGGTGTTTCTATCTCATCCGTTCGTTGTTGCTGCTGCGTCGAGGCGGTGCTGCCGCCGTTATGCTGATTCGGCCACCGTGAGCTGTAGCTTGCCGGATCTGTGCTTCCCCTATTCTTCTCTCTTCCTTGCATGCATCCCCTTCCTCCATTATGATGTTGTCCCAATTGGTACTACCCTTTCCAATCTCTCTTTTAATTGAAATTATTTTCATTTTAAGTTCAGAATATTATCATGAACCTGATTGCAAATTATGCGTATAATTGGAAGGATTTGGATTGATTAATTATATGGATGTGATTAAGATGATGTTGAATTCATTAGTGATAGATCTTCCTGCCATTTCGAATATGTTGAGAAATTGGTTCTGAAAATATGATTGGTTCATGGCTAATTTATAATTGGTGGTACTTGATTGGAATCGTTATGATTCTTACTATTTTCTTCTCTGCATCTTCAAGGTTTTGAAATATATGTCTATTGAGTTATGTAATCAGGAAGTTGATTGAGTAATGTGATGATGTTGCTGGCTGTTTGTGGTAATCAATAATTTGTTGCTCAAGATTATGCTGAAATACTCGAAAGGTATAAGTTCTGGTGCAATCAAGTCTCATTGATGTTTAAAAAGGACTCAAGTATAAACTTATGTAAGAAAATGTGTTTTAGAATCGGATAACCAAATGTGAGTTATATGTGTTTTGGACATAAATTATGAGTTTTAGCAATTGGAAGTTTTATGATGATAATATGTTACGAATCTGCTATGATTTCTGGAAGTACTTCAAAGTCATGAAACATGATGAATAATGATGGATAATGTGAATGTTCCTATGTTGATGTGATGCGGTTATGAATGATGTGAACATGTTGATTACGTGAGAGTCGTAGACACCAAAGCATGTTTTAAAAATGTTTTATGGGTTAGTACATAGCGTTGTGTTGATGTGTCCGTCAATGTTTTGTTTTCTCACTATTGTGGCCTGTCACTTGGTGGGTGACAGTGTTACAATAGTTTCAGGTTGAAGTTCTGGAGCATCTTTTCCAAGATTAAAGCAGTTACGTGCTAAGAGTTCAACTATGATTGTTTTACGTTTCTTTTGAGGCGATGACGTTCCACTTTGTATTAGATAATAATTAATGGTTTAAGTTTTATTTCTAGTTCTGGATGAGCAATAGTGCTCCTAATTCTCTTTAGCTGCTGCTCCGCGAAAGCGTTGAGTTATGGATTTGGAAATATTTTATTTGTAACAGGTTTCTCAATTTTCCCATTTTGGGTTGTCCAATTTACAAAGGAAGCTCTGTCGAAATTTTCAGAAAATATTAATCTATTATTAAAGTATTTCTTTAAAAAGTGACAAATCAAAGTAATGTCCCTGTAAGTTAATGTTAAATGTTGCATTGTATTTTCCCTTAGTGGAAAGTACGGCGGTAACGCGCCGAATAAGCTAAGTTTTCCGTTGCTAATCTTGATTAATTAACTTAATAAGATGCGTGAAAGTTGGGGTGTTACGTATGTATATATGTTTAGGTGTTTAGAGATTAATAGGTAATCGAAAACAATTAGGATTTAAAAAAAAAATATTTTATTCAAAAGATTTTAGGAAATAGTTAGATATAAGGGAACTCTTGAGGATTTTGGTGTCCACTTGAATTCCCTTAAATACCCTTTATGTATTTGATATTCCAAGATTATTAATGAGGGCAAAAAAGTCTTAGAAATTTTAAAAAGAGGCTTTAATGCAACTGCCATATTTTTTTGTAGTGAAAGTAACTTCCAGATTTTTAAAAATAAAAGAAACATATACAATATCACCGCGATGTTGCGCATGCATCGTGTGCAAACAATACTAGTTTTTTTATTAATGAAACTAATTAATATAATTAATAGATAATTCTATTAATTAAATTAGGTTAGAATGGGTTTTAGCAAACGGGCTTTCATAAATATATTTTTAAAAGGTTTTCAAAGATGGGCTTAGTAAAACTATTTATGAAAATAAAGGTTTTCAAAGGTGGGCTTAGAGAGTGGGTTAAAATATGGTTTGAGCTTAAAATATTTTCTTTTAGGCTCGTTCTTTATTCTTTCTTCGATATGGACCAATTAGAGTGGGATATTAGTCATCATAGGGTACTCAAATGGGGAGACACAATTATGTGACTACAGTCCTCCACTACTCTAATCACTCTTATTAATCAACACATATAAATAATAGGATTACACTCAATTAAGGTATCCACCTATGAAGACAATGATTCTCCAACAGTTAGCTATAACTGTTAATTGAAGTGATTCCTCGAACCACTTCCCCAACTACACTGCATATTAGCAGGTAGTTCAATACAATAAAGTTTCCCCTGAAACTATGCTTCAACAAGCTTTAATGGAGAACTTTTTTGCTCTCAACTGTTGTGCTTATCTCAACTGTGTTTTAGGTTTGTAAGAAGTACAAGAAGCTTTTCAAATTACTTAGTATTTTTAGTATCTTCGCTTAAGTAGGCCTTGACTTGTATAGTAGAACTGTCCTTATGTGGAAATATACCTGCCTAAATTATTATTCACATCTTTTGGAAAATATATTTCCCTTGACTTTGTTCCGTTTTATGGGAATAAAATCAATAGGACAATTTATATTTACAAATCTTACTTAACTGGTGATACATACGCACAAAGCATGTTTTTGGAAACAAAATTTAGGAAAGTATAAAAAATGTAACAGGACTTTGAAATTCAAAACGTAGTACAGTGAACTGGTTTGATAATGATCTCAAAGCAGTTTACTAACTACATGGAAATGTATGTTCTGAGATCAAGTTTGCAACTGATCTCATAATACTAAATTCCATAAACTTCTTTGCACACCTTGTAATAAACCTAAAACTAGTTTAGGATTCACACATGCATTACATCATAAAGACCTAATCACTAAGTATTACAATCTTCATGATATCTTCAAAAGACTCTTGTTCCCATGTTTTCACTTAGCTTGATTGTCTTGGGAGAATTCTTTAACTTGAGCCTTTCACAATCCATTTGCTGTAAAAACATGGTTAGGCACATGCATGTATATATCATATAGAACACAACAAAGGATTAGTTTGTCATCATTCAAAACACAAGCTTAGGAACTAAACAACAGTTGCTACGTGACGCAATACAAATAAGTGAGCTTGTGTATGCTTGTCGAGAGAAGGTGAGGTCAATTTTGAATCAATTGTACCCTTGCCCTCAAGTGTGCCCTCGTGTAGAGATGTCGGAATTCCAATAGGATCAACACTAGCAAAATACTCAGCCACAAAATTACCGACCTCTTCACCCACAATCCCTTGAATTATACTACCTTCTAGTTATGCAGGATTTCGAACTTTACCCTATAAAGTACTCATATATCTCTCGAAAGGATAGCACCACCTTAAATACACTGGATCACACAACTTAATTTCTCGAACTAGATGGACAATCATATGCACCATAATGTCAAAGAATGCGGGTGGAAAAAACATCTTAAATTTGCACAGAGTTTCAACTACTTTAGCCTGTAAGGAATCGAGGGTCGATGGTTGTAGCACTTTGCTGCATATTGTATGGAAAAATGAACAAAGTTCTGTAATGGTGGCCTTACATGCTTTGGAAGTATCCCACGAACTGTAATCGCTAAGAATACTTGCATCATGACATGACAATCGTGAGATTTCATACTCGATAACTTCAACTCAGTATTTAAAGTAACAAATCATCTCATATTCGATGAGTAGCTAGTTGGAACCTTAATGCCATACAACGACTCGCAAAAAGTTTTTTTATCTGCTCTCGACATCGTGTAGCAAGCTGGTGGCAAATAATTTTTCCCTGAATCCTCCGCCTTCTTTTTCTTTTCCGAGATTCCTCGTCAAGCCCTTCCTCCACTACATTCTTTTTCCCTCCGTCCCTTTTTTAAGCCCACAACTCAGACCCATACTTTCCAAGCAAAGTCAAGACTCTTTGACATCCTTTGTCTTGCCCGGAATATTCATAAGTGTCGCAAGAATAGCTTCACAAATATCATTCTCTATGTGCATAACTTCCAAACAATGTGTAGATCTTTCCAATATGGGAGTTTCCAAAAAATGGACTCCTTTTTCCATAATCTTGTTGTTCCATCAACGTCACTCGCAGGTTTTCCGAAGATCGTTTCAATGGCCTTAACCTGATTATAAACCTCAGTACCATTTAATGGTCAACGAGCAACTTCCTCTTCAACCGTCCCATCGAATGCCTTGTTCTTATTGGTCGCGTCTGAGGAGCCTTCGTGTGCGCATGTAGACATGTTTGAAACACTTAGGAATGTGTGTAGGCTTCATGTCATCAATACAAATCGGACACGATTGTTTTCCTGTGGTCTTATACCCAAATAAGTTTCCATAAGCTAGAAAATCATTCACAGTATAGAATATCATGGCATGCAATGTGAACATCTCATTAGCCTACGCGTCAAATACTAACACTCTTTCTTTCCACGTCTTCTGTAAATCTTCAACAAGCGGTTGGATGTATACATCTATGTCATTTCCAGGTTGTTTTGACCCCGAGATGAGGAGCGACAACATGATGTACTTCTGTTTCATGCACAACCAAGGTGGCGAGTTATAAACCACTAAATGTATTGGCCATGTACTATGCCGAGAACTAAGATTGTTAAAGGGGTTCATGCCATCCGTACATAATCTAAGACTCAGATTTCTATCCTCATCACCAAATGCCTTATGCAGCTTGTTGATACTTTTCCACTCAGGCGAATCAGCTGGATGCTTCAGGAGACCATCTTTCTTCCAACGATCTGCACGCCACCTCAAATTCTTTGCATCTCTTATTATTGAAAACATGCGCTTAAATATAGGTATTATGGGATGATACCACTACACCTTAGTTGTTGGTCCTTCGTTACCCCCAGCCCCTTCACGCATGTACCTCGACAATCCACAATGTGGACACTCAGCTAAATCCTCACATTCATTACGATAAAGCATACAACCGTTTGGACAAGCATGTATCCTCTGGTACTCTAAACCAAAAGGACAAAAGAGTTTCTTAGCATTATATTTCGACTTCGGCAGTTCATTTCCATCAGGGAGCATATTAACTAAAGCTTCCAACAACAATGCGAAACTACTGTCCGTCCAACCTCCTTTCGACTTAATGTTGAAGAGTTTTATCACGGCGGAAAGTTTGGTATACTTTGTACAACCTGGATACAATGGGTTTTGAGCAGCCTTAGACATAGGCTCAAAATACGAGGTCGCCTGTAAAACTAATATTTAACATCTCATATCATCTCGTCTACCCGATCCCTACAATCATCCCCATCTCATCATCCCCATTCTCATCCCCGTAATCAACTACCTCAAAATCCTTTTCTTCTTCACATACATTGTTCATTATTCTAAACCTTCCTCTATATCCCCACTCCTCATACATGGTATTGGGCCTAAACCCACGTCGAAAGACATGCTCCCTAAGCAACTGAATACTACTAACCTTGGTCACATTTCTACAATCGACACAAGGACAATAAAGTCGTCGGTTCCAGAGGATGCTTGATATTCTAATGCAGATTTACATAATTACGAAACCCCGTGCACAAATTCAATCGTGTCATGACTACCATACATCCAAGTACGATCCATCTCATTCAAGAAGACCTCTAATTAAACACAACTAGTTATAATGTGTCAATCATTTAAGCACATACGCATGCAAGAGAGTCACATGTTCAAATGTATGCATGCTTTTCGAAGGTCCTAATCACTCCAACCTAACCCATCCTTTGACGTCTAATCTCACTAGTGAATATATGTCAATTTTTCGATTCTATGGAAAATTCGACAGGATTTCCCTACAATTCTCAAAGTACACAATGTAGATAAATGATTATCTACATATGTACCTAGAGAACAATGTAGAGAAACAACAAGTTAAGACTTTCCTTAGAATTGAAAAGTAGACATACATTCACCACTTAAGTGAGATGAAACGTCCAAGAACAGTCCCAAACCGGTGACTATTCAAGACATAGCTTACTCCTAATGAGTAAGTCCTGAACGGGTATCTAGGCATATGATGATCATGATTCATATAACTATATACATTTCATAGGTTAATTAGATTATTTTCATCCAATCTCATTTCAACAGATTACCTACACATAAATTGAAGCTACATATATACTAAATAAAGTAAGCTATAATGAAATGTATTTATCATCAATACATACCAATATCAACTAACATGGAAATCGATCTCTGTATATATACTGCTATAGCTCCTAATTGAATTATCGCATCCAATACGCTAATATCTAATACATATATATAAAACCAAAAAACATGTTAATTAGATATTGTTATCAAATTGCAAACACGTTATAAGAAATACAAATATATATAAATATATATATATATATATATATATATATATATATATATATATATATATATATATACATATATATATATATATACATATATATATATATATACATATATATATATATATACATATATATATATATATATATACATATATACATATATATATATATGTACATATATATACATATATACATATATATATATATGTACATATATATACATATATACATATATATATATATGTACATATATATACATATATACATATATATATATATATATATATGTACATATATATACATATATACATATATATACATATATACATATATATACATATATATATATATAATATACATATATATACATATATAATATACATATATATACATATATATATACATATATAAATACATATATAATATACATATACTTCCTCCGTTCCATAATAAGTGAAACGCTTACTATTTTAGAACGTTTCAAAATAAGTGAAACATACCTTAAATGGAAAAAAGAAAGTGATAAAATGACAAGAGCACCCATCACAAACTTGTGTGGTTTACTTTTCTCTCTCCTCCTTTTAAGGGTATTTTATGACTTTTTGGCTTTTGAAAGTGATGTTTATTAAATCTTGTGCCCAAACCCTATGTTTCACTTATTATGGAACGGATTAAGTATATATATATATATATATATATATATATATATATATATATATATATATATATATATATATATATAATCAAACTATACACTCACGAGAAATAAAGAGGGCAGTGGTGGTGGTGGTTGGTGGTGATGCAATGCATAGTGGAGGAGCCTCACAAACAAGACTCCCACGAGGCTGCGTGTTGGAAAGGTCCACGAAGGAGAAGATCCACGAAGAATAGTGGAATGTTGCTGCTAGTGCGATGATGAACGATGGTGTACTGATGCAGCTCCGGCTCTAGCAGCTGTGGTGGCGCTGGTGCGTACGAAGGGGAGGCTCTTCACGTATTAGGTGCTCCACGAACAAGACTCTAGGGAAGGAGTTCAATTCTCAGCCGTAGGAGGATGAACGTCGCGCTAGTGGTGGTAATGCGTGGGAGGATGAACGCACCGGTGGTGGTAATGGTTGGCAGTAGTGGTGTTGCTGGTGCTTACGAAGGGGAGGGACTTCAATTCGTCGGGCTTAGTGAAGTAAGTGGAGTAAATGATTGTAGAACATTTAGCGATGGAAAGTTAATGCACAAAAATTATTTAAAAAAAAGGGATGCGGATTTAGCATTAACTGCAGCCCTCGAATCATTGGTTGCGGTTATGCCAAAAACTGCAGCCTTTTAGTGATAAAGGGCTACAGTTTTTGGGATAACTGCAACCCTTTAGTTCCCAGCTTTTTTTTTTGCGGGTGGATTAAGGGCTTTGTTTTTCAGATAACCGGATCCGTTTTTAAGCAGCACTTGAACTTTGTTCCTCTAGTGCCAATCCCTTTTTAAATATTTTCCCCCAAACAATGGTGAACGATAGTATCATCCCAATATTTCTGATCCGTCAAAACCCTTCATCTTGGTCAAATTATTATTATCCTCCTTTTCAGAATCAGTTGTTGCCTCCTTATGTTGTGCAGTATTCCGCGTTATATAAGACTGCCTCCTTGTTTCTGTCAAAAAATTGAGGATTGTAATAGGTTGAGTGATTTGATGTGGGCCCCAAGAAGGTACGCCTGAGCTCCGTTATCTGTATGCCGAAAACCTGCAAAACAAGGTTAGCCTACCCTGGGGGTGGTCCCGGGATCGCCCCTCTGACGCTCAAGTCAGTAAATGATTGAGGTAGAGAGAGAAAGTGATCAATGTAGAGAGAGATGCTCTGGGTTTTGTAGCTTAGAATTGCTTACCCTTTGATTGGTGAGACAACCGCTATTTATAGAGGATGAGACCTCCAAAAATGAGGGTATTTTAGTCAGCTCCAGCTGGTGGAGGATTGCCTTCCCTAGAGGTAGGGTTATTTTGGTAACTTCGCCATAGGTGGGCTGGTCCAAGAAATGGGCCCAAACAATTAGCCCCACGCCAAGTAATCGGAGTGAAAATCGCCAATTTAGTGCGGTTGATTGGCGGAATGAAGGTGATTGCATTTGTGCCGATATTGAGCAGGACCCGCGAATCTTCGTGCCGGATCGTGGTGGAGAAAATCTCCTGTCGCTAGGATTAACCAAGCACGGGGGTCTTCGTGCCGGATCGTGGTGCTTTTGAGGCAGGCCGACCAGGTGCTTTTGAGGCAAGCCGACCAGGTGCCTTGAGGCTGGCCGAGCAGGTCCTTTGGGGCTGGCCGAGCGGGTGCCCTCGTCGCTGGCCGAGCTGGTGCTCGACGATGGCCGACCGGGTACTCGAGGATGGCCGAGCAGGTCCTTTGGGGCTGGCCGAGCAGGTCCTTTGGGGCTGGCCGAGCGGGTGCCCTCGTCGCTGGCCGAGCTGGTGCTCGACGATGGCCGACCGGGTACTCGAGGATGGCCGAGCAGGTCCTTTGGGGCTAGTCGAGCGGGTGCCCTCGTCGCTGGCCGAGATGGTGCTCGACGATGGCCGACCGGGAACTCGTGGATGGCCGAGCAGGTCCTTTGGGGATGGCCGAGCGGGTGCCCTCGTCGCTGGCCGAGCGGGTGCCCTCGAGGCTGGCCGAGCGGGTGCCCTCGAGGCTGGCTGAGCGGGTGCCCTCGAGGCTGGCCAAGCAAGTACTCTAAGGCTGGCCGAGCTGGTGCTCGATGATGGTCGACCGGGTACTCGAGGATGGCCGATCGGGTCAAGCAGGTGCCATGTGGCCGAGCGGGGGTATTGTCGACCGGCCGAGCTGGGCATTGACCGACTGGCCGAGTCCGAGGGGGTGCTCTGGTCGAGTGGCCGAGCAGCTCTCTCGAGCTGTGCTGGCTGAGTCCGACCAGGTACCTTGGTCGAGAGGGCCGACCAGGTGCCTTGGTCGAAAGGCCGACTGGGTACTCGAGGCGGGCCGACCGCGGGCCTTTGAGGTTGGCCGAATTGCTGCTCGAGGATGGACGACCGGGTCGAGCCGGTGCCCTGACCGAGCCGGTGCGTTGATGCTGGCCGACCGGGTACGCGAGGATGGCCAACCGGGGTCCCATGGCCAAGTGGCCGAGAGGGTGCCCAAGCCGAGTAGGTCCTTGAGCCGACTGGCTCCTTGTCCTTTTGGGCTTCCTTGTGCCGAGCGGCTCCTTGTGCTGAGCGAGTCGGACGCCACTCGGATGAGGGGCTAATGAGCCCCATGCTGTCCGAGTGGGTGTCAATGAAAGACTTAGCTTGAATTTGGCTAAGTATAAGAGCGACTCGGCAAAGGAGAGGGGGTCTCCTACTGGCCGAGAGGGTCGGGCGCCACTCGGATGAGGGGCAAATGAGCCCCATGCTGACCGAGTGGGTGCCAATGACGTACTTAGTTTGAATTTGGCTAAGTATGAGGAGCGACTCGGTGAAGAAGAGGGGATCTCCTACTGGCCGAGTGGATCGGACGCCACTCGGATGAGAGGCTAATGAGCCCCATGCTGACCGAGTGGGTGCCAATGAGGTACTTAGCTTGAATTTGGCTAAGTATGAGGAGCGACTCGGTGAAGAAGAGGGGATCTCTTACTGGCCGAGTGGGTCGGACGCCACTCGAATGAGAGGCAAATGAGCCCCATGCTGACCGAGTGGGTGCCAATAAGGTACTTAGTCATACTTGACTAAGTTTAGAGGCGATTCGGCGAAGGAGAGGGGGGTCTCCTGCTGTCCGAGGGAGTAGGACGCCGCTCGAATGAGGACTGATGAGCCCATGCTGTCCGAGTGGGTGCCATGAGCACTTAGTCATACTTGACTAAGTGTAAAGTGGCTCGGTAGAGGAGTACGTGGACTCAATGCTGACCGAGGGAGTAGGACGCCGCTCGAATGAGGACTGATGAGCTCATGCTGTCCGAGTGGGTGCCATGAGCACTTAGTCATACTTGACTAAGTGTAAAGTGGCTCGGTAGAGGAGTACGTGGACTCCATGCTGACCGAGGGAGTAGGACGCCGCTCGAATGAGGATTAATGAGCCCATGCTGTCCGAATAGGTGCTAGCTGATACTAGGCCATACATGACCAAGTATAGAAGCGACTCGGCAAGGAGGGGAGCTCCTGTTGACCGAGTAAGTTATGAGGCTACTCGGATGAGGGGCTAATGAGCCCCAGGCTGTCCGAATAGGTGCTAGCTGATACTAGGCCATACTTGACCAAGTATAGAAGCGACTCGGCAAGGAGGGGAGCTCCTGTTGACCGAGTAAGTTATGAGGCTACTCGGATGAGGGGCTAATGAGCCCCAGGCTGTCCGATAGGTGCTAGCTGATACTAGGCCATACTTGACCAAGTATAGAAGCGACTCGACAAGGAGGGGAGCTCCTGTTGACCAAGTAAGTTATGAGGCTACTCCGATGAGGGGCTAATGAGCCCCATGCTGTCCGAATTGGTGCTAGTTTATACTAGGCCATACTTGACTAAGTATAGAAGCGACTCGGCAAGGAGGGGAGCTCCTGTTGACCGAGTAAGCAGGACGCCGCTCGGATGAGGACTAATGAGCCCCATGCTGTCCGAGTGGGTGCCATGAGTACTTAGCCATATTTGACTAAGTGCAGAGTGGCTCGGTAGAGGAGTATGTGGACTCCATGCTGACCAAGGGAGTAGGACGCCGCTCGGATGACGACTGATGAGCCTCATGCTGTCCGTGCGGGTGCCATGAGTACTTAGCCATACTTGACTAAGTGTTTGAGTGACGCTCCTTAGATTGCTAAGTGAGGTCATGTGATGTTCCTCGAGATGTTGGGGGCTTATGAGCCTCAAGTGGTCGAGGGAGGTCCTTAGCCTTATTTTGGCTTACTATTTGAGTGACGCTACTCAAAATGCTAAGGAGGTGCCAATGAATATGTTTCTCGACTCGGGGGAGTTCAGGGGCTCCATGTTTCCCGAGGAGGTTTCATGACACTATTCGAATATCGAGTACGTGCCAATTAACGATACTTAGCCGTTTTTGGCTAAGTTAGTAGGCGCTCCTCTTATGACTGAGGGGGTGCTGATGGAGAAATTTTGGACTTCTGAGGCTTATTAGCCCCATCCTTCCTCCTTTGAAAGTATTTATTTCCCCAACTAATGGGTTCCAAGTAATTAGCCCCACGCTGGATGAACGGATAGGGTAGCATCGTTCCTTCCCGAGGCGGTCGTCCAGCGGAAATCGAGAGAGACCCATGTTTTGAGCTAGGGGGGGACTCGGGGTTATGCATCGCTTCGAGTTAGGTGCCCTGATGTGCAGTTCATTTACTTTGTCCAAGTTCGCTCTTTAGACCAAGGGGAGTCGTGCTTGGATGGAGCTAGCTCACACACGCCAAGTTGATGGAGGTACCGTGGATGAGTAGGTGGATCTGATGAGTAGGCACATATGATCGAGTATATTCCTTGGCCAAGTGGGCACCAAGGATGAGTGGGTACCTTGAATGAGCCAGTACCGTTGATGAGTATGTGCCTTTGATGAGTAGGCGCCTATGGCCGAGTACATATCCTTGGCTGAGTGGGCGCCAAGGATGAGTGGGTACCTTGAATGAGCAGGTACCGTTGGTGAGTATGTGCCCCTGATGAGTAGGCAGCTATGGCCGAGCACATTTTCTTGGCCGAGTGGGCGCTAAGGATGAGTGGGTACCTTGAACGAGTAGGTACCATTGATGAGTAGGTGCCTTTAATGAGTAGGCACCTATGGCCTACCACATTTCCTTGGCCGAGTAGGCGCCAAGGATGAGTGGGTACCTTGAATGAGCAGGTACCGTTTATAAGTGGGTGCCTCTCATGAGTAGGCACCTCTGGCTGAGTATATGTCTTGGCCAAGTGGGTACCTTGAATGAGTAGGTACCACTGATGAGTGGGTACCTTGAATGAGTAGGTACCACTGATGAGTGGGTACCTTTAATGAGTAGGCACCTCTGGCTATCTTGGCCAAGTGGGTACCTTGAATGAGTAGGTACCGCTGATGAGTGTATGTCTTGGCCAAGTGGGTACCTTGAATGAGTAGGTACCACTGATGAGTGGGCGCCTTTGATGAGTAGGCACCTCTAGCTGAGTATATGTCTTGGCCAAGTGGGTACCTTGAATGAGTAGGTACCACTGATGAGTGGGTACCTTTAATGAGTAGGCACCTCTGGCTATCTTGGCCAAGTGGGCACCTTGAATGAGTAGGTACCGCTGATGAGTGTATGTCTTGGCGAAGTGGGTACCTTGAATGAGTAGGTACCGCTGATGAGTGGGCGCCTTTGATGAGTAGGCACCTCTAGCTGAGTATATGCCTTTGGCCAAGTTGGCACCCAAGGATGAGTGGGTACCTTGAATGAGTAGGTACCGTTGATGAGTGGGTGCCTTTGATGAGTAGGCACCTCTAGCTGAGTATATGGCTTTGGCCAAGTTGGCACCCAAGGATGAGTGGGTACCTTAAATGAGTAGGTACCGTTGATGAGTGGGTGCCTTTGATGAGTAGGTCTGGCTGAGCCGGACCGTAAACTTGAGGGTGCCACTGTTTATTCTGGAGGGGTTTTGCAATTCCGAGTCATCACACCCCTCTTTCGGATCAGTATTCATGAGTTTGTGTTCTTCGAGACAAATTCTTCCGAGTGATAACGTGTCTTTGAAGAGGCGTGAGTAGCTTGCTTTTCCCTGGCTGAGTTGCCCCTCGAAGGTTGACGCTGTCCTTCCCTCTGCTTAGGTCTCAGCCGGTTAGGCTGAGCATCTCGAGAGGGACAAATGATCTCTTCGTGACGAGAGTGGCAACCATATCCATCCGACTTTGCTGGAGAGTTTGTTGAACCTGAGCTGCAATCCAGGTGATGTTTGTTGCAATTATGGGTGGAGGGTCAGTTATTTGTATCCGACGCGAGGCCACGGGCTGACCGACTTCGCGATGCTGATGGGTTTTCCCCTCGGGGTGGAATCATCGTCATTGGGATAGAGGGATAGCATCGCGGGTGTATGATGATGGGATGCTTGAGCTCTCCCGGAACGGTTGGCTTGGGAGCGTGTCTTCTTGGTTGGGGCCATTGCTGAGTAACAACGAAGTGAATCTTACTGAGTGGTGGCGAAGTGACTTTTTATTGTAACTTCCCCACAGACGACGCCAAACTGTTTCTGTCAAGAAATTGAGGATTGTAATAGGTTGAGTGATTTGATGTGGGCCCCAAGAAGGTACGTCTGAGCTCCGTTATCTGTACGCCGAAAACCTGCAAAACAAGGTTAGCCTACCCTGGGGGTGGTCCCGGGATCGCCCCTCCGACGCTCAAGTTAGTAAATGATTGAGGTAGAGAGAGAAAGTGATCAATGTAGAGAGAGATGCTCTGGGTTTTGTAGCTTAGAATTGCTTACCCTTTGATTGGTGAGACAACCGCTATTTATAGAGGATGAGACCTCCAATAAATGAGGGTATTTTAGTCAGCTCCAGCTGGTGGAGGATTGCCTTCCCTAGAGGTAGGGGTATTTTGGTAACTTCGCCATAGGTGGGCTGGTCCAAGAAATGGGCCAAACACTCCTTATCTTGGTCAAAAGTAGCACTGCCACTACGACTGCCCACCTGGTGATACACAATGAAATTTCCCACCTGGTGTTTGCTACCTCCTCTACTTTTGTCCAACAATGTTCTCTCGTCCCGGTCGTCCGTCTTGCGGGGACATATAGAGTTATACGTATAGTATACCTTAGTTATATATTTCGAAAATTAACAGGTTCAGTCCCAACTATGGGCGTTCCACCATTTTCAATCCCAACTAAGGATAATTTCTAGGCAGTCCCAGCTATGTATCAATTTTTACAAAATTGGTCTTAGTTGACTGATTAATAACTATTTAAGAGGTTTTTATAAATTTATTAAGCTGGTTATTTCTTCCTTCTTTTTCTCTCTCCTGTCTCCTTCCTCCCCTGCAACCCCTCTGCCTCCTCCTCCCCTGCCACCAATAAAACCCCATTCCCCTCCCCTACATCTTACTTTACAGTATACAAAGGGAGAATCCTAGCCTTTTTCACCTTGTCCTGAAATTTAAAGTCACATTCCAAACCTCTGCTGACCCTTTGGATATCCCGAAGAAGTACCATGTGATATATAAGCGAAATAACAAAAGGTATGGGTAAAACTAAAGCCATTAAAACTCAAGAACCCACTGCAACTTTATGTGATAGATACATGTATCCTCAATATATACTGGTCCTTGCAATTCTACAATATATACTCCTATTATTGAAAATTATATATGATGGAGAATTTCCTAAATTGCATAATCTGCAGCATTGCATGTTTGAAAGATATGGTCTCAGAAAATAGTAGTCTTTCCAATTCACAGATTTACGCATCAGACCTATGAAGGTTTATAAAATTTTAATTCTCAGTATCTTGCACGAACTACATCTATCCACAATATATATTGAATTCAGATATTTACACACCAGTAGCCTTTCGAGCTTTGTTCCCTTCCTCTACTGTTCGGATTCTTACGACTTGACTGTGAGAATTGTTGTGCTATTTATGGTGCAAATTGTTGCGGGTGGGGGCTGGATTGCGGGTGGTGGTTGGGTTGCGCGGGGGGAGATTATCTTGGGAGTTTTTTTTTCGGTGTTGATAAAGAAGAATAGTAGCAGGGATAAACTAATGGAAATGGAGAGAGAATGGAGGTTGGTTTGATGGTCGGTGCGAAGAAGGGAGGAAGAAGACATAAATGGATAGGAGAAAAATAACCTCTTTATTTACGAAGAGGAGGGGTGGCAGAGGGAGATGATGAGAGACCATTTTTGCAGGCGGGGGTGGCTAGGGTGGTTCTAGTAGCATTTGTGGTGGTCATGGTTGGTGGGGTGGTGTGTTTGGTGGTAGGGTGGTGTTGAAATGTGGTGGCGAAAAAAACAAAGATAACAACGCGTTTTACCTGTTGTAGCAGGTAATCAACCTGCTGGGACCAATTTTGTAAAAAATGATGCATAGTTGGGACTGAAAATGGCGGGACGCCCATAGTTTGGCCTGTTCCCAGGGCCGTTCCTGAATATTATTGGGCCGAGGGAAAAAAAAAAGGGCCCCCTAACACATCGAAATTTAAGAAAAATATGAATGTTTATAGGATAATAAATAATTGAATATTGACTCGTCAGTTATTTCTTCAGCCAAAAAAATCTCATCTCACATGGTTAATATCTATTAGTCTGTAAAAACTATATCAAACAGTATCTTGATGAATAAAATCACAATTTCGAAATACAAAATTAAATTTAAAGCTTTATGCACTTTATTATCGGATGCCTTAAAATCAATATTAGAAATCAAATATAATTACAAATATAATTACAAATATCAATCAACAACTAAAATTAAAACTGAAATTTTTTGTCCACTTTGACTTTTGTATCTTCTAGCATACTACTTTGACCATTGATATCTTAGTTATTCACTAGTGTAAAAAAAGGTATAAGTATTATATTTTGTCCCTCGCGATGCAAGAAGTTTTATCACATATAATATTATGTTACTCACTTTAGAGGCAAGAACCATAATATATAGAAGTATATCCATTATTATCACTTTAGAGGCTAAATTTTATTATTTTATTTTTATAATATAAAGTAGTACATGTAATATCATAATGCAATCATATAGATTTAAGTTGGTAAACACTAGAAAATTGATAACATAAAATTCCTAATATTTTTTGGTATGTGTACACTATATTTAAATATAGACAATATTTACAAATATGAAGGTCTGTAAGATATAAAAATCATACTCCTTTTTACTAAAAAAAATGAAATATTATGTCCAAAACTTTTAATATGTGGTAGATTCAAAGTTCAAGATTGGGATTTATGGATTTGGTAGTCAATAGAAGATGGCAAGAGAAAGTATGGGTTAAAAATAAATAATAACAAGTCCAAGTCATTGTGAAAAGGAAATCTAAAAGCCAACAAAAAAAGGAAATCTAAAAGAAGGAAAGTAATATTGTAATAAGAAGAATAACATTTAAGGCAAGTAATATGGAGAACAACATTTAAGGCAAGAAAAAAATATGGCCATGGGATTCGACCCTTGAATCTCGCACTGAAGGAATATGTCCTTAGACATTCCGGTAATTACTAAATATAAATAGGAATAATATTATGAAGATAATAAAGTTAATTATTTTAGTAATCTTATTTTCTTGCTAGAGAATAAATATGATTAATAGGACAATATTCATTGGGCCTATAACTAAAATATATTAATCCTATGAGGTCACACATTGTAGCACAAGTTGAACAAAGCAATCCAAATCCATTTAGGATTAGGGTTGGGCCGATCCAAAGGGGAATAGTAGGAGAATTAGTTCTCCTAACTAACCTATGACTGTTCTATTATATATAGGATATAATATTAGAGTTTAGGGAATCAATTGATTAATCAGTTTCTTTTCACAAGAGAGAGAGAATTGAAACCCAAATCTATTCCCTCTAACCGGCGCCTATACCACCAAAAAGCAAGGGATCTTTTCTCTTCCGTTCTAGCAGACGTTGGTGTTCAACTGGTGCTCGTGGACTGATTAGAGGAGCAACACTTGAGGCTCTCGGATCTTCAAAGCTTGCATACAATAGGGAAATCACGCTACAAAGGTTTGATATTTAATCCCTATTGAATGATTCATATGTTTGATTATGTTTGCGATCCTATGATAGATGTTAGGAAATAATTTCCTGAAATTCCGCTATATGCATCTATATATTCCAACAATGGTATCAGTTTTGCCTAATTCATAATATTCATATGATCATATAATTGTATGCAAAGTTATTATTTTTATTCAATTAAGGATGGATTTATTTATGGCTTGAATTTGCATAATTGATATTTGATATTAATTGATTGGAAATTGTAAATAATAGATTTATTTGTGATTTATGCTCAAATAATTTTATAATGTTCCCAATTTTCTATATTATGGACGAAATAAATTGGTTAATTTACTCTAAAATTTTCGGATTTTTATAAATCGATTTGTTAGATTTAAAATTATTTATGTTTAATTTGATTAATCATTAAAATAAGTTGTTAACAATTAAAGATTTGATTTTTTACTTGTTAAATAAATCTAATATTCATCACCCACATAGATCTAGAATAATATGATTGCTGAAAATAATTTGATTATTTTTCTCACTCATTTTCTAATTTTATCATATTATTTATGAATTTTGGTTAAATTTTATGTTTAATTTGATTATTCATACAATAAAAGAATAACAATAAAAATATTTGATTTTATTTGTTAAGATAATTCAGTAGATCACCCTAAAAAATTATTTTCGAATTTTTTGGAATTTAATTGTTAATTTTCTGAATTTGGGAGATAATTTGATTTTTGCCCTAATTTTGAATTTTTCGTTAGATTTAATGATTAATATAGATTAAGCATTGAAAATCTAATCTTAACATATCTAAAATTTTGCTTGAGTTTGTTAAGCGATTCAAAATTTTTTGCCTTAATTTTCGGATTATTAAGACCTAATTAAAATCCTAAGTATTTAAATAAATTGTTTGTTAAAGATTTAATGGCAATTTCGCAAATTATTACAAAATTCAAAAGGGATTGTCCACCATGGCTGGGTGGCCCCACCTGCGCCGGTGGAGCCACGGTGGAGGGCGTTTTGGGTCGGCGAGGCAGAAAAGGGACCGCGGCGGCGGAGCAGCGGCGGAACCACGCACGTTTGACGTGCGGTGGCTCACGCCGCCGCCGGGTTGTTTTGTGCTTGCCCGGTGGAGCGACGGCTGCGACGGGTGTGATATGCACGGGGGCTGGCCGGCGATTGTCGCTGCTGGCCGGCGATTGTCGCTGCTTGCTGACGTTCATGTGTTGTGGTGTGTGTGTGGATTCGCGTGCGCCAAGTTGTTGGTGAGGGCAGTTTTTTTCGATTTTCCAGCAAGGGGTTGCTTGCTTGGTTGTTGACTGGCAGCCTTGCTGCTGGTCAACGATCAACCATATTATAAAAAAATATATATTTGTTTTAAGGATCTGATGAATAATAATGATTATTGCCATATTTAAATAAGTAATTGAATGAAAATAATAAAGTTTTCTAAATAATTTCTAGCTTAGATTTGTTAAGTTTCATAATTATTATGGAAAAGTTGATTTGCTTATTAATTGTTAATAAGTAAATAGTTTGTGTTTATTTTATTTGATATTATAAATGCGTGGATGTTAAATGTAATATGTATGATATTATGTTTTGCATGATATGACTAGTATGGCCCAAATTAGGATAGTAAATACGATATGCGAATCGTTAAATTTGAATGTAAATTAAATACGATCTGCGAATCATTTGTATTTTTATAACTTTAAATTTTCGTTATTTATTTAATTCAAATTATGTAATCAATCATGAGGATCCAAGGAGTTTCGAGGATGGTGATCCATGGAGATTCAAGGGAGGATTCATGAAGATTAGTTATTTTCCTAAGTATAGGGGCCATACTAGATCATTTAATTATTGCTTTTATAATTCTCTTGCATTTATTTTGTTTAAATGCTTGCTTCTAAGTTTGTTTGTGGTTAATTGATTCATGTGTTCACTATTAATTGACCATATTAGTAAACTTAGATCCCCAAAAGTAATATTGAGTTCAATTGCTTTTCCAAACAACACCTATAAAGCCTTAGATCATGAGTAATAGGTTCTGCCAAAGCAGGGTGTTGCTCATAGTTTCGGGGATAGTAGGGTAGGTTTTTCAAACTTACATGTCAATGTTTGGTTTTGCTCAACAAAATCATCAAAAGACAAAGTTTTGAGTTTTGAAGCTAAGAGATAGGAGTAAACAAGGAGTTGTTAACTCATCAACCAAGAATTATAATTAGTTATAATTAGTAAAGTGTTTACTTACCTCAACTACTATAATTGAAGGCGGGGGCCAAAGTCCTGTTTGATTGTAGTGGGAGGGGATCTTGGTTATTTCTTTATTCAATAGGGGACTTTCATTTGGAATAAAGGGTAGTAGTAATTAAAATTTGTTTAATTATTGCTTTCTTGATAAACATTGATTGAATCTTGCTTTATTATTTATTGTAGTAATTATGTCTAGTAACAACAATATGAACACCAACAATTCTACTTGTAATTTGCGCTCCGTCCTTTCGAAGGACAAATTGAATGTTGAACGTTTCATTGCAAGTGAAAGGGATATGGGAATCGTTCTCAGAACTCAAAAGTTCAAAGACTTTCACATGCAAGGAGAGGAAGCAAAGATGCAAGAGATGCATGAAAGGCTAACTCAGACTGAGCGAAACATCCCTAACCAGCCTAGAAAAGAATATGAGGATGTTCTTATGGTTAGTAAAGGGCAATCGCTCAATAGGATTGGGATTGCTATTAAGAAGGACGAAAGCAAACAAGTTGCCAAGTCTGATACTTCTGAAAAGCAAAAGACTGCACCAAAACCAAAAGTTGATGATGAGCACTATTGTTACATCTGTCACAAGGTTGGTCATTGGAAAAGTAGTTGCCCCAAGTATCTGAAGGATCAAAAGAAAGGAGTTTCTAGTTCAGATATGTATGTTATAGAAGTTAACTTAGCAATTTCTGCTTCTTGGGTATTTGATACCGCTTGTGGTTCGCACATTATTTGTAATATGCAAGGCCTCAAAAGAAGTAGAACATTGGGAATGGGAGAAGTAAATCTTCGCGTTGGCAATGGAGCACGAGTTGCTACATTGGCAGTGGAAGTATATAGTCTACTTTTACCTTCAGGAATAGTTTTAGAACTTAATAATTGTTATTATGTTCCTGCTATCACAAAGAACAATATTTGGATTCCTGTTTTGAATTCCGAAGGTTATTCATTTACAATAAAGAACAATTATTGTTCTGCGTATTTGAATGATATGTTCTATGTCTCCGCTAAGTTTTCAAATGGTTTATATGTGCTAGACTTAGAAACCCACATCTATAACATAGACAGCAAGAAACATAAAGTAAATGATTCAAACCCTACATACCTATGGCATTGTCGATTAGGCCACATAAGCTCAAAGCGCATTGAGAAACTTCATAAAGATGGATTTCTCAAATCATTTGATTTCGAATCATTTGATACTTGTGAGTTTTGCTTGATGGGGAAAATGATAAAGTCTCCTTTCACAGGTTCAAGTGAAAGGGCCAATGACCTTTTTGCCCTCATACATACGGATGTGTGTGGACCTATGAGTATGTTGGCTAGGGAGGGTACAGTTACTTCATTACTTTTATCGATGATGCGAGCAGATTTGGATATGTTTAACTCATGCGGCATAAGTTGGAATCCTTTGAAAAATTTAAGGAATTCCATAATGAAGTACAAAACCAACTTGGGAAGAAAATTAAGGCATTACGATCCGATCGTGGTGGTGAATATTTATCTCAAGAATTTGGTGATCATTTGAAGGATTGTGGAATACTTTCACAATGCACCCCACCAGGAACACCACAGTTAAATGGCGTTTCTAACAGAAGGAATCGAACTCTACTTGATATGGTTCGATCCATGATGAGCCTCACGATCTTCCTATTACATTCGGGGATTTGCGCTTGAAACAAAGAAAGATTCACACTTAACGAGCACCATCCAAAGTAGTGGAAAAGACTCCGTTTGAAATGTGGACTGGAAACGTTCCAAAATTGTCTTTTCTAAGGATATGGGGTTGTGAAACTTATGTAAAACGTTTACTTTCTGATAAGCTTTCACCCAAATCCGATAAAATGTCTTTTTGTGGGTTACCCAAAAGAGACTAAGGGATACTACTTCTACAACCAAAGCGAAAACAAAGTGTTTGTTGCTCGTAATGGTGTCTTTCTGGAAAAGAAGTTTATTTCCAGAAAAACAAGTGGGAGAAATGTATATCTCGAAGAAGTTCGAGATGAGCAGCAAATGGATGAGGTTGACACCTCATTAGAGGCGGCCCGTCATGAACATGTTTAGGAGGTGGTGCATTCAATTCACGTACCTCCTACCGTCCCACTTGGAGATACTCCATGCGAAGTCACTCAACCTAATGAGGTAGAAACTTCTTCTGTTGTTCCCCAACGTAGGTCTAGTAGGACCATCATTCCGTCAAAGAGATATATTGATTTCCTTTTGACTGAAAGTTCTGAAATAACGATTTTAGAATCAGAAGAGCCTACAAGCTACAAAGATGCTTTGGATAGTCAAGACTCCGAAAGATGGCTTGAGGCCATGAAATCTGAAATGGATTCCATGTCTGAAAATCAAGTATGGGACTTGGTTGATTTGCCTGATGGGGTAAAACCCATTGGATGCAAATGGATTTTCAAATTGAAAAGCACAAGGATGGAAACATTAGTGTTTCAAAGCAAGGTTGGTGGCGAAAGGTTTCAAACAAATTCATGGTATTGACTATGATGAAACCTTCTCACCAAAGAGCCATGCCGAAGTCCATTAGGAAAATCCTTGCGATCCGCCTTTCATGACTATGAAATATGGCAGATGGATGTCAAAACCGCTTTCTTGAATGGGTTCTTGAAAGAGGATGTGTACATGACACAACCTCAAGGTTTTGAAGATTAAGAAAATCCAAGGAGGGTATGCAAGCTTAAGAAGTCCATTTATGGACTAAAGCAAGCATCAGGGAGTTGGAACCTCATATTTGATGAGGCAGTCAAGAAATTTGGCTTTCTCAGAAATGAAGAGGAATCTTGTGTGTACAAGAAATTAAGTGGGAGTAGTATTACTTTTCTGGTCTTGTATGTGGATGACATACTTCTCATAGGAAATGATAAGACCATGCTTCGAGTCGATCAAGGAATGGCTTAAAAATTGTTTCTCTATGAAAGACCTAGGAGAGGCTGAGTACATATTGGGAATAAAGATCTATAGAGATAGGTCGAAAAGGCTGATTGGACTTAGTCAAGAGACTTATATCGATAAGGTTCTTGCAAGGTTCAAGCTGGAAAACTCCAAGAGAGGTTTCATTCCCATGCAACATGGCATAACACTTGACAAGACTCAGTGTCATTCGAGTCCTGATGAGGTCAAGCGTGTGAGTAATGTTCCCTATGCTTCTGCAGTAGGATCCATTATATATGCCATGATATGCACTCGACCGGATGTTGCATATGCTTTGAGTATATACAGCAGATACCACTCAAATTCAGGAGATGCGCACTGGATTGCGGCAAAAAAACATCCTTAAGTACTTGCGAAGGACTAAGGATAATTTTTTGGTATATGGTGGAGATGAGGAGTTAGTTGTTACTGGTTACACAGATGTAAGCAAGGTTCATACCGAGGATAATATAGCAAATCCTCTGACTAAACCGCTTGCTCAACCTAAGCATGAGTGTCATACTAGGTCTATGGGGCTTAAGCATATGGGAGAATGGCTTTAGGTTGTTTACTTCATGTTTACAATTGTAAAGACATTTATTATGCTTTGAATGTTTATCAATAAAAATTCTTTTCTTATTTAATTGTTTGGTTTAGTATTAAATAAAATGTCCAAATAATTTGTGTTTTCAAATAGGATTATCGAAAACGTTTTGATAATGGAACCCTATAAAGTGAACTGAAATCACAATTTATTTAAAGTCCCTAGTCTAAATCACTAAATTGGACATAAGTGATTTATTTAAAAGACTAGTATATAATTAATTGATAGCGCAGTTCCATGGGCTATAGAGACATAGATATGTCTAATTTATTATATGGATGTATAGTTGATACATTAAGACTTGACCTAATTAGATTCTAAAAGTAGAATCAAACTACTATATTTAGTGGATTCCTTAGACATGAGTATGTCTTAATAAACACAATATAATTAGTTTAACTTTGACACTGTTAAACGTCGCGCCGTAAAAGGAGGTTATAAAGGCAGTGATCAGGTGGGCTAAGAATTGAGTGGGAGTTATGGTCATATAAGAGGGGATAAGTCCTCCTATTAAATAGGAATGGTGTCTGGGACTCTTGATGAGCGAGAACTGGAAAATTGCATGGCCATGCGGAATAGGATTAACGAGTTAATCCTCATTTGAGCAGTTCAAACTCAGCGATCAAGGAACATAAATTTGAGAATAACATTGTGTTATCAAATTTGACATTAAGTGACTTAAGGAATTTAACATTGCGCTCTTGTCTTCGGACAAGTGGGAGATTGAAGGAATATGTCCTTAGACATCCCGACAATTACTAAATATAAATAGGAATAATATTATGAAGATAATAAAGTTAATTATTTTAGTAATCTTATGTTCTTGCTAGAGAATAAATATGATTAATAGGACAATATTGATTGGGCCTATAACTAAAATATATTAATCCTATGAGGTCACACATTGTAGCACAAGTTGAACAAAGCAATCCAAATCCATTTAGGATTAGGGTTGGGCCGGTCCAAAGGGGAATAGTAGGAGAATTAGTTCTCCTAACTAACCTATGACTGTTCTATTATATATAGGATATAATATTAGAGTTTAGGGAATCAATTGATTAATCAGTTTCTTTTCACAAGAGAGAGAGAATTGAAACCCAAATCTATTCCCTCTAACCGGCGCCTATACCACCAAAAAGCAAGGGATCTTTTCTCTTCCGTTCTAGCAGACGTTGGTGTTCAACTGGTGCTCGTGGACTGATTAGAGGAGCAACACTTGAGGCTCTCGGATCTTCAAAGCTTGCATACAATAGGGAAATCACGCTACAAAGGTTTGATATTTAATCCCTATTGAATGATTCATATGTTTGATTATGTTTGCGATCCTATGATAGATGTTAGGAAATAATTTCCTGAAATTCCGCTATATGCATCTATATATTCCAACAATGGTATCAGTTTTGCCTAATTCATAATATTCATATGATCATATAATTGTATGCAAAGTTATTATTTTTATTCAATTAAGGATGGATTTATTTATGGCTTGAATTTGCATAATTGATATTTGATATTAATTGATTGGAAATTGTAAATAATAGATTTATTTGTGATTTATGCTCAAATAATTTTATAATGTTCCCAATTTTCTATATTATGGACGAAATAAATTGGTTAATTTACTCTAAAATTTTCGGATTTTTATAAATCGATTTGTTAGATTTAAAATTATTTATGTTTAATTTGATTAATCATTAAAATAAGTTGTTAACAATTAAAGATTTGATTTTTTACTTGTTAAATAAATCTAATATTCATCACCCACATAGATCTAGAATAATATGATTGCTGAAAATAATTTGATTATTTTTCTCACTCATTTTCTAATTTTATCATATTATTTATGAATTTTGGTTAAATTTTATGTTTAATTTGATTATTCATACAATAAAAGAATAACAATAAAAATATTTGATTTTATTTGTTAAGATAATTCAGTAGATCACCCTAAAAAATTATTTTCGAATTTTTTGGAATTTAATTGTTAATTTTCTGAATTTGGGAGATAATTTGATTTTTGCCCTAATTTTGAATTTTTCGTTAGATTTAATGATTAATATAGATTAAGCATTGAAAATCTAATCTTAACATATCTAAAATTTTGCTTGAGTTTGTTAAGCGATTCAAAATTTTTTGCCTTAATTTTCGGATTATTAAGACCTAATTAAAATCCTAAGTATTTAAATAAATTGTTTGTTAAAGATTTAATGGCAATTTTGCAAATTATTACAAAATTCAAAAGGGATTGTCCACCATGGCTGGGTGGCCCCACCTGCGCCGGTGGAGCCACGGTGGAGGGCGTTTTGGGTCGGCGAGGCAGAAAAGGGACCGCGGCGGCGGAGCAGCGGCGGAACCACGCACGTTTGACGTGCGGTGGCTCACGCTGCTGCTGGTTGTTTTGTGCTGCCGGTGAGCGACGGCTGCGACGGTGTGATATGCACGGGGGCTGGCCGGCGATTGTCGCTGCTGGCCGGCGATTGTCGCTGCTTGCTGACGTTCATGTGTTGTGGTGTGTGTGTGGATTCGCGTGCGCCAAGTTGTTGGTGAGGGCAGTTTTTTTCGATTTTCCAGCAAGGGGTTGCTTGCTTGGTTGTTGACTGGCAGCCTTGCTGCTGGTCAACGATCAACCATATTATAAAAAAATATATATTTGTTTTAAGGATCTGATGAATAATAATGATTATTGCCATATTTAAATAAGTAATTGAATGAAAATAATAAAGTTTTCTAAATAATTTCTAGCTTAGATTTGTTAAGTTTCATAATTATTATGGAAAAGTTGATTTGCTTATTAATTGTTAATAAGTAAATAGTTTGTGTTTATTTTATTTGATATTATAAATGCGTGGATGTTAAATGTAATATGTATGATATTATGTTTTGCATGATATGACTAGTATGGCCCAAATTAGGATAGTAAATACGATATGCGAATCGTTAAATTTGAATGTAAATTAAATACGATCTGCGAATCATTTGTATTTTTATAACTTTAAATTTTCGTTATTTATTTAATTCAAATTATGTAATCAATCATGAGGATCCAAGGAGTTTCGAGGATGGTGATCCATGGAGATTCAAGGGAGGATTCATGAAGATTAGTTATTTTCCTAAGTATAGGGGCCATACTAGATCATTTAATTATTGCTTTTATAATTCTCTTGCATTTATTTTGTTTAAATGCTTGCTTCTAAGTTTGTTTGTGGTTAATTGATTCATGTGTTCACTATTAATTGACCATATTAGTAAACTTAGATCCCCAAAAGTAATATTGAGTTCAATTGCTTTTCCAAACAACACCTATAAAGCCTTAGATCATGAGTAATAGGTTCTGCCAAAGCAGGGTGTTGCTCATAGTTTCGGGGATAGTAGGGTAGGTTTTTCAAACTTACATGTCAATGTTTGGTTTTGCTCAACAAAATCATCAAAAGACAAAGTTTTGAGTTTTGAAGCTAAGAGATAGGAGTAAACAAGGAGTTGTTAACCTGTCAACCAAGAATTATAATTAGTTATAATTAGTAAAGTGTTTACTTACCTCAACTACTATAATTGAAGGCAGGGCCAAAGTCTGTTTGATTGTAGTGGGAGGGGATCTTGGTTATTTCTTTATTCAATAGGGGACTTTCATTTGGAATAAAGGGTAGTAGTAATTAAAATTTGTTTAATTATTGCTTTCTTGATAAACATTGATTGAATCTTGCTTTATTATTTATTGTAGTAATTATGTCTAGTAACAACAATATGAACACCAACAATTCTACTTGTAATTTGCGCTCCGTCCTTTCGAAGGACAAATTGAATGTTGAACGTTTCATTGCAAGTGAAAGGGATATGGGAATCGTTCTCAGAACTCAAAAGTTCAAAGACTTTCACATGCAAGGAGAGGAAGCAAAGATGCAAGAGATGCATGAAAGGCTAACTCAGACTGAGCGAAACATCCCTAACCAGCCTAGAAAAGAATATGAGGATGTTCTTATGGTTAGTAAAGGGCAATCGCTCAATAGGATTGGGATTGCTATTAAGAAGGACGAAAGCAAACAAGTTGCCAAGTCTGATACTTCTGAAAAGCAAAAGACTGCACCAAAACCAAAAGTTGATGATGAGCACTATTGTTACATCTGTCACAAGGTTGGTCATTGGAAAAGTAGTTGCCCCAAGTATCTGAAGGATCAAAAGAAAGGAGTTTCTAGTTCAGATATGTATGTTATAGAAGTTAACTTAGCAATTTCTGCTTCTTGGGTATTTGATACCGCTTGTGGTTCGCACATTATTTGTAATATGCAAGGCCTCAAAAGAAGTAGAACATTGGGAATGGGAGAAGTAAATCTTCGCGTTGGCAATGGAGCACGAGTTGCTACATTGGCGTGGAAAGTATATAGTCTACTTTTACCTTCGGGAATAGTTTTAGAACTTAATAATTGTTATTATGTTCCTCGCTATCACAAAGAACAATATTTGGATTCCCGTTTTGAATTCGAAGGTTATTCATTTACAATAAAGAACAATTATTGTTCTGCGTATTTGAATGATATGTTCTATGTCTCCGCTAAGTTTTCAAATGGTTTATATGTGCTAGACTTAGAAACCCACATCTATAACATAGACAGCAAGAAACATAAAGTAAATGATTCAAACCCTACATACCTATGGCATTGTCGATTAGGCCACATAAGCTCAAAGCGCATTGAGAAACTTCATAAAGATGGATTTCTCAAATCATTTGATTTCGAATCATTTGATACTTGTGAGTTTTGCTTGATGGGGAAAATGATAAAGTCTCCTTTCACAGGTTCAAGTGAAAGGGCCAATGACCTTTTTGCCCTCATACATACGGATGTGTGTGGACCTATGAGTATGTTGGCTAGGGAGGGTACAGTTACTTCATTACTTTTATCGATGATGCGAGCAGATTTGGATATGTTTAACTCATGCGGCATAAGTTGGAATCCTTTGAAAAATTTAAGGAATTCCATAATGAAGTACAAAACCAACTTGGGAAGAAAATTAAGGCATTACGATCCGATCGTGGTGGTGAATATTTATCTCAAGAATTTGGTGATCATTTGAAGGATTGTGGAATACTTTCACAATGCACCCCACCAGGAACACCACAGTTAAATGGCGTTTCTAACAGAAGGAATCGAACTCTACTTGATATGGTTCGATCCATGATGAGCCTTGCTGATCTTCCTATTACATTCTGGGGATTTGCGCTTGAAACAGCAGCATTCACACTTAACAGAGCACCATCCAAAGTAGTGGAAAAGACTCCGTTTGAAATGTGGACTGGAAACGTTCCAAAATTGTCTTTTCTAAGGATATGGGGTTGTGAAACTTATGTAAAACGTTTACTTTCTGATAAGCTTTCACCTAAATCCGATAAAATGTCTTTTTGTGGGTTACCCAAAAGAGACTAAGGGATACTACTTCTACAACCAAAGCGAAAACAAAGTGTTTGCTGCTCGTAATGGTGTCTTTCTGGAAAAGAAGTTTATTTCCAGAAAAACAAGTGGGAGAAATGTATATCTCGAAGAAGTTCGAGATGAGCAGCAAATGGATGAGGTTGACACCTCATTAGAGGCGGCCCGTCATGAACATGTTTAGGAGGTGGTGCATTCAATTCACGTACCTCCTACCGTCCCACTTGGAGATACTCCATGCGAAGTCACTCAACCTAATGAGGTAGAAACTTCTTCTGTTGTTCCCCAACGTAGGTCTAGTAGGACCATCATTCCGTCAAAGAGATATATTGATTTCCTTTTGACTGAAAGTTCTGAAATAACGATTTTAGAATCAGAAGAGCCTACAAGCTACAAAGATGCTTTGGATAGTCAAGACTCCGAAAGATGGCTTGAGGCCATGAAATCTGAAATGGATTCCATGTCTGAAAATCAAGTATGGGACTTGGTTGATTTGCCTGATGGGGTAAAACCCATTGGATGCAAATGGATTTTCAAATTGAAAACAGACAAGGATGGAAACATTAGTGTTTCAAAGCAAGGTTGGTGGCGAAAGGTTTCAAACAAATTCATGGTATTGACTATGATGAAACCTTCTCACCAGTAGCCATGCTGAAGTCCATTAGGAAAATCCTTGCGATTGCTGCCTTTCATGACTATGAAATATGGCAGATGGATGTCAAAACCGCTTTCTTGAATGGGTTCTTGAAAGAGGATGTGTACATGACACAACCTCAAGGTTTTGAAGATTAAGAAAATCCAAGGAGGGTATGCAAGCTTAAGAAGTCCATTTATGGACTAAAGCAAGCATCAGGGAGTTGGAACCTCATATTTGATGAGGCAGTCAAGAAATTTGGCTTTCTCAGAAATGAAGAGGAATCTTGTGTGTACAAGAAATTAAGTGGGAGTAGTATTACTTTTCTGGTCTTGTATGTGGATGACATACTTCTCATAGGAAATGATAAGACCATGCTTGAGTCAGTCAAGGAATGGCTTAAAAATTGTTTCTCTATGAAAGACCTAGGAGAGGCTGAGTACATATTGGGAATAAAGATCTATAGAGATAGGTCGAAAAGGCTGATTGGACTTAGTCAAGAGACTTATATCGATAAGGTTCTTGCAAGGTTCAAGCTGGAAAACTCCAAGAGAGGTTTCATTCCCATGCAACATGGCATAACACTTGACAAGACTCAGTGTCATTCGAGTCCTGATGAGGTCAAGCGTGTGAGTAATGTTCCCTATGCTTCTGCAGTAGGATCCATTATATATGCCATGATATGCACTCGACCGGATGTTGCATATGCTTTGAGTATATACAGCAGATACCAGTCAAATTCAGGAGATGCGCACTGGATTGCAGCGAAAAACATCCTTAAGTACTTGCGAAGGACTAAGGATAATTTTTTGGTATATGGTGGAGATGAGGAGTTAGTTGTTACTGGTTACACAGATGTAAGCAAGGTTCATACCGAGGATAATATAGCAAATCCTCTGACTAAACCGCTTGCTCAACCTAAGCATGAGTGTCATACTAGGTCTATGGGGCTTAAGCATATGGGAGAATGGCTTTAGGTTGTTTACTTCATGTTTACAATTGTAAAGACATTTATTATGCTTTGAATGTTTATCAATAAAAATTCTTTTCTTATTTAATTGTTTGGTTTAGTATTAAATAAAATGTCCAAATAATTTGTGTTTTCAAATAGGATTATCGAAAACGTTTTGATAATGGAACCCTATAAAGTGAACTGAAATCACAATTTATTTAAAGTCCCTAGTCTAAATCACTAAATTGGACATAAGTGATTTATTTAAAAGACTAGTATATAATTAATTGATAGCGCAGTTCCATGGGCTATAGAGACATAGATATGTCTAATTTATTATATGGATGTATAGTTGATACATTAAGACTTGACCTAATTAGATTCTAAAAGTAGAATCAAACTACTATATTTAGTGGATTCCTTAGACATGAGTATGTCTTAATAAACACAATATAATTAGTTTAACTTTGACACTGTTAAACGTCGCGCCGTAAAAGGAGGTTATAAAGGCAGTGATCAGGTGGGCTAAGAATTGAGTGGGAGTTATGGTCATATAAGAGGGGATAAGTCCTCCTATTAAATAGGAATGGTGTCTGGGACTCTTGATGAGCGAGAACTGGAAAATTGCATGGCCATGCGGAATAGGATTAACGAGTTAATCCTCATTTGAGCAGCTTGAAACTCGCCGATCAAGGAACATAAATTTGAGAATAACATTGTGTTATCAAATTTGACATTAAGTGACTTAAGGAATTTAACATTGCGCTCTTGTCTTCGGACAAGTGGGAGATTGAAGGAATATGTCCTTAGACATCCCGACAATTACTAAATATAAATAGGAATAATATTATGAAGATAATAAAGTTAATTATTTTAGTAATCTTATGTTCTTGCTAGAGAATAAATATGATTAATAGGACAATATTGATTGGGCCTATAACTAAAATATATTAATCCTATGAGGTCACACATTGTAGCACAAGTTGAACAAAGCAATCCAAATCCATTTAGGATTAGGGTTGGGCCGGTCCAAAGGGGAATAGTAGGAGAATTAGTTCTCCTAACTAACCTATGACTCTTCTATTATATATAGGATATAATATTAGAGTTCAGGGAATCAATTGATTAATCAGTTTCTTTTCACAAGAGAGAGAGAATTGAAACCCAAATCTATTCCCTCTAACCGGCGCCTATACCACCAAAAAGCAAGGGACCTTTTCTCTTCCGTTCTAGCAGACGTTGGTGTTCAACTGGTGCTCGTGGACTGATTAGAGGAGCAACAATTGAGGCTTATAACAGGGAAATCACGCTACAAAGGTTTGATATTTAATCCCTATTGAATGCTTCATATGTTTGATTATGTTTGCGATCATATGATAGATGTTAGGAAATTGTTTCTGAAATTCCGCTATATGCATCTATATATTCCTACACGCACTCCCAGTAACTAAACTAGAAGCAAAATTTCAAACCGCCTGCGCCACTAGCCTTCTACTGATGAAAAGATGAAAATAATTATCTTTTTTATTTAGGGGCCCGGGCGGGCGCCCCGCCTGCTCTGGCCCAGGGTCGGGCCTGTTCCTGTCAATTTTTCCTATATATTTCAGTTAATGTAATCCCTTATATCAGGAAATCATGTATATCTTTAGGATTATCTCTTCCTTGTGGAGCATATTCTCTAAGATATTATTAGCATACTATCCCTCTATTAGTTGTTATCTCTTGTAGTATATAAGGTTTACTTATCGTACTACGATATACAAGATTTCTCATAAACTCTATAACTGTAGAGCGCTTTAGTAGAAAAATCCAACAAAGATTATGTCTTCCTTTCTAGATCATAAGACTTCTGAAGGTTGCTCTCTTTCTATAAGATGTATAATTTGTTGTATTCAGGTTCAGAGAAACATATGAACATCGTATTCTTCGTGGTAATGATATAAGAAAACGAAAATGTGGTTACCTCATAATTAATTGTGGTTAAGAATGTATTTTATATTAAAGCCAAACTTATTAGTAAGCTCTTGATTCATTATTAGTAGGCTTGATTTCCAAGCATGGATTCTTAGTCTATTAAGAGATATGCTTTTTATTTGGGAATGTGAACCCTTGATATTACAATAAATAGTGTTGGTGCAGGTATTGATGCTTTACTGGGTTTTAGTTCAGAGTGCTTACAGGAGCTGAGGGAATGCAAAGTGAAGTGTTTATTTGTCAAAGATGATTCAGAGAAAACAAAGTAGTCCAAAAAGAATGAGATAATTATAGGAAATAAAGGTCTGATTGATGTACTTACGAAGAACAAATATATATACAATATTGATAAACAATAGGAAGAATAAACTTATCTGTAGATAACAGTTGACTGAACTTGATTGAACTTCACATGAACATTACACCGTGGTATGGAGGCCAGTGCCTTAGAAACGCATTTTGCCATCTCCAATATGAATTCTCGATGATGTTCGTCTCCCAAGGTTCACTCCACGATCCCTAACTCCGTGCACCCGTATCAAGGATTGGTATTTCGCAAGTGCTACTCAAATCTTAGAGGGAAAGGTAGGCCATGTGTTTTTGGTTAAGAAGATATTTATATGAAGGAATCAAAGAAACCCGAAAATAGTTCAGAAACCTAATATCACCCAATCCGCGTCTCACGGAGTGGGCTCTCCATCTCGGAGCAGACGCTCCTTCATGGAGTGGACGCTCCTTTTGGTGCAGAGCGGAACCAAAGTCCCTGCCGCGGAGCGGACTCTCCATCACGGAACCAACGTTCCTAGGATGCGCCGGATGCAAGGAGATGAGCGGCACACACCTAACTTGTGCTTGACGCATACCCTTTGCATGCGGCGCACCAAAGTCAGCCACCAACTTCACGTTATTCTTAGGATGTAATTTCACCATAATAGTGTCGCTATGATTGACTAGCTTCCAGGTAAAGGAGGATATTTTCATTCTCAATGGTTCCAATCTGAACGGTTATCTCATATGCCTTTCTTTTCCCCTGTTTGGTGTAGCTTCAACTTTGTGAAGCCTTTCTAAATAGTAAGATATTCATTGCTTCTAGACAATTTTTGCTTCAGATGGATATACAGAAAGCGGATTTTGAATCTTAGTGGTTGATTGTCATAGTTTACGATCAGTTATTGCCATGGAAGCAATACATAAGGAAACTAGACAATATTTTGATAACTTAGAACTTTTTCATGTTTTTCTTATGTCATTTTATTCTAACACTATTAGTTTTTCATTTTGCATCTCCTGTCAAGCACATTTTCTTAATGTAAAAGTGAATGTTGGTTGTCCATTTTATTCTCTATTGCTCTTGATATGTTTATGCTACTCAGCATTTAAACTACCAAAGTTTGAATATGAAGTGGAAATAAAAGTGGGATTAGTAGCGAAACTTAAATACTTGGGTTTTTCTACATTTTGCCCTCGTGTTTTTCCATTTTCTACGTTGTACCCCATGTTTCTAGGATTTCTACACTGTACCCTTCAACTCTCATTTTTTAATTCAAAATGCCACTGCCGTTAAGTGAACGTTAAGTGTTCCGTTAGTGAAATTAATATTGATTTATTAAATTACCATCAGGTTAAAAAACCCATGAGAGGGAAACTTTTCCACCATAAAACTTAGGGTTTGACTCCCTCTTATTGACTTATATCCCCTCCCCCACAAATCTTCATCTTCTTTCTTTCTCTGTGAAGCTTCTCTCCAAAATCAACAATGTTAAGTGCAAATTCTTCATCAGTTGCGTGCTTGGAAAGGGATTTCGTTGCTCCCAAGTGTAATTGCAACCCCCCCAAAAACGCGAAATTGCACATTTCTGGTTCTCAACACAATCCTGGTTGGGCCTATTTCAAGTGCGATTTGTGCCAATTTTTTGTGTGGTTGCACAATGGACATATGATTCGAAGAGGGGATGCTGCAGATGTGATGCGTGGTGAAGAAGGAAGTGGGGTGCATTCAAATGACGTCACTTTGGTTCAGCTTAGGGAAGACATGGCAGCTGCGAAACAGAATTTGGGTGGTTTAGGGGTTTATTTAAGGGATTTGGTAAAAATAGGATTGTTCATGTATATCTTGTTAGTAATTATCATCAAATTATGCTAATTTCTAGAATGGAAACTAAGGTGGTTTTTTTTGTGTAATTGGGTGTTGCAAGTTAATTGAACTAGTTTGTATGCAACTGTTGAAATATATGAATAAAACAATGGGAAATCTTGTGCTCCTTTTGCTACTAATCTTTGTAAATTGCTTGCAACAACAATTGTTTTAATATTACAAAAACTGCTTCCAATACTTTAAAAAGACAAAATAAACATTCCTAATTGTTTCTTGAAACAACATGAACAAAAGAGAAATTCCTAAATGCCATTGTTTGCACTTGAAATAAGATTAACAAAAACAAAAGATATGCACTCCATAAGTCCCCAAAATCAAAGTTTGCAACCAATTACTTAAGCATTGAAATCCTATCCATGATCTTTCTCCTCTTTAGACTCAAATTCTGACCAAAATCTGCAGCACTTGTTGAAGGTTGACTCATAGAATGTTGAGCTGATGAGTGTTGTCTTGTTTGAGTTTGAGATCTGATCTGGGGTTGAGATGATGAGTGTTGTCTTGTTTGAGTTTGAGATCTGATCTGGGGTTGAGATGATGACCCAGCAGCAGCATTGTGAGATGATGACTTTTGTCAGCCTTGGTATTGAGAGGATGACCCAGATTCATTTATCATAACATCAATCAAATTGGAGTAATTCTCCACTGGAAGCCTCACTGGCCCTTTGCCCTTAGTTGCCACCCTTGGCTCCTGTCTTCCTTGCTGCTGTCCTAACTCTCTTGCAATAAGACCACCTTTGCAGGTTTTGGAATTATGTCCAAATGCCTGGCATTTTTTGCATTGGACTGTGGCACTCCTCTTCCCCTTTTTCAGTTCCCCTTCTTCCCTTCTTCTATTTCTGGAAGGCTTGCCCACTGACCTTTTCATTGTTGGTGGGATCAAGGTGGGCACATCCATAGTAGGCCACTGCTCAGGATCAGGCACATGTGATATATTGCCATTGTAGGCTTGCTTATACCTAGCAACTGAGAACCACTCACTCACAAAGTCAGAGGGCTCTTTTTGAGCATGTATTATGGCTTTAATTCCATGCTTACATGGAATTCCACTCAGTTGCCACCTACCACAAGCACACACTTTATTTGTGAGGCTCACAGGTAACACTGTCCTACCCTCATGTAGCTCATACTCACCCCTCCTATAGGCCTAACAAGCTCTTGAATCTTTAGTCAACACTCTTAACCTCTCTCTAATATGAGGGCAAATCCCATCATCTTGCCACTGCTGACAGAGTTGTTGTCTTGTTGCATGCCTCACCATAGCTATCCTCCTCACACCTGTGCAAATTATCATAGTGAGTATTAAAATCAATAGAAAACACTTAGAATAAGAAGGAGCAAACTGGTTTATACCTTCTAGTAGAGTCAGAATTGGATAGGACCTATCTACACCAATTGTGTTGTTGAAACTCTCAACAAAATTATTGGTATTTTCATCATTTCACAAAGACTCATCCATCCTGAACCTAGCCCATCTATCCACTGGTCCAATGTCCTTAAACCACTTCACAGCTCCAAGACCAGCATAAGCTTGCACCTTTTGAATGGCATGCCAAAAAGAGTATGCTGAATATGCATTTGTTACTCCCCAAAAGATCTTATGCATAAGAACTCCTGGATATTCAGTCTTAAAATTCTTGCATAAATGCCTTGCACAGTACCTTATAGGTACCTTAGGCCACACAGAGTCCAAAGAGGGATCAATACCCTTGTAAAACCAAAAACATAAAAATGCATGAATATGTTAGACATTGCAAAGCTTAGATGGAAATAAATGGGTTTAGTAAGCAAACCTTTTGCCTATTAGACATTATAGTCCAGTCAGTTCTTCCAGTGGTAGTTAATATGCCCTTCAGATGTGCAAAGAACCATGACCAGCTTGTCTTGTTCTCTGAATCCACAACAGCAACAGCCACTGGAAAAATTTCAAAATTTTCATCTAAACTGACTGCTGATAACATAATCCCTCCATAGTCGCCTTTTAGATGGCAACCATCAACTCCTACCAACCCTCTGCAGCCATTACTGAGCCCCTTAAATTGTGCAGCAAAGCTTATGAAGATTGATCTAAACTGCAGTGGCCTCTCTGGTTGTTGAAGCCTAGCCCACGTGCAAAATGCAATTGAATCAGGGTTGTTTTTTTTAGTATCTCACAGTACTTGGGCAAGTCCTTGTATGAATCATCATGACCCCCTAGTATGAGTCTCATGGCTATATCCTTCATCTTATACAGGGTAGAAGTAGCCATCCTCAACCCAAACCTATCCCAAAGCAACTTATTCATTGCATTCCCTTTTATATCTGGGGTTGCCCATATATCTTCTAGTAACTTCATTGCTGCCCAAGCATAGTTACACATAGGATTATGGACAAGGTTCAAATCACATTGGTGCTCCTTTGACACTTTTTTGATGGCCCATGTATAACCATCAGCAAGGCTGCTAGCATGTATTCTCCATCAACACCTCTCATCAGCACACTTTGCAGTATATCTAGTAGAATCTGCCTTCCTAACTACTAATGCAAAGCCATCTTGTATGCAGTAGTCTCTAAGTACATCCTTGAAGTGCTCTTTATCTACAAACATCACCCAGGGCCTTAATTTAATGTTTCCTAGTTCAGCATCATCACTGACTTGTCCATTTCTATACAACCTAGTCAAATATCCACTCTCATCAGGGGACCACTCACTGGACTGGAATGGCTCCCAACCTCCATCCACATAATTCTGACTTAGGAGTCCATTCACATCTTCTTCCTCAAAGTCAATAGAATAATCTGACTCACCACTCTCCTCCACCTCTGGTTCATAATCTCCCTCACTATCACTGCCATTACTCTCACTTACCCCATCACCTCCCTCACTCTCCCTTCCACTAAAACCTCTGCTCCTCATATGGGGCACTCTCACACCCAGCTGTGACCCCTCAGTATTATCAACATTCCTTTGACTCATTGGAACCCAGAGACCCTTCAGTTGTGCTGTTGATTTGGCCATCTTCTTCCCATGAGGGAATGGATTTGCCTTGTTGGTTTTCCTGGGTGGTCTGGGTACTCTACTTGTATGTGTAAGTGACAATGTAGGCTGGGAACTTGTGGGTTGTATAGTGTGTTGTGTAGTGTTTTGTGTTTGATCAACAGGTTGGGAATTTTGAGGGCTTTGAATGGTGGACTGTGTTTCAATGTCATCTAGGGAAATTTCAGAGGTTTGGATGGTGGGTTGTGTAACAAAAGGAGGAATTATGAGCACATCATTAAACCTTGGGCTTCTCCTATGGGGTGGGGAATTAGGAACTTCTTCCAACAGTTTAGGAAGCCTCTTGGGATTGGAATTTTTTGGTTCCATTTGAGGGGTGGGCTGTGGAGTAGGGGGACCAGTGGGTTTGTTTAATGGTCTTCTAATTGATATCTTAGGCCTAGGAGCAGTAAATAGCTTTAATGGTGGCTTACTTGGGCCAACTACTATCCTATTTACTACATTGGGATGGGCTGCTTTAGTTGCTTTTTCTGCCACAATACTGGGCTGGGCTTGTGATGTGTGATTATTTATTTTCCCAGATTTCACATTATGTACTAATTTCCAAATAAAGGTGGGCTGGTCAGCAACACCAATCCACACATCAATTTCATCGCTTTCAACATCAGCAAACATATTCATCATTGTTTTGTCATCAACCAAATAATGACTATTCATCCTATGTGAATAACTCAAAACAGGAAATTATGGAAGCTCAAACCCATTTTTAGCAAACTCATCACACATATCATTCAACACATCAATCATCAAACACTTATCAATGTCATCTATTCTTAAAACTACATAATTTCCCATATAATGCAATTTCAATATCTTATCTTCCATTCTGCACAAAAATAATACCACAACAACCACAACAATTCAGGAGAAGTAAACAAAACCCTATGTTGAAGAATTTGCACAAAACTCATGGAACATGAAAAAAAAAAAGGCTTTTTTTTCATGAAATCAAACGTATACATTTTAGCCTCATACATGAGGTCTGCTATTGCACTTCAGTTTCGAAACTAAGTTGCGCTCCAAAGACTCCACCTTTTTGACACTTCGAAATTCAAGCAATGTTCAATTGCGCAATTTAGGGTTAAATTTTGAGGTCTGGGTTTCTCTTTTGACAGAGTGCAAAGAAGGAGTAAGAAGAAGTTGAATGATCATTACAGGAGAGAGAGAGAGAGAGAGAGGGGGTATTTTAGTTTTTTTTTTCAAAATATAAAAAACAAACGGTAGGTAATAAGGCATTTAATGCCAAAGCTAACGTCCGTAATTAATATGAGCTCATTAATGGCATTTTGAATTAAAAAATGAGAGTTGAAGGGTATAGTGTAGAAATCCTAGAAACATGGGGTACAACGTAGAAAATGGAAAAACACGAGGGCAAAATGTAGAAATACCCTAAATACTTTTGTACCAATCTGTTGTAGAACTTTTGTGGGTTGGTATTTTGTTGCACAAAGAATTATCAGATTAATGATAAATATGTGACTTCATTAGATCTGATAGTAGTCTTTTAATGATATGTGACTTCGTTAGATATTAATTCTGACCAACATCAATGTTTATGTCCATTTTTTCTGATAAGATCGGAAGTTAAGTGCACATTGTTCTGACTCCAGGTTTCTATAATTAATAAACTGGGTTTCTATTCAAGAAAAAAAAATAGTAGGAAAAGAGGCTTGAAATCTACGCAAAATTATTTTTTTAATAAGAAATGAGTCATTTGTGTCGCATCCTAACCAAATTGCGATGATAACTTTTTTGTGGTGAAAAAAGAGTCATTTGAGAAGGTTGTTGCCTAACAATCGACGCAAATGATTTTTTTTTTGTTTTTGAAAAATTAATTCGCGTCGCTTGTTGGATCTAGAGCAATATGGATCAAAATCTATTGCGTCGCACCCTAAACCGACGCAAATAAGAGCCTAGCAACCAACGCAAATCGTCTTTTCCTAGTGATCCAAGTACTGAATTAATTATTTGGCTCTAATTGTAACACCCCGATAATTCTCTATTTTCCAAAATACCTTTTTAATACAAACTTAGAGAATCATCAAAGTATTATCGCTTGTGTGATAACGTATCGGCTTACTCAGAATTTTACAGCGGAAATAAATAAACAACTTTGAAAATAATAAATTAGTTAACCATAAGTCAACTTCAAAGTCAACTGTCAACCAAACCAAAGTCAAAGTAACACAAAGTCAAACTCAAACCATAAACTAAAATCAATTATAATAATAAAGTCAACACAAGCTCTCCACGAAAATCTCGAACCCATGATGCATCATCTTCGAACCTGAGATGGACAATGCACTATTGACCCCGAGAGACTGCTCACCAAATGGGTCATCATAGGATCAATAAGGCATAGCCATGATCAACATACACACACAAAGCACGTAATCAGCAAAGCTGAGTACTACATAATAAATAAATATAAAACCTAACATGATACTAATAAGCATTAAGGCAAAGATAAATAATAATAATATAATAACATTGTAGACAACTTTACTGAACTTCACTCTATAACTCAATTTAATTATAACTTAGATTGAATAGGCAATGGAAAGAGTTGTCCAAACCAAACCAGTCTTCAATTTAGAAGACGAAGTATGGGCGCGATTCCGTACTCCCTTGACCAACGATATCGAGGAACCTTTCAAATAAAAATAGGACACAGTGATCAATCCGGTCCCAAGAAAAGTCATGGGCTACCACCATGTACTCCAACTCATACTAGTCCAACACTTCAGACGTGCACAAGTCTAAAGCTTATTGCTATTCACTTTCCACTTTAAATGATTAATAAATTATTTATTGTTATGACTCACAAAGGTAAGACAAACAATATAATCATCAAGGATACATAAACTTCTATTTTTATCTTAGGATTAGATAAGGTGATCATCAACTTAACAATCAAATAATAATTCAAATTATAAATTTCATAACCATTATTTATTTGTTGATCCAAGTCAACAACCAACCAACCTTTCATAGGTTAAATAACCAACTTACCAAATAAGACCCTCGGTCCTCATAAAGTAATTAAATAATCAAAAGGGAACAACATGATCCAATTCATGATCCAATAACAACATAATTATTAATCCCTCATGTGAATTAATAAAATAAAGTTCCCAATCCATATGCTTGCATCATACATTCATACAAATATAATATAATCATCATAATCAACATGCTTCACACAACGGCATAAAACATGCAATTTCACTTGGATATAAATCACATATGAACTATAAATAGTTCCCTATGCATGATACTACATAAATCCCATCCTTAGGACATGATACTAATCCAACCAACACATAGGTCTGTACGTACCTTGTGTAGATAAAATGCGGGCCCACTTTAACAAGCTTAAAAGTCGCCTAAAGAGAATTCTCCGCCTAGCAATATCAACATAACCACAAATCAATACTCTAATAAATTTTCAGCAACTTTAAAATACTTTAAACCCTCTTTTAAAGTGTTTAAAAATCCTTTTTAACCATTAAAACTTCACTACTAGTGTCTCCTAGTATAGTGCCACTATACTAGTCATTAAAAATCCTCAAAATCCGTCATAACTATGCTAATAAAAATTCCAGCAACTTTTAATGTTGTCAAAACCCTTTAAAACATGTTTAATCAAAATCATAATCATAGGAGTACCCAATTTCATAACTATAATAACATACTATGATTTTCCAACTCATAAAACACTAAAAATTCATACTTTGATACTCAAAACCCTAGTTTAAACATAACTAATAAATCTGAAATTTTAATCACTTACTAAATAATTTACATAAACTGAAATTATATTTAAATCATCAAACTATAACTTTAAACATGAAAACAATAAATCAATTCTTAAAAATATCACTTTAACATTAAATAAAAATAGAGGGGGAAGAAATAACCAAAGAGAGGAAGGAGGAGAAAACACTGCACAAGGGCGAGGAAGGGTGGCGGCGTCGGTTGCTGCTGCCGTGGTGGCCGGCGGCAGCTGCTAGTCCGGCGAACACACAAAGAGGAGGAGGAAATCGGGAGGGAGAGAAAAAGATGGAGGAGGCCGAAAAAGAGAGGGAGAAGGAAGAGAGAGAAAATAAGTGTTGGGAAAATTTTGGGGTTTTGGGGTTTATATAGTTAACCCTTTTTGGGTTTAGGACTTGTGTTTGGGCTTAAATAATATTTAATGACTGAGTATGTCTAAATAATTCTTTTGACTTTCAAATAGTCAACCTTTCAAGAAATAAATCATTTAAACATTAAAATATATATAATATACATTAAAATGTATTTATAAAATTCATAAAATTACGGGGGATTATACTAATTACCTATATCTTTTAAAAAAATTAGTGTAGACACGTAATCGTGCCTCCCCATTTAGGTACTCGATGATGACACATACCGCGGTCTTAATTGGTATGATCCAAGGGAGAGCAATCCGATGAGTTAAGCCCAAAATCGTTTTTAAAGTCATAAAGCCTATTTATTTGTTTTAAAGATTCAAAGTCCAAATTTAAAAGCCCAATTAATTATTCCTGATAATTAATTATATTTTTAGCCCACAAATTATTTATTTATATTAAGCCCAAGTCCCTTAAAAAAACCAATTAATTATTCATGATAATTAATTGTATTTATTTATTATTTTAAATAAACATTTTCAGAAATAAAAAAATATTTTTAAGGATATTACAAAAATAAAGGATTTTTATTTATATCAGATTTTAT